>JAKSZP010014517.1:0-234402 GCA_022478985.1 Massospora cicadina
AAGAAGATCAGGAATCAGGCCGCTGATCAGGCACATCATAGTAGGCTGGCGCCATTCAAGGAAGGCGCTATGGTTCTCTTTCATGACCAACATGGATTTGGGTGGAAACACAAGCTGGCCAGTATTTGGATTGGTCCGTTTGAAGTTATAGAGAAAACTGGAGTTGACGTGTATACCATCAAGGATCCTGCAAGTGGTTGGATCATTAACTGAGTACACGTGAAGTTCCTCCAACCTTACAAACAATAGGATCTTTTTGTCCAGTCAAGGAGGGGGTAATGTTGTGATTCCAATATGACTGGACAATAATTGTGGGACAGCAGGGAGGAATCGGCAAACATAGTATCAGTTACAATTATTTGAGTGCCTTGAGATGAGGCAATATTGGGATAACAGGTTTTTATTGAATATAATGGGTAATATTGGATCGCCTCTATATAAGGTGATAAGGCAATAAGGTAATGTTGACATTCAATGAATATGAAGTAAATTGCCTACAATTAGGGTGACAGAGGATTAGAGAATAACGAGCTGAATTTGAGGAGAATTGGTTGAATAGAATAGCCCAAGCCATGAGAAGCAGTATCTCCTGAAGCTGCTGTATATAAGTGAGATGGGTGATTGAGAGAGGAGGTTGTTTTTAGCATAGAAGAGATGGGACAGCGAAAAGAAGCTGTGTTTATAAAAAATAAATAAAGAATCAGTTGGGGCAATTGCTCATATTTTAAGTATAATTTCAAGTGTGTCCAAAGGACCAACAATCACCACATTGTCTGTCTGTTGCTCAGTGGGTTTGACCTGTGTGAATAACCTGAAGGATCCTAATGATACTTTCCAAGATTATAACACCAACCAAATACAAATGGACGTTAGGCCCATAATTTCACAATGTTTTCTGCAACAAGCTGGGAGTAGTGTAACCAAATCACTGACGAATATGCCATCAAGTCAATCAAAATAAGGTACAAATTGATGCTAATTGAATATGGGGATCCACTCCCAGAACCTGGGCACAACCCACCCACTTGACCACAAATCCTAAATGACTGGGCTGCCAAAGGCCACGACACCAACTACCTGATAAAGGAGTTGATTTCAGGTCTGAACTCCCATTTGGTAATGGCCAAACAGCAGTCAGTGACCTGGCAGATCCTAAACTGTGCATTCAAATTGAGCAAGCACAGTGGGCTAGATTACCTGCACAAGGAGTGCCCTATATGCGCCAAACCAGAAGCAGATATCACCCACCAATATTATGAATGCACTGTGTTCAAAAAATACTGGTCCACAATTCAACACATCCTATTGGGTAAACAATCACTGATGGAAATACATCTATTGCAGGATCTATTTTTCACAAAAACCTTAATAATGGCTCCAATCCAACTACAAGCCTTCATCTACCATTATTGTGTATGGGTGACTCATTGTGCACTCGTTGTTAAGAGTCTGATCAACAAGCGCCCCCACCACAAAAGTTTGGTGTTGAAGACCATTCAGATTATCTCTGATCAGCTCTGACAGATCTCCAAATTCTTGCGTGTAATCTCCAGATGTTATAAATCTGTACATTTGGCTTTCCCCGCCGGATTGCTTGTCATACACAATGAGGCAACTAATTGACTAAGAATCAAATGGCCTGTAAAACTGCTGATGCTAAAACTGTGACTAGCGATGGAAATCGCTGATCAGCAATGGCTGGATGTGCTAGAACTCTAGCAGCCCAAACTCCCAGTATTTTACTCTCAGCCAAATCACCTGTATTCCGCCCTTCCCTCTTACTTTCCCATAAATTTTTTTAAAATAAAGTATGGAGGTTTAATAAAAAAGCAAATCAGCATCAAACATGAATCTGTGCTCAGAAATCATGCAATTATAATCACCTTGCATTCTAGCATAAATAAACTGATGATTATGGTTTGATCCATCATGTTTTCATTGGCACTATAATAAAGTGTGTCCTCATTGCAAGGCTTTAAAATTTAATGGAAAAACAAAAGAAATATGTTTAAAGTTTATTCAATGTGGGCCAACATGGTGACAATACTTCACCACTGAAGGGAAGTTAAGAAAATGGGAAATGAGGATAAAACCTGGAAAACCTCCATGCATGGCTTATGATAGGCCAGGAACTCCATGGACCGCCTTGCTATTTGCTATCACAGTTTGGGACATTGGTGTGCAACGCCAACAATCATAAATGTCCCTACCCAAAGTTCATCTACCAGGATTGAACTCAGGGAGGCAGTGGTAGAGGGTCCATATTCTACCACTGGAGTATTATACCCTTCAAAAAGAATATGTTGCACTGCCATAAAAATTAAAAATGCCTCAACTTAGTAAACTACCAAAGCTATTAAAAACTTTACTTGCCAGATATACTGCCAAATTAAAGCACTTCCTATATAACATCAAGAAATACAACTTATACTTCCAAATGATATCATTCAGCACAGAAATTATAACAGTTCAATTCATACCACCTTTAAAAGTGAAAAAACAAATTTATCATAAAGCTAGCTCCCTGCTTCTATTCCCAGATGGTCAACACAAATTCCTAAAAATGTATTTACCAGTGATGGCAATGATTAATTGAATGCACGCTATGAAATCTCTACCAATATAAAAAAGGCCCATTATTTCCTAACTGCAAAAGCCTCTTCACAAAAAGCAATTTAGTGAGTTTGTTCAAAACAGCAATTAACATGATTCTATCTAGGTTTAAATTTTAAGTTTCTAAATTTAATTTTTATTTGGGGGAAGGATGACCTTAGGATGGACACTTCCAATAAGGCATGATGCTATCTAATACACACAAAATATTATTCATGATGACAAAATGCCTTCTGGAGAAAATGTGCAAAGATTAATGCTCTAACTATAGACAAAGTGGCAATTGTTATAGTCAGATCAATTTTAACCTAGTGATATTGCTCTTCATCAGGAAACAAACAATTGACAAAAGTTCAGAAACTTTTTGATGCTATAATGCCCTGCAATATCCAATTATTTTTTGAGACGGTGCTGATAAATATCACTTCAACATTAAGATTACAAATCCAGTCAGTGGCAAAAAATAAGAAATGTGGCACACTAAACTATTATTACAACTGATTAATGATTCAAAGGAATAAATATAATCATATTTTGAAGTACCATCAATTGTTTTACCAAAAAAGTATAGATATGTATGCAAAAATAAAAACAAAACATTTGATATAAAAATGTTTGAATCAGATTAAGCTTTGCTATGAAGAATACTCTTATTTGCATATTGCAGTTGTGAATGATGGTAATACAACTGATATTGGAAGACTAGAAATTTTGCCATCTTCATATAAAGCAGTCCACTTCATATGCATGAGTACACTCAAGATGAAAATGTGTATATTTGTCAATATGGGTGTCCAGATCTATTCATTACATTCACATGCAATCCAGATTGAAACAATATACAGCTGCTCTTACTTCCTGGGCAATTACCAGTGAATAAGCATAACATCACAGCATTTGTTTTCAGATAGAAGCTGAAATTGCTTAGTATTTAATAGTAAGACATAAATTTTTGAAGCTGTGCTCTGCTGGATATACTCAGTAGAGTGGAGAAAGAGAGGATTGCCACACACATATATACTAATATGGCTCTATAACAAAATCATTATTAAATAAAGTTGCTGATGTAATATGCACTGAAATACCTAATGCTGACATTGATAAGAATTTACATGAAGGTTTGACAAAAAAGATGATATATGGACCTTGTGATACACTGAATCCAAATTCATCATGAATGATAGATGAAAAATGCTCTAAGAAATATCCCAAAGCATTAGTATCCAGCACAGTTTCAGGAAATGATGAATATCATTTTTACAGAAGAATATCAGCAGAAGATGGCATTAAATTAGCAACCATACAAATGTGAAATGGTGACATCAGAGTAAAGAAATGGTGGTTTGTTCCATATTCACCTTTTCTATCAAATTTTAAATTATATAAATGCGCCGTGTTGATCTTGGGACAGTACACCATGCTGAGTTTTTTTTGCCTGAGCTGGTTTTGAACCTTTTTCAATCAAAACCTGTCCAAGAGTGGAGAAAAAACCACCCCACTATGCTACCACTCCTCCAAAAAATATATAAAGCGCACATAAATGTGAGATACTGTAATTCCATTGAATTGGATAAATACACTTGTAAGTACGTGAATATAGGTAGCAGCATGGCAGTTTTTGGCGTGAAACCAGAAAGAAGTGATAGGAATGTTGTAATACATATTGATGAAATCTCCAAGTATCAGGCTGGAAGATAAATAAGCAGCAATGAAGCTGTATGGCGAATTCTTTCATTTCTATAAAGGAACAAAGTCCAGCAGTTTTCACTTAGCAGTACATCTAGAAAATGAACAATGCATTTATTTTACAGCTGCAAATGTGCAACAAATAGCCCTGAATTTACTAGATATTACATTAGCTGCTTTCTTCACATTATGTCAAAATTACACATTTTCAAAAACACTGCTGTAATCTGAAGTGCCTACATATTACATATGAAATATAAATAGAAAATTATTTGAATTATGCAAACAAGATGAGTGAGTTGACGAACTACCTGGCATATATAAAGAAACTTCAATGAGCAGACTGTACACCGTGCATCCTAATCAAGATTAGTGCTTCTTTATTTTCATACTGTTGGCAATTAAGCCTAGTCCAAAATCTTTCCAGAAATTGAGAATTTTCAACGGCATTACACATGTCACCTTCTGCAGTGCATGTTAAGCTATGAAACTATTGGAGAATGACCAACACTGGGATGTATGCATTAATGACGCATAGAAACACATCATATCTAGATCAAATTTTGCATTGTTTGAAATCATATTGACCAACTGCTCTCCTTCATCTATAATAGAGTTATGAAAAAAATAAATCACACATGGATAAAGATATTTTCCATTGAATGCATAAGGAAAATTCAAATATGAATATAAATTTCATAGCAGAAAACTAAAATGAAGCGTTGATTATGATTGAATATTTGTGATTATATATTGTGAATAAGTTTTTAATCATTTAGTAATACAATAACTGAATCAATCTGCTGCTGCTTCATTTGATGTAGAATTGCATCATGAACAAAATTAAAAAACAGGTGATCTTTTGTCTATGTGCAATCAAATATTACTAAGCTAATGATTGAGAAAAAAGGTATTTGCAATCAAATAATGTAAAGTGTCTTAAATGGGGTTAAAGAAATCTTCTTCTTAAATACGCTAAGTGAAACTTGTAAAACATTCCTAATTACATTGATTCTGGCTGCAATTTAATTACAAAATGATATAGCCTTAGCTCTTGTGTCATCCATAATAAATGCAACGTTGCTACAGGTTGAAAGAACTTCTAATTACGCTTTAAAACTGACATTGAACATGCAATTCATTGAAACTCCCAAATGCAACATGTCCAAAGTATCCAGCATGGAAAAGAATTACAGAAATGCAAACTTATTGTTTGAGATGAATGCATAATGCACATAAAAAATCACTTGAGGCTCTTGATTGATCATTGTAAGATTTTCATGGAAACATCAGACCATTTGGAAATGCATTAATATTGCTTGCAAGAGATTGCAGGCAAACATTACCTGTAATTCCTTGATTGACACCAGTGGATGAAATAGGTACTTGCCTGAAATGCTTTACTTTGTGATGACATGTAAAGATATTGAAATTAACTACAAATATGCATGTCTATCTGCAAAACATTTAATCAGCTGAGATATTCTCACATCAATTGCTGGAAATTGAAAACAGAAAGGTGCCAGTTGATCTGACATCAGGACAAATTTCCTTGACTCATAACTTCTGTAATTTAGTGACATCAAAAGAAGAACAGGGTGATAAAGTATTTCCTAATATTTAAACCAATTTTTAAGAATCAATATTGGCTGAGTGAACAAGCTATTCTTTCCACCAAGAACAAAGACGTCTACAATTATAATAATATTCACCAGTTTAACATTCAAAGCAAGGCAGTCACATACAAGTCCATCAACACTGTTGTGGAAGCAAAATGAAGAGGTTAATTATCCAAAAGAATTCTGAATTCACTCTATCTTCCAGGGATGCCACCACAAGTACTGAAAACTAAAAATCAGCGTGTCAGCTATCAAGTTGTGAAATATCAACCAGAAAAAGCTTTGCAATAACACACAGCTTGCAGTAAAAAGTTAATGAGCAATGTCATAGAAGCCACAATCTTGACAGGTGTTTTAAAGGTGAAGATATTTTCATTCCTCATATTCTTATAATTACACAGAAATTTCATTTCAATTTTTGAGATTACACTTCCTAATTTGATTGGCATTTTGCAATCACAATAAACAAAGTGCAGGGCCAATCTTTTAAATTATGTGATTTAGATTTAGACATGGATTGCTTCTCACATATACAATTATATGTTGCATGTTTTAGAGTCAGCAAAATCAACAATCTCTATATATGCACAGACAATGGAACAGCACAAAATAATGTATATCAACAAGCATTGCAAAACTAAATATATTATAAATGTGTGCTTTCTCTTTTCTTTTTTTCACTTAATCAGACTGAGCCACACCAACGCATGGCCAGGTACATCTAGTACACACATAAAATGAATTGCCTAAACCTATTTAAAAATTTAATTTTATTTGAACAATATGAATAAATTTAAACTGGTTAATAAAATTTATTCGTTATTAAAACCACAGCCAATCACTGCAATTAGTGCCAAAAATGTCTGAATTTTTTCAGGTCACCACTCCCATGTGGGAAGGTGGTCCGCAACCACTAAGCATTTTTTGTACACAAAAAGCGCTCATGGGTTGGCACATTCAGACCTCCTAATACTGTTTTCAGTTTATTCCTTCATGGGATCTGGCCCTCCATTTCATTTGAATGCAACCTATGCAATATAAGAATAAAGACTTAACTTAATTTGGCATTTGTTACTTCCTTCAAGTAGAATCCAGCTGCTACTTCCTACATTTTAAAAAAACCTCAAATTGGCAATGGAGGTGTTTGAGCTTACTGACTTTGCGGACTTCCACCCTTTTAAGGGCTATTTTATTCTCATTTTTAATTATGAGACTAATGCAAAGCTTGTATCATAATAGACTTTAATATACAACTTCCTTTAATTTTAACATTTTGCATTTCAATTTCATTTTCCATTTCAATTGCAACACAACTTTTAAAATAATTTTCTTAGCATTCCAGCTACTATAGAGGCAAGCATACTATTGTACACTTTTTTCCTTTTTAAAAATTAATTGCACATTCCTTATATTAAATTATATTCTGCCTAAGAGAAAACACTGATGCTGAAGAAATTGATTAGCCAGCAGCTAGAACTAAATACAATGCAATCACTAATGATAAATGCCTTAGCCTTATTCAATTAGTGCATGAATAAGGAAATACTATAAAGAAAGCTGCTGAAATTTTTAGAAATAAACTATAACACTGCAAGATTCATAACCAAAATTTTGAATCAAGTGGGATTATAGAAAATATAAAGGTGGAAGTGAGAGAAGATTACTTAATTAAGATTTCACAGAAAGAAGGGTGGTTAGCCGAGCGGGTAAAACTGCTTCCACCCCTAGTGCAGGTTTTGAGTTCGAAACCTGTACAGGCTTGAAAACGTTCTCGGTGTGGTATTTGTCCCAAGGTCAACCCACCTCGAATAATTTTTTTTTAAGATTTCACAGAAAAAAATTTGGTCACTTTTTAATCCACAAATAACCTTGAAGGAGATCAAAGAAACTTTGGAGACAGAAGGTGAAGTTTTTAAATTTAATTTCCAAGCATTAATAAATATCTCCAGTTGTTACAAGTTATGATAAAGTTAAGCCAAATGAGAATTAGATCTATTAAATAATCCTGATATAAATTTTGTTGAGAAAAGAGTATGCTTTTTGGCATACTAATCACTTCAATGATGATTATTCCAAAGATATTTTTATTAATGAATCCTCATTTAAATTATATTACAATCATAACCAGATAAGATCTAGAAGAGGAGTGCATATGTAAATCCAGGGGAACGTCCCCTCTGTGTGGACTGGGCACTTTTCCCATTTCTTAAGAAAAAGGGTCTAAAGAAGGTGGCTGTACCCCTTATCACCCAGGGCGACCTTGCCCATGTGTTAGATGAGAGCTGGTTAACAGCACTTCCTCTGAAGAAGCCTCCCCCAGTTACCACGCTTGCCTCTGCCTAATTATTTTGCCAAATCAAGGAAATATGTGCATAAATCATCAGTAACCATCATCACCAAGATCTGGATGGACTTTATAAATCTGATAGCACTAAATTTTCAAATTGAAGCCAAAATTTAAAATCTACAGGAATAAGGCCTGACAGCTAAGAAACTAATAGTTGGAAGGGGCAAGTAATGAATTCTCAGTCAAAATTGCCAATGGCATCAAGCTATTGAGCATTATTGTTGATGATGCCAAACTCCCCTTAAAATTGTTAAAACAATTCCCCAATGGCAGGTAACACCTCAGTCATTGTTGTCAATTGTTCAAAGCTCCCATTTCAAAAATTGGGATTGGTACTCAACAGAACCCATTTGGACAAATGAATGCCCCAGCGACCAGGCATGGGTGGGTTGGCCATCCCAAACCCATTTCTAACCTGTTGGGACCACCCTATGTGGGGTGGCCCTGGGGGATTCCCATTGCCCATTATGCCAGATGACATCACGCTAACAAACATAAATGCAGTAAAGCCTCAGTTCAGGCGTTTGTGGACAAACTGATAGTGACTCAGCCTACTGCCAATTCCTTTAATGTCAGTTCAGATTAAGATCATTTCTCCCCTTTCACAAAAATTTGACAGTTTAGGTCAAAATTTGCGGGTCCTGATCCCTTCTTTGACAAGCTGACAAAATTGAACACTATATGATCAGTTTCATTGCACTGAAAATTATTGGTCAATTTCTTATTATTCACTTTCAATAAAATTTCCCATGAGCTCCAATTTTTTTACTTCAATTTTTCTTGCCAAGCTCCTGATGACACTGGCAGGTGGCCTCTTAGCCCCTATATTAGATGGGCTATACCAGTTTTGATGGTCACAATAGCTCCTACTGTAGTCAACTGGATCCATTGAGCAGAAAAACTTCTGGGAATTTAATCCAGTTGTTGAAGCTATCTGCCATCAGGATATCAAAATCCTGTGATCTCACATATCTCACCTTCATGAAAGAATCCGCCCCTTGCCTCTGCTTTGGTTATGACCCCTTCTGTTGAGAATCCTGATACTACTAATTCAGTAGAGCAGCCTTCTGCAGCAAGACCTGCGGGGTCTGGAGTTGTAACTGCTTGGTTCATTTCCAGTTTTCTTTTCATGCTTGCCGCACTTCAATGAGTCATTGTTGCCCAGCTTCCCACCTCATACAACGTTGTTTGAGTGGCAATGCCACTGGAATTTTGGCTTGCTTTTTGGGTGCTTTTGCATCCCAACTGGAAAGTCAGTCAAAACTTATTATGTCATTTTCCTGACAGCATACTATTATGACTATTTCAACGTTGAAGGGTAGGTCAATATCCTTATTTGCCATTATAACTATTGATGGCTTATAATATTATAAATTATTGCTCATTCAACAATTGATAGTGATATATTTGCTGATTATTTACATGATCTTTGATCTTATCTAAACATTGAAAAAATCTATATAGAATGTGTCTTATATTAGACAATGCTAGAATTCATAGGAGGCAAGGTTCAGAGAGTACAACTTTATTAGTTTGATTTAGGAGTTCAAGTTTTTATATCCTTATTAATTCATGCTAAATCCAATTGAAAATGCCTTGTTGAAGATAAAAAATGGTGTTAGACTAAAATTAAGTAGAGGTGCATTTGGATTGCTATCAGACCCAATTACAAAAAAGACTGCTATTGTTTAAGCCACTGATAGTACAGGATATTTTAGATTTATTCTCAGAAATATTATAGTTTGCGCAACTAATTACTCTATGCCCATCAGTAAACTATGTTTTATAATTATCTTTCTCTTATGAATAGATTTATATCTTAAATATGTAATTTCATTTTTTAAAATATGATGAAATTGATTCATAAAGTTTCAAAATTGAAGTAAAGATGTTGAAAGTAAAATTCAAAATATTAAAATTAAAATGCATAATGTGAAATTGAAATAAAATGTTATACTTAAAATTTAAAAGGTTGAAATTGAAGGAAAATGGTATTTAAAGGGGTCCCATTACCAACAACATGTATCTGAATACCTAATGATGCTTCAATGGTAGTCAAGTTCATGGGTGTCAGGAAAACGGCATAAGAAGATTAGACTGGCCTGCCTGTCAGGATGTGTAAGCACCCAAAAAGCAAGTCAGCTTGCCAGTGGAATTGTCACTTAGATGATGTTGTATGGTGTGGGAAATTGGGCAACAATGACTCATTGATGCACAACAAGTGTTAAAAGAAACCTGGCAATGAACTAAACGGATACAACTCCAGACCCTTTGGGCCTAGCTGCATGGGGTTGCACTCTTGGATTAACTGCTTTGGGATTTCCAAAGGAGGGGATTATCACCAAAGAAGAGGCAAGGGGGCGGATACTTGTTTGAAGATGAGATGTGTGAGGCCACAGAATTCTGATATCCTGATAGCGGATAGCTTTAATAACAGGATTAAATTCACAGAAATTTCTTGCACGGTGGATCCAATTGACTAAGGTGGGAGCAATTGTGATCATCAGAACTGGTATAGCCCATCCAGTAAAGGGTCTGATGGGCCACCAAGTTAGTGCCATTGGGACTTTGGCAAGAAGGATTGAAGTAAAATTAAAATTGGGTATTAACGAGAATTTTATTAAAAGTACAGGTTAATAATTAACCAATAATTTCCTTGGTGTGATGTAACTGATTAAATAGTGTTCAATTAGTTCCAGCTTGTCAAAGAAGGGACATGGGCCCTCAAATTCGACCTAATCTGGAAAATTTTTAAGGGAGGTGGAAATGATTCTAATCTGAACCAACGTCAAAGGATTTGGCAGCAGGCCAAGTCACCATCTGTTTGTCCACAAATGCCTGACCTGAGGTTCTACTGTGTTTACATCAGTTAGCATGATGGCATCTGGCCTGATGGGCAATGGTAATCCCCCTGGGCCACCCCACATAGGGATGTTCACAATAGGTCAGAAGTGGGTTTGGGATGGCCAACCTGCCCATGCTTGGTCACTGGGGCGTTTATTTGGCCACGTAGGATCTGTTGAGTACCGATCTCAATTTTTAAAAAGGGGATTTCAAACCATCAAGAACAGTCCCCAATGGTGGTATCTGCTCCTTGGAGATTGTCTCCAACAATTTCAAGGGGAAATTGGCATCAGCAAATGTAATGCTCAATGGCTTGATGACATTGGTGATTTTGACTGAGAATACAATACTTGTCCCTTTACAACTATTAGTCTTTCGCTTGTTGAGCTTTATTCCCTATTGGGATTTTAACCAGACGAATCCTTCTGATAGTATCTGAATTAGGGGTTTTGGTTAGTCAGGTGTTATTACCAGCTAATTGCCTAGTTCAATAATATTTAATGATATTAAAAATTATTGTTTTAGGGTCAGCGGATTCCTAGTTTGGCGCTACCATCAAATTGTGACTGTGGGAATTTCCAGTGGAAAGCTGCTGTATTCGGTTACCAGCATCTAACAAATAATTTTGTTAACTATAGTTTGAGTTGGCGAAATCTTATCCCTGTGCCAACATACATAATGATTGTGGGATTTTCTGGCAGAAATTTAAAGTAGTTGTTATCAATCATTTATGAGTTTGCAACTAGTTCAGAGTACTGGCAACTCATGCCAAGAATGCACAATGTCTATTTAATTATGAATTTATATACAATCAACCAGCGACTTATGCTGAGGATGGATTAACCTAATTTTAATTTGGTGATCAGATGAGCAGATTTGGAGAGAATCACTATGAGGATGAATGAATAAAAGTTTATGATCTGATAACGGTTTAGAATCTAGAGACTGATGGGTTTTCCAGCAGATAATTGGCCAAAGAGAACTTGGGCGCAGTAGCCCTAGAAGTGTATAAATAGTCGATTTATTCCCTCCTAATAAACATCTCACTTGCACCATTCTTGCTTTTACTTTATAGTGCTAAGACCTGTGGGGTAAAAGTAAATAGGTTAGGGATCTCAAAAATGGCGCGGGTGACATTCCAAGGGGTTAGCTGGCGCTACTGGCCCCAATGCCAATGAAGGTGATATAGCAAAGGGCCACCAGTCATATACTGGTTGGCTTGGCACACTAGCGGAGCCCAAGGTCAATTTCGCGACATTCCCATTGATTTTGGACATTTCAGCTTCAATTCTGAGGATTTTGCGCCATCAGTTTTATGGAGTCCCTCCAACTTGTGGGGAAGACATTACTAATGATTTTGCACAGATTTCCTCAATTTCTGAACCAGTTCAGAGGAGGCAAGCATGGGAACTGGGGGAGGAATCTTCAGCGGGAGTGCTGTTACCCAGATAATGGAATTTTTTTCCCATATTCCCAGCCTTCTAGATTACCTGGTATCACTAGGGATAGTTTTCTAAGGCAAAGTGAATTATAAATTGGTTGGCCCAAGTTTTGGAGGAACTACATTTGGGGAATTTTAGATATTCACCTGGTCATATCCATCAGGGATCAATCTGGATAATACCTAAGATCTCATTGAGCGGAGTGGCTGATAAAATAGGGGCATCTTATAGTGATTAAATATCAGGTGTACCAATTGGGATCAGTCAGGTTTCATCACCAACTAATTGGGAATGAATAGTAAGTTTTGAGGCAAGTGATGCTGCCTGCAACTAGCAATTTATTGATTGGTGAGTGACCTGCTATAATGGGTAATAAGTCCCATTACCTAAGAAGGTCACTAGCCAATTATGGTTAGTTTGCTTAGATTGAGAGGAAAATGTTAGGGACACGTTTTCCAACTCTTTCCATTTAAGGTCTTGAGGATGTCCAATGACGGAATCCTAGCCAGGATGGGGAAGACCATTTCTGCCAAGACGAGGAAGGGTGATTTAATGGTAATGGCGGCCGTCTCATCTAAGAGGTGTCAACCAAGGGTTAGACAGCTGAATCCACTACTATATAATTCCCTAAGATTTATTATAATAAAGAAACGCTAGTTTCAAGATAACAAGTATTTTACAGTAATATTATCAATTCAGTGTATAGTTAAAAAATCAGCTTCTATTGTGTTTTTCTATCTCAAGGTACACAGTGCATTCAAAAAGTTCTGGGACTAACGTTTTTAAAGACACAACTTTACAAATAAATAAACTTTCTTTTATCATAATATAACATACAACCTTTCCCTCTCTATACATATTTATATTGCTCAAACAATTGTTAAAAGGTATGCACATAGTTCCTATTTTGTATAGCCTTGTTTAAACCAGCTGTCACATTCTTCTGAATTGTCTCTACTTTATCAAAAGAGTGAACCTTCAGTGCCACCTTCAGATTAGAGAACAGAAAGAAGTCAGACAGAGCCAAATCTGGTGAATAGGGTGGATAATTATAATCTGAAGGTGGCACTGAAGGTTCATCCTTTTGATAAAGTAGAGACAATTCAGAAGAATGTGACAGCTGGTTTAAACAAGGTTATACAAAATAGGAACTATGTGCATACCTTTTAACAATTGTTTTAGCAATATAAATATGTATAGAGAGGGAAAGGTTGTATGTTAAATTATGATAAAAAAAGTTTATTTATTTGTAAAGTTGTGTCTTTAAAACGTTAGTCCCAGAACTTTTTAAATGCACTGTGTATCTTTGCAGAAGGCAATAATTGGAAGATTCTCAGAGAGAAGAGTAAAGATCTGAGCAGGGATCTAGAGATGAAGGAACCACAATCAGGGATAGCTGCTGACTGTGTGTTGGGCCAAGAGAGACTGTCACCAGGGTACCTTAATAAAGATTGGGTGGACAAGAGTTTAGGGAACAAATCCCTACAAGTATGACTTACAGAGTATTTAATTGGAAGTACTGGCTGAAGTGTTGGGCTAAATAATAGTTCAATCTCAACCAAGGATAATAGTCTCCATACTATTATTAATTTAGTACATTCTATACGACGTGACAAAGTGCACGAGAAAATCAAACCTGTGCAGTAAAAAGGTTACTGGGTGACGGCCAATAATAAACCTAGAGTAAATTTTTACAAGTTGGTGTTCACTACAGGGGTAGTTGAGTAAAGAAACTATTATAATCTTATATAAAGAAGAACTACACAAGCTGTGGACTGAGATTGCCACTGTGAATCAGAATGCCCTGAACTCAGCGGACCATTGGGAGTTCACAGCCTTGGAAGAATGAGTCGCAAAGGTGGAGGAAGGAGTAGAAAATGTAGCCAACTTTGGGAACAATTTACTTGGCAAAGTAAAATCGTTAAAGAAGAAAGAAGGGGACCTCATTTGAGAGGTCTTTACTTGAAAATAGAGCAAGAAGCGGATTGCATTTGTTTAAGAAAGTTTGGTGCAGATATTGAGAAATTGATCAAAAAAAGAAAAGGAACTGAAAGCTCACAGATTTGCTTGTGAGCTCAATATGGCCAGCGATGCTGAGAGAGAAGTCCTTGCACAATACTTGGGAAGCTGAATACCCCAAGAAATATGCCGCCCGCCTTTAATGCCATTTCAGAGATGATATCCAAAGTCACTCCACAAGTTAGCTGAGTAGCTGAACTGAGAGAATCAGCCAGAAATGACTTGGAGGAGTTTAGGGCAACGCCAAAATTGCCAACATTTCTTTGGGATAATGCCCCGGCATTTTTCTGAATGTTCAACATGACTATGAATGGCTACAAAGATTGTTAAAAGGCATTGACAGTCATAAACTGCCTGGACACCGACTGTCAAAACCTAGTGTTACCCCACCTGGAGGGAGACAGCTGGTCATATGATGAGGCAAAGGCGACCATAATGAAGGAGTTTGGGAGTTCAACCCACATGTTGAAATGCAAGCAAGAATTTATGGGAATTCAGTTCCATAAAGGCGAGTATCTTGCTAGCTTTGCGGCTCAATCTTACCAGGAGTCACAGATCCTAGATGGAGCGAAAGTATCAGATGACTTTGATGCTAGAATCGCTTTGCAAGCGGCCCTTTGGCCCTATCTCAATTTGCATTGAATGATGTCTTCCATGTTTGCGATGGAGATAACTACCTCGCAAATGGTAGACAACCTGAAGATTTTAGGGAGCAACGTTTGATGCCCCAAATAGAAGCTTCAAGTCTAATCTGGTATAAAATCTGAATCCCAAAAAGGAAATGAAGGAGCAAAGAAGGCTACCAACTGAACCGTGTTGGGAAATAAGCTCAAAGAATTCAGATGGTCAAATAAGAAAGATAAGGTCTGCTTTCAATGTGGCGGGAAAGGACATTTCGTCATACACTTCAAAAAGCTAAAGGATCAGATTAACGTGGTCCAGGACAAGGAGACAGCAGCTGCCAAGGATTTGGGAAAAGGGCCCGCTGCCTAGACAAGGAACAATCTAGTGCGGCGGAGAAACCTGTTCCTCCCAATATCATGAATGAATAAATAGATATTAGTGATCTGTTCATAGATGACGAGCAGGATAAGCTATACCAAGTGGTCAATATGGATGTGAATGCTGTGACCAGAGCTGGGGCAAAGAAGATTGACCCTGAAATAATTCAGGAAGTTGCCTGGCCATACGCCTGACAACTGGCGGAGAAGATTTAAACCATCAATAATCCTGAAGAGTTATCAGACGTCCATTTAGATGAGGCCAATTTGTCTATCCCCTTGGCGTGATAAAGGAATCATTTCCTGAATTATCAGCGCATATTATTCACACCCTAGATTTGGCTAATAACACTGCCGTTCACTCAGTAGTACTATTTTACAGTACTCTGAGTGTACATATATAGATATACAAGTGAATCAAGCGAGGGTGAGAGCAATAATTGACAGTGGAGCGCTTATTAATATTATCTCAACTAAGCTGTTAAAGAGGATGAAGATCTCGTTGGACTTGAAACACAAGAGAGAATACGGAACAGCTGGGCCAAAAACCACCATTTCCTGTGGAGCATATAGTGCGCTGCCACTACAATTTGGGCCGTTGGTGGTAGCTGTGCCATCCATAGTTTTGGAGAACCAAAACTACAACATCCTGATTAAAACAGAGTTTCTACATAAGTACGGAGTTAAATGTAACTTTGAGGATAATACGTTGACCATCCTGGGTCAGATGTTACCATTGGTATACCAGAAGGATGGTGAAGCTCAATTGAATCGGAGAAATAACTTTATTAATCTGATATACAATGATGGCATTGTACTGATTAAATACCAATTAGTTGGTAGGAAGCGATGTGAGATGCCAGCGGAAATCCTAGAAAACTGGGGAATTCCATTAGTGATCAAGAAAGAGAGGACCATACCAGGCGGATTGCAGATCATAGTTGTCACAGGGTTGACTTTGGAGATTCTGGAGCTGTTGTATGGGGAGGTTGGAAGCACCTGGAAGAAGTCCAGAGTGGAGCCATGGGTGGCTCCCAGGATAATAATGCTGGGCCATGGAGAAATATGAGTTCTCCTGGCGAATTTAAGCAAAAAACTGATGAAGATCAAGAGGAATCAGATCATCACGTTTATTCATTTGATCCTGATGGCTGAATTGAGAAGATTCCATGATTTTGGGTCTCTCAACAAAATGGGATTACCAGCTGGGGTAACTGAAAGTATTAACCTATTGGTTGATAGAGAGCAGCTCACTGATCTGCTGGAAGGCCAGCAGGAGGGGTGCTTAAACTAATCAAGAAATATCAGGTAGTGTTCACTCAGGATGACCACTATTTGGGGTGCGCATGAGACATAATTCACAAAGTTGACACTGGGGAAAATCTACCAATAAGGATGAGAATGATCTGAAAAAAAGCTGCCAAAGCGATAGTGGAGGATGAGATCAGCAAACTAGTGAAGCATGGGCTTCTAGTTTCATTGTCAAGTCCATGGGCGAGTCCAATTCTGATTGTGAAGAAGAAGGATGGATTGAACTGGGTGGTGATCGACTACTGGAGGCTGAACAAAATTATAAAGAAGGATTTATATCCCCTACTGAGGATCAACGATGCTCTGGATCATTTGGAGAAATGAAGTATTTCTCCATGATGAATCTGATTTCGGGATACTGGAAGATTGACTTGCTAGAAGAAGACCAAGAAAAATGTGCAATTAGTACTGCGCAGGGGCTATATCAACTGACGAGGATGCCCCAGGGTCTTTGCAATGCGCCTGCAACATTCCAGAGGGCCATGGACACGATATTAAGCGACCTGAAGTTGTTGTGTGTGCTGGTATATCTAAACAATATCAATGTGTTCAGTAGAGCATTTACTGATTACTTGCACCACTTGGAAGAAGTTTTTTAAGAGACTGTCCGCGGCTAACCTGAAGATCAAGCCAAGGAAGTGTCACTTCTTAAAAAAAGAGTTGGAATACCTGGGCCCTGTAATCAACTCAAGTGGATTGCAGCCTCAAACCCAGAAGATAGCAGCTATAGAGCGTATGGCTGTACCAAAGAGTGTCCAAGACATCCAAGTATTCCTTGGGATGGTCAGATACTATAGAAAATTTATTTGGGACATTTCACAAATAGCCAAGCCATTATTCCATTTATTAAAGGATCTGAAAAAAGGGTTCATATGGAATGAAGAGGCCCAGGACTCCTTTGATGAGTTACGCCAGTATTTGATAGATTTGCTGATTCTGAAATATCCAAATTTCAATCAGGAGGTTATCATACAAACTGATGCTTCGTTGAAAGGCGATTGGCACCATACTGAGCCAAGTAGATGAACTTGTGGGATGAGCATACAGTGGTATATGTGAGCTGGACACTCTCAGCTGCTGAGAGTAACTACATCGTGACTGAGCATGAATGCCTTTTGGTCATTTATGCATATAAGCAGTTTCAGGTGTATGTCCACGGAACACACTTTAAGGTGGTAACAGACCACTCTTTGCTGCGTTGGCTGCACAATATAAGGGAACTGGAAGGACAACTGGCCCAATGGGCACTTAAGCTTCAGGCTTACAATTATGAGATAGTCCACCAATTGGGGGCTTCTCACCAGAATGCAGATGGCTTATTGCGGTTGCCAATGGTCCAGTTGGTATACCCGCAGGTGGATGAGCTATACCAGAGAATGGTCAAAGGAAGAATTGGGGATGAGCCTGAGAAATTCAAGGTGTGCTTCATAAAGCAATGGAAAACACTAAGTCTATGGATGGACAAGTATTCAAGATGATCAACAAGAAGCAGCTATTTTTCCTGAAAACGTCGGAAAGAGCAGCAATAGTACAAGCAGCTCACAAGGTTGTCAGGCATGGTGGCCTGAGGAAAACAACTGACCATACTTTCCAGTATTACTGGGAATCGATTAACTACAATGTCATAGAACATCTGGCTTGTTGCGCGGAGTGCCAGCTGCACAAACCACACAAGAATACAACTGGATACCAACTGGTCCGCCCTGGATTTGCCTGGCACACAGTGTCCATCAACATCATGGGACCACTGATGATAAGCACGGGGGGAGTCAAGTACATCATAGTTGCCATAGACCATCTGACAAGATGGGTCGAGATGAAGGACCTAAACAGAGTAGATGCTACCAGTACCGCATGGTTCATCCTGGATTAAGTGGTATACCAGCATGGATGTCCGCAAGTCCTGCTTAGGACAATGGGACTAACTTCACATCTCATGTGGTCCTGAGGTTAAACAAAATAATGGGAATTTGAGGAGTTGTGTCAGTACCATACCAGCCATAGATGAACGGACTGGTAGAACAGGTCAATGGGATGCTGGCCATGACGCTGAGGAAGCTAGTCACAGGAAGAACTTCTGCGTGGGGAACATACCTGAGTTTGGTGATGTTCACCTACAACATTAGTCATCATATGGCGATGGGGTAGACGCCGTTTGAATTGTTATATGGAAGAAAGGCTGCGTTGCCGCCTTTTCTATATTTGGTGGTGGACCCTACATTGGGGATGAGTACCAAGCAATACCTGAACTGACTGACGAGTATCCTGATTGATATGCAATTGCAAGCATTTGATACAACCTTGAAGAAAAGGATACAAGCGAAATTGATGGACGACAAGAACAAACCAGCCTTAGAAGAATATAAAGTAGGGGAAAGAGTTGCCTATTGTGATATGCATGGTTTTGGATGAAGAAACAAATTAGATGTGTTAAGGTTGGGTCCATTTAAAGTAATCGCCAAGATGGCGACCAATGGTTACTCCATCAAGAATCTCTTGGATGGAAGAGTTGTAAATCAAGTCCATGCTAAGTATATGAAGCATTGGATCATTGAAAAAATAAAAGAATTCCCAAAGGACTAATAAACCATTAAGTTGGTCATGTCCTGATGATTAGGTCAAGTCCAAAAAAGGACCTCTGAACCAAGCTAGATGGTTAAGTCTGAAAAAAGGACCTCTGAACCATGGAAAACTGGCAGGTTTATGTACCCAGGACCCAGTTTGGGGGAAAAGATGGACCTCTGAACCAAAGCAAGGTCAAGTCCCATAGTAAAAAAGAAGAACAAAGATAAAAAATCGATATATATATGGAACAAAAAAATTATAAAACCGCATAGATAACTAAGCTGATATATTTTTGTAATTTTTATTTTTATTGATCTTCCTCAGTACAGGATGATTCCGCCTATATCACCTCTTGAGGGAGGGAGGATGGATTGCAGTAGGAATGAACAGCCCATCGAAATTGATATGTGATCAGATGCCAGCAAGGGCGAGACCTACATGAAAACCATGTTCATTGAGCAGATGCTGAGCCCTGAGAAAAAGTGACTAGGGGAAGGGAAATTGAAATATTGGAAGATGACAATTGCGAAACCCCAGAGTGGGGAAGAAAGCAGCAATAAAGAAAGAGGCAATTGGTGAATAACACCGAGTAATCCCAATATGGCACCAGAGCCAGAAGATTTGTCCTGAGTGCCTGCCGATGGGCTTCATCAAGGACACTGGACATGTGGGTTGGCAACAAAGAAGGAATACTCGACAGGGGTTGCTGAATCATACCCCCTATTAACACCATCAGTGAAAGATACTGATGGGAAGCTCTGGAGAAGAGAAAGTTGTGCAAAGAACAGATTGCATCCTGCAAGAAGCGACTACAGGCTTTGCGGAAGCTAGAGCTGAATGACCGGTGGAAACCAGGTGAGGCTGGAAGCTTCATAGACCAACTTCGAAGAACTTGTCCAGCAAAGCAAAGAGCATAAGCAGCAGTATCCTGATCTAGAATGTTATCAAGATCTGAGGGATAAAGCACTAATGTCAAAGACTCAGTGTATTGGGTCCAGATTTCAGTGTAGGGAAGCTCAAAGTGTATGCTGTTACCAATTGAGAGCTCAGAGACCAGAACGGTGGGTTTGTAAAATTGACCAAGTCAGAAGAGGAACTCAGGGAGCAAGTCAGACTCAGCCAGAAACAAACGATCCAGAGCAACTGGCATAATCTCTGGAGCATCTATGATGTTGTTCAGAGCATCAGTGAAAGGAGCCAAATCCAGAAGGGTTTTGAAGTCCAATTCTGGAATCAACTGCAGAGGAAGAGTTGGCTGAGAGTTGTTTGAAATGATGGCCAGCCTGATTTTGGAGGGATTAGTTACCATTTCTGGTAATTTGATGGAAGGACTAGCCACTTGTGCCAGACTAGGCGTATGAGTTCTGGAAGGACCATAAAAGAGGTTCTGTCAAGCATCCTGACTCATCTGCTGGAAGAGACGGAGGTCTGGATCATACAGACTATTAAGGAGCTGCTGGTAGCAAGATTCAGAATTTGACATATGAGTTGGACAAGAGGGGGGATGTTGGACTTATATAGAAGTTGACATTATGCACTCTATAATCCATTAGGCTCCAATTTTGGGGAAATTCTTCTCAAAATCTATGAGATAAGCTCTCCACGGGAAGAATTTGGAATGACCTACAGCCATGAGGTTATGAGTGAAATAGCGAGGGCAAATAGAAATAAGTATACTTAATCAAGCCATGAAATGAACATCGATGGCAAGAGTCTCCTATCTAGGATGAGGAGAAAATCAGGAATTCAAGGACGCCGGACCAAGAATCCTGAATATGACAGCAGGTCATATACCCTGATGGGGGAAACTGGATCCTGGGACTAATATAATAATGAGTAAATCAATCAACCCGGCATGACAGAGGGTCATGGGAACCACACTCTGAGAAGGTAGTAGCGAGGAGGAAGAGGAAGAACGCCATATGCCAAAGGTCGTCCTGAGCAGCATTGAGTATTAATGAGTGTACTCCGCTTGAACCAATGAAATATTTGACCAGGTGTCTGAAGCGGTGTTCTCATGCCCTGGTCCTTTTCTCACGGGAAATCTAGTCAAGAGGGGGATGTGTTGGGATTTTTGCCCATATTCCCACCCTGCTAGATTACCTGGTATCGCTAGGGGAAAATTCCCTTATGAAGTGAATCAGAAATTGGTTGGCCCAAGTTTCTGAGGAACTACATTTGGGGAATTTTAGATATTCTCCAGGTCATATCCATTGAAGATCAATACGGATGAATACCTAAGATCTCATTAGGCGGAGTAGCTGATAAAATAGGGGCATCTTATAGTGATTAAATATCAGGTGTACCAATTGGGATCAGTCAGGTTTCATCACCAACTAATTGGGAATGGATAGCGAGTTGTGAGGTGAGTGATGTCGCCTGCAACTAGCAAATTGATTGGTTGATGAGTAACCTGCCATAATGGGTAATAAGTCCCATTACCTAAGCAGGTCACTAGCCAACTATGATTGGTTTGCTTGGATTGAGAGGAAAATGTTAGGGACACGTTTTCCAACTCTTTCCATTTAAGGTCTCGAGGATGTCCAATGATGGAATCCTAGCCAGAATGGGGAAGACCATCACTGCTGAGATGTGAAAGGGTGATTAAACAGCAACGGCTGTTGTTTCATATAAGAGGTGTCAACCAAGGGTTAGACAGCTGAATTCCCCACTATATAATTCCCTAGGATTTAAAATAATAAAAAAACGCTAGTTTCAAGATCATAAGTACTTTACAGTAATATTATCAATTTGGTGTATAGTTAGACTACCAGCTTCTATTGTGTCGTTCTATCTCAAGAATATTATTGCAGAATGCAATAATTGGAAGACTCTCAGAGAGAAAAGTAAAGATCTGAGCGGGGATCTAGAGACAAAGAAACCACAATCAGGGATAGCTGCCGCTATGTGTTGGGCCAAGAGAGACTGTCACCAGGGTATCTTAACAAAGATTGGGTGGACAAGAGTATAGGGAACAAATCCCTATGAGTACAACTTACAAGGTACTTAATTGGAAGTACTGGCTGAAGCGTTGGGCCGAATAATAGTTCAATCTCAACTATGGATAATAGTCTCCATACTATTATTGATTAATACATTCGATACAATGTGACAAAGTGCATGAGGAAATCGAACCTGTGCAGTAAAAAGGTTACTAGGTTGAAGACCAATAATCAACCTAGAGTAAATTTTTACACCAGCGCTCATCTGTAAGTCCAGGGGAACGTCCCCTTTGCATGATACATGCAATTTTCACATTTCCAAATAAGAAGAGTCCTTGGAAGGTGACTGTACCCCTTGTCACCCAGGGTGACCTCGCTCACATGGTAGATGAGCGCTGGTAACAGCGCTCCCTCTGAATATTCATCCCCTGGTAACCCGCGCTTGCCTCTCCTGAACTTTTCCGCTGATTTGAGGAAATCTCTACTAATAATATCGAATCAAAGATGAAATATTTGAAACCAATGGGAATAAAGCCCAATGATCAGAGAACTAAAATTTGAGAAAGGACAAGTATTGAATTCTCAGCTGGAATTAGCAATGGCATCAAGTTGTCTAGAAGTACAATTGCTGATGCCAAATACCCCACAAAATTGTCAAGGATGATCCCTGATGAGCAGATGTTACATTTGGGGACTATCACAGATAATTTGAAATCCCTATTTTAAGAATCAAAATTTGTGCCCAATGCAACTCCTTTGGCCAAATGAACGCCCCAGCGACTGGGCATGGGCAGGTTAGTCATCCCAAACCCATTTCCAACTAATTGGGACTGCCCCTATGTGGGTGGCTCTGGGGAATTATCCTTGTCCGTCATGCCAGATGCCATTGTGCCAACTGATGGGAATTCAGGTGAGTCTTGGTCCAGGCGTTTGCAGACAAAGTGATAGCAACTCAGCCTGCTTCCTAATCCTTTGATGTCAGTTCAAATTAGAATTATTTCCCCTTCCCCAAAAATTTGCCGGTTTAGGTCAAATTTGAGGGCCCCAATCCCTTCTTGGACCTACTACCAAATCAAAAACTATCTAATAAGTTGCAAAACGCTGAGTAAATTGTTGGTTGATTATCTTCATTTTTTTTTCCAACAATATTCCCGCTGGTACTCAAATTTTTCTATTTTACTTTAATTCTTCTTGCCAAAGTCCCAATGGCACTAACTTGGTGGCCCTTCAGCCCCTACACTGGATGGGCTTTACCAGTTTTGATGATTACAATCACTCCCACCATAGTCAACTAGATCCAACGGGCAAAAAACTTCTGAGAATTTAACCCTGTTATTGAAGCTATCTGTTATCAAGATATCAGAATCCTGTGGCCTCATATATTTCACTTTCAAGCAAGGATCCGCCCTCTGGTCTCTACTTTAGTGATGAACCCTTCCATTTGTAATCCAAAAGTATAAATCTAGCGGTACCATCCTCTGCAGCAAGACCCGCAGGGTCTGAGGTTGTTTCTGTTTGATTCATTACCAGGTTTCTTTTCACGCTCATCTTACATCAACGAGTCATTGTTTCAATTTGCAGCTCCATACAACTTTGTTTGAGCGGCAATGTCTCTGGCATTCTGGCTTGCTTTTTTATGCTCATGCATCCTGACTGGCGGGCTGGTCTAAACTTCTTCTGCCTTTTTCCTGACACCATCTACAACATGGGCGAGGTCACCCTGGGTGATGAGGGGTACAGCCGCCCTCTTTGGACCCTTCTTATTTGGAAATGGGAAAATCGCCAATCAAGCTAAGGGGACGCTCCCATGGACTTACATTACCATTTCCTTTTGTTAGAGGAGGAGCACCACCGCCGGGAAACTGTGTGAGAGCTACATTTTTGTGAGCCTTAGGCAACTTGATTGCCATCAAAGTTGAAATTTTTTTTTTGGGGGGAGGGGATGGGGAGCATCAGGATGAGACATGTGAAATGCCTCGACCTGTTTAAGCAGTAGTGCAATCATGGGCCTTGACCCAGCTGTTCTCATAGGCTGGATAGCCCTTATATGCAATGAGATACTGAACTGACCTCCAAGATTTGCAAAATGCTAAAATACTCTCCACTTTTGCATCCTCCACATCCTCAATCACTATCAGCTCAGGATCTGAGGGGATAGTACCTTTTAACGGGGACAGTTGTGATAAATGGAAGACTGAATGTTGTTTTCAGTGAGGTGGCAACTTCAAAAAAAAAGCACTATTACCCAAATCCTCCTCCACCAGGTGGGGACCCAAATGCATGCTTGTAAACTTCTGGGAGGGTACATGCATCCGCAAATGGCGCGTATCAAGCATAACATATGAACCCACCACTATATAATGGCCAGGAAGCTGTTTCTAATCCACAAAACACTTATAGTCATTGATAGCCATGGTGAGATGCTCACACACCAAGGACTGAGTAGACTGAATGTGCTCTGAATTATCCGCGGCAGCTGGGACCTCTGGACGCAGACAAGGACCGACCAAAAATGAAGGGTTAGACCCCTAAAGTTGCTTCATATGGAGAAAACCCTGTAGAGGCATGAGAATCATTGTTATAGGTAAATTGAGCTCAAGGAAGGTCATTGGCCCAGGTATCCTGTGTGGCCACAGAATAGTAGCGCAAGTACTGTTCCAAGATTTGATTACCCTGCTCAGTTTGTCCATCAAGATGGGGATGATATGCTGTGGAACTTGCAGGGTGTAACTTTTAAGATGGGTAAAAGATCATTCCAGAACCGCGCTGTAAACTGGGAACCATGGTCACTAATAATCTCCTACGGGAGACCAAACATAGAAAACACATAGTGCATGAAGAGATGGGAAATTTTTTTCTGACAAGATCGTGGAAGAGCATGGAATAGTAAGGGAAAATTTTGCAAAACAATTAACCACCATCATCACCGCAGTAAACCCATTAGAACAAGGAAGTTCAACAACAAAATCCATGCACACCGAATTCCATGGACCCTATGCCTGTTGTAAAGGATGCAGAAGACCATTTCTTCCTGAGCGATCTGACTTGGCCCACGTGCAGGTAATGCAATTGGCAATCCAGGCTAGTACTTCTTTTGACAAGCCCACCCAAATATAAGTCCGCTTAATCAAATTTGATGCATTTCTTATTGCCCAGATGACCAATTGTGGAGGGGAGTCATGATGGGCCTAAAACACCTCGGCTTCAAAGAGAGGAGGAACCCACAACCACTACTGAAAATAAATAAAACCCTCCATTAAGGAATATAGGGAAAGTTTGTGAGTTGGAAGGACAATTGTTCTAGTAGCTCCACTCCTTTGAGCCAGGTCATTTGAGCTGCTAAAGCCCATGAAATAAGAGGTGCATCAGGAGCTAAGTCTATTGACGAGACCATGTGAGTTACAATGGATAAAATTTGGGTGGTGGAAATCACAGTGAGCAGGTCTTCTTCATCTGGTCTGTGGGGCAATGAGCAGGGTTGCAACTAAGAAATTAGAAACACGTTTAATGCACCTATTAAAAACTCAGATTTAAAATTGAAACTAAACAAATCCCAATAGGTGCAAGATTGCCTATGTGCCAACTTCTGTGGTTTATGGAAATAAAGAAGGACTTGGTGATCCTTATGTACCATTAAATCATGCTGAGCGCCTTGTATAAGGTACCATCAATGAGTCAAAGCCCATGCTATGGCTGCCAACTCCTTATCATAGATGGCCCAGGATTGTTCAGTAGAGGAGAATTTATTGGAATAGTAAGCAAACAGATGTTCTAATCCCTTGTGCTCCTGTAGCAAGACAGCCCCAACTGGAACAGATGAGGCATTGAATGCAACAATATAGGGTTTGGAGGGGTCAGCGTGTTTTATAATGGGAGGTGGTAAGAACACCTCTTTAATTGACTTAAATGCCTGCTGGCACTTGGGTGTCCAACAAAAGGGAACATTCTTACCAGTGAGTGGGTGAAGTGGAACGGCTAACTGGGAAAGGTCTGGGGAGAATTTCTACAGAAGAATGATGTTGCCCAAAAAAACTTTTTAATTGTTTTTGGGTTGTTGGAGTTGGCCATTTGCGGATGGCATCCAACTTGTTGGGGGGAATAGCATACCCATCTTTTAGGACTAATTATCTAAAAAGGTAACTTCCTCCCTATAAAACTCGGCTTTTGAAGGCTTGACGAACAGGCCCACCTTTTTCAATGCAGCAGTTAATGCTTCCAAGTCTTTTGCATGTTGTTCAGGAGTTGGAATTGAGCCAAATTATTGTTAATATATGCGACCATGCAAGGAAATCGGAGTTCACCCAGCATACTATTGATCATTCTTTATAATGTGTTCAGCACATTCTTCAACATGAAGGGCTTTACTCAAAATTGAAAAATACCTCTTTGTTTGGATAGCGGTAAGCCATTACTGACCTTTCATCACCCAAACTTGGTTAAAGGCAGTAACAAGATCAAGCTTAGAGAATACATGAGACTTGGCAATCGCTTGACTGATAGTTTGCTCCAGGGGTAAATGGTAGGGATCGTGAACTGTATTTTATTCAGGTGACCATAATCCATGCAGGGACAAAGGGAACCATCGGCCTTCTTGGCAAAAATGATAGGAGAAGCAACTGGTGATGTCTCTTTAGTAAACCAACATTTTTTTAAGCATGTCACCCAACCAAGCGTTAAGAGCAGCCTCCTCCGCTGTGTGTAGATACAAAAGGGCAGTTGATATCTATTACCTGCACCATTGTTCTAAACTCTAAATCGAATTTAGTATGAGTGAGGAGATGGACCACCTTCTCAGAATCGAAGATACTCCAATATCACATCAATGCCTTTGGGTAATCTGACAGAAGGCCCACAGGGGAAACGAGAGAAGTGATGGAACTGCAGACTTGAGTTTTCATAAGAGTATCTACTAGAGGAAACTCCCACTCCGTTTGATCATTAGCAAATGACAGCATATTAGACTCCAATGAATTCTAACATGTTGTCAGCAACACCATTTTACCCCCAAATTACTGGAAACACCAAGTTTGCATTGCAGAGAACTGATCACAAAAGCTAAACTAGTGAACCAAGAAAGGTACTGGCCATCAGAAAAAGTATGAGGCTTGGAGGCTGATGAAGAAACTATCACTAAGGGACTCAAGTTCAGGTCAAGCTCCAACTGTTGGTCTAGCTCTACACTCATAAAATTTCCCACTGCTTTGGTATCCACCAAAGCCCTAAAGGATACGTGGTGAGCTCTAATGCTAGTCTTCATAGGTAATAAGAAATAGGCGAAGCTTTGTTTATTGGCAGATTTGGTCATCACTGCTGTAACTGAAGAGATAGATAGTAATTTAAGGGGAAGGTCAGAGTCCTTTTTGGGTCTAAAGTTAGGAAGAGTAAGGGTTTGGGAACCAGCTACTTAATTCTGGGCTTTTAATGACTCATTAATAAGTGAATCAGGATAACATGACTTGAGTGATATATTGGCTAAAACTGGGGCCAGTGTCAAGAGAGTGTCTGTAACTCTCTCGTTCCTAGCAAGGTGGTGTGGGATGCAAGCCCACACTGCTAGGGAACTAGCCTTTAGGAGAATAGGAAGCAAGCCACCTCAAATAGTGCCTGTACAAAAGGGACCTAAGGAAAGTGTGTAGAGCGTGATATACAGTATCAGGTAAGCGAGAAACACCACATCTTGAGTGGACCCCAGGGGGAGTCCATAATCAAGTGTAAATCGGCGCCAGGAGGTTTGGGAGCCTCGATCTGGAGGGGACAAGAGAAGCCCAAGGGAGCATCTGAAACTTTTGTAAATTGGGAAAGTATGTAGTGGACAACATAGTTTGAGACCTCCTCAAAGAGGTCCGCCCCCAAGTATGCCCAAGGAACCATAAGAAAACGTAAAAAACGGGTAAATTTTTTTGTGGAAAGTCGACCAACAAGGAATGTTGGTCACAAAAAACATATTAAACTGACTCGGGGTAATTATGGGTCTGTGGAAGTGTGCCCAAGCCTTGACGCTCCAATAGACAAACGCTCTTGTCCAATTTGGTAAAATACACCAAAAGTGCCTTCACTTGAGTAATTAATTGAGGCTGTATTCTACCTGAGCGCATGATTTTGTAGCTCAAATGGGATTAGAACCCTCGTTTTCCAATTAACTGGATCAAACCACCTTCGTTTGTTATGTAAATCATTCATTTCAGTGTCTGGGCTGAGACAAGGGCTGGGCTTTTTGCACCCCATTAGTACTAACCTGGGCATATTTTTCTTGTACCAGCGTTGGTCTAATGTGTGTTTAAGGTCAAGAAGAGCCTGAAGTTTCTCCTTCTTGGCCTCTTGTCGTCCAGCCTTACCCTTGGCGTTGGTTCTCACTATTAAGTCATCCAACCATGACATTACCCTCTCCTCCTTCTTGGGCTCCACATTCCTCCAGAGGCGTTTGCTAAGGAGAAGTTATTATTTGCAGGTGACAACTTCATAGCAGCAACGGCTGGCTTGGGCTTTGATTCTGCAGCCTCAGGGAAACGATTATGGAATGATTTGATCAGGTCTTGGGAATGTACACAGTCACATGCCGGCACCCAACTGTTCTCAGCCGTGTCACACCCCTTCCAGGATACCAGGTACTTGAGAAATCTCTTAACATGGCGGGAGGCTACTGTTTCCTCCACTTCCAACTCTAGCGCTCCATCCACAAGATAAGCCTCAGGAGTCGCAGGTTGGGGCCTTAAACAATGTCAATTTGCTTTCATGAATAATGGAGAAGACCCAGAATGCGGAGGGAAAATCCAACTGGTATGAGGCATGACCCACCTTTCTAACAACACGGTAAGGACCAATCCTCTTTAGACTTAGCTTTTTGCATGGATGTTTGATAGGGATGTTGCGAGCATCAAGCATCATGAGATCCCCTTTCTTGTACACTGGACCCACTAAGCGCTTTCCATCAGCGTTCTCCTTATAAATTAGCATAGCCGCCTCCAAACTTATGCAAACCCCCTGATGAACCTACTTTATGGTCTTAGCAAAGTCCACCACCGCTTCCACTTTGGAACCACAGCTGGCCTCCATTTTTAGATTCAGGGTTAAATCCATGGTTGGCGAAAAAGGGTGAACAACCAATTGACGAGTGCAGCGTGTTGTTGTAGCTAAACTGGGCAATGGGAAGGTGAGAATCCAATCTGAATGATCTGCGGCGGTTTAACACCGCAGAAATTGTTCCAAGCACTGGTTCACTCGTTTGGTCTGCCCATCTGATTGGGGGATAGGCAGTTGAATGGCAGGTGCGAATCTGAAGAGTTTTACACAACTCTTCACAAAAGATGGAGGTAAACTGGGGTCCCCGGTCACTAATGATTTCTTGAGGAACCCCATGAAGCGCAAATACATGTGTGATGAAGAGCCTGGCCATTTCAGCAGCGGTTATGGTTGTTCTGCAAGGAATAAAGTGGGCGAACTTCATAAAACGGTCCACCATCACCATGATGGCATCTTAACCATCAGAAACGGGTAATTTTACAATAAAAAACCGCTGATAGGGAAGTCCAGGGCCCTTCAGCCTTTTGGACTGGTACCAACAACCCTGCTACAGGTTGCCAATTGAGTTTCATTTGATTGCAGATCAGGCACTCTTTACAATATCGCCCAACCTGAGCTGGCAAGCCCTTCCAATTGTAAGTGCGTCGTATCAGCTCCAATGTCTTTGCTTTCCCAGGATGACCAACGGTGATTCCATCATGTTGGTCCCAGATGATTTACAGGCGCAGTGATACAGCAGGAACCCATAGGCGCCCCTGAAACCACACCATCTCATCCTTTACATGATAACCCCTGGATAAGTCCTCCATTTTCAGAGCACTCTTAGCAAGAACAACAGTATATTATGCTGATAACGGCTGAGAAAGAACTACCTTTTTGAACATACTATATTAAAATGCATTTTCCAGAGGTGCGAGCGCTGGCGTGTTGACCGTGGAATCAGGAAGTTGAGGCAGAATCTTACTTGGCAGAATCATCAACTGGGTGTTGTGAATTTCTACCTCATTCAGACTGGGAGCCAAAGCAGGGCTGCAGCTTAAAGAATCCGCCAAACCATTCTCCTTGCCCTTGGTGAACTCAGGAAAATGCAAATTGAGCAAGGGCCTCATTCCAATGGGTCTGCTGTGGAGTTAGGACATGAGGAGTGTGGTAGTACAACAAGGCCCGGTGGTCTGTGCATACATGGAATGGTTGGGAGGAGCCATGCAAGTGGTGACGCCAATAAGTCAGCGCCTCCACCACTGCTAATAACTCCTTGTCGTAAATGGAATAGTTTAACTCAGGCAGAGACATTTTACTAGAAAAACTATCCCACCGGATATAGTCCCATCTTCACCCATCTGTAACAAGGCAGCCTGTGTATTATAAAGTTGGAAAATATCTGAAGACACAATGAACTCCTTTGCAGGGTCGACATGGCAAAGGATGGATGTGTATATCAGGGTGCACTTCACTGCTTGGAAAAAGCATCCTCCCTAAACGGGGACCACACAACCTGCTTGGGCAGCCCTGCTAGCCTTATATAAGGGTGCTGCCACTTCGGAGAGATTGGGCGTGAGCTTCTTAAGGAATGTACATGTCCCCAAAAAGCTCCTCATTCCTTGACTGAGGTGGGGGTGGACCACTCACTAATAGCCTTCTCCTTGTCTGGAGTTATTATATAAATTTGTCAGACACAAAGTTGCCCAGAAAAGTGACCTGGGACTTGAAGAATTCACATTTACTGATCTTGAACATAAGGCGAGTGGCCCTCAACCTCTCCAAACTTGTTGAAGGTGTACTACATAAGACTCTGATCAGGGGAAAACACCAGGATATCATCCATGTAGGCAACCGCGCATACCTTAACAAGTCCCCAACGCAGCATCAATGCGGCATTGAAAGATAGCTGGGGAATTTTTATGCCCAAAGGGCATGACCTGAAACTGGAAATCCCTTTTCTGGTATGGAATGCGGTTACCACTCTGGCCCTTCTTTATTCAGATTTGATTAAACGCATTGAGGCAATCCAACTTGGAGAAGACTTTTGCCTATTCTACATAACGCGCAATCTGAGAATCTAAAGGGATGGGATGAAGGTCGGGTACAGTCAAATTGTTTAGATTTTCATAATTGACCCAAGGGCGTAAAGTTCCATTGGCCCTCTCTACAAAGAGAAGCGGGGAGCAGACAGGGGAGGTACGCTGAAAGATGTCACCTTTGGCCAACTGCTCCTTTACCCACACATCTAAAGCCTCTTCCTCCCAGACAGTCAATGTGTAAATGGGAGAAGATATATGCATCAGATCCACAGTGAGCTTATACTCACAATCAAACTCAGAATGATCTGGTAGTATACTAGCTAAAGATGAATCAAAAGAAGATGCCAACTACTCTTTAACAGGAAGGTAAGGAAAGTTCCATGAAGGGCTTCAGCAAAGGGGCAAGATAAGGAGTGTTAACATTGGGCAATGGGGTAATTTGCCCTGGGCGTTATCCTCCGACAAAGGAACAATCAACTGGTGACCATTTATCAAAGACAAGGACAGAGTGTTTTCTTTCAAATTAGTCCTGACGTCAAACTTTCTCCACCACTCTACACCCAAAATAATGGGAACAAGAGGTTTCTGATAGCTTGAAAATGGTCAGACAAAAGATAGGAGCCCACCTGAAAGTCAACTAACCCCATGACGTTCAGTGTGAGGATACCTTGAGAAGCCCCACCACTAACCATACCACCTGGTGAGTAATTCAACTCAAGGTAGTCAGCAAGGTCTTGGTCAATAATATTATTTAAGGCACATTATCTACTAAAATAGTTGTGCTGAACTTCCCAAAAGGGGATGTAAGGGTATCAGTAAACAAGAAGTATCCATACTGGGATTTATTTAGAGCAGAAAACGCCACCATCTCACCTAAAATTCTTTCTCTGGCTTTAAAAAGCCTTCAGAGTATTTTTTGGGATCATAGAAGGGGAGGGATAGTGGGCCACTCTTACTACTGAGGCCACATATCCCACCACACCTTCTGCAGGTGCATATACATTATTATATTTAACACGATGTTCCTTTTCCACTTCCTGAGTGCCCCTGATCATGGTAGGGGTCAAAAGAGGGTTCTCAGGGGTAATCTGATAAACTGGAATAGGGTGCAAGTCCTGGGAAATGTCCCTTGACCCTTGATTGGGCCATCTTTCCGTTCCCAAATAAAAAGATACTGAAGAACATGGTGGTACCCCTCGTTACTCAGGGAGATCTCACTCATGTAAAAGATGAATAATGGGTAACAGCTCTCCCGCTTTGGATCCCACCCCTGGTACCCACAATCACCTCAGCAGAACTGTTGTGGGGAATTAGCAAAATCTGCACCGAGATTGTCAAATTGAAATCAGTTGGATCTAATTCGAGTGGCAATCTAGCTGATGGCCAAATCTCAAATGGCTGAAAAGGCATGAAGACTGAGGTATCAGCTGGAATGCCTGATGGCTCCAATTTGATCAATAAGCTAATAGAACTAACATTGGGCGCCATTGACAAGGGTTTAAAGCCCTATGTTGGCAATTCAGGTGTTGTGGCTGATGCGCTGCCTTTGACCAAACGGACAGTTCAGCGACTGAGCGTGGGCAGGTTCAGCATCCTGAACCCGTTCCCAACCAAATGGACCTGCCCCTATGTGGGTTGGTCTTAGAGGATTCCTGTCGCTTGTCAGGCCAACTGCCGTCATGCCAACTGTTGGAAACATAGCCAAGCCCCAGTTCAGATGTTTGAGGTCAAACTGAAAGAGACTTGGACCACCACCTAATTTTGTGATGTCAGTTCTTAAGGAATAAACCCGCCCATTCCCATACAATTTGCCAGTTAGGTCGAAATTGTGGGACCCAATCCCATCTTGTCACTACCCCAATCAACCACTATTTAATCAGTTGCATAGCACTGAGAAAATTGTTGGTTGATTTTCTTACTTTTCCTTCAAATAAAATTTTGCCAAAAAAAAAACAACCAATTTTATTATCTCTTCTGACCGCATCCCTGATGGCATTTCCCTGGTGGCCTGTCAGTCTGTACATCGGATGGGCTCTACCAGTACTCTTGGTCACTATGGCCCCCTCCATTGTCAACTGGGTTCAGCGAGTCTGATATTTTTGGCTCTACAACCCCATGATCACTAACTTCTGGCAGCAATACACGGGGATCTTGTGGCCATATGCCCACCAATTGCAAGAAAGAATCCGTCTCCTTGTCACCCCAGTTGAGATGGCACCATATGCTGAGGATCTTATTGAGACTATCTCAGTGATTCCACCCCCTGCAGTAAGACCCCCTGGGTTGGGAGTGGGTTCAGTGTGGTTCGTCATTGGGATCATTCTCACCATGTTGCTGCACCAACACTTTGTCATTTCCCGCTGCCCAGCTCCATACCAAGTCATCCAGTCAGGAATGCCTCTGGCATTCCTGGCTTGTTTTTGGGTGCTTACGCATCCCTACTGGCAGGCTAGTCTAAACTTCTTCTGCTGTTTCCATGACATAGGGTCCTCATCCAGACCATATGAGCTTATAAACGGCTCATTTTGTGATAAATTGCTCGAGTTATAAAATGAGTTTTCAGGCTCCAGAAAACCCACATTTGCTCCGATGGTTTGGTGTGCTTCTTTATCCAGGGCCATCACCCCCAAGTCCAGAACTGATGCGTCAGCATGCCCCAGAAACGTGGTGGGAAGAAAAATGTTAACAGGGTCCCGTTTTTGGTTAAATTTGGGTCTGGACCCTCCTAAACCCTCGATTTCCGCTGAGATGAGGAGGAAATCAGTGGGAAGCACCTCACAATTCAAGGAAATATCACTAGTCGAGGATGCAGTATTTATATGGGCGACCATAGGTGACTTCATCATGGTGGAATTGGCTGATATGTTTATTTTAGACTTGAGGCTAGAACCCCGTTCAGCTTTGAATTCTTCAAAATTTGAAGGTTTAGAAGGATAAGATTCCATTGTTGTGAGAGATGCGCGCAACTTTTTGGTTCTCATATTTATAGGGGCTAACCCAGGTGCAATTATTAAGGGCAAATTACATGGCCCCTTCTGGGTTGGGGCGGAGAAACTACCCCTAAAGGGCTTCAATCAGAAGATTGAAGTTGGAAGGGGCGACAGCCAAATTGGAGAATTTTGCATGGAGAGGTCAAAGGAAGAACAGAGAAATGACGTTTTCATGATGTTGGGAAAAGGTAAGACCTGGGCTTTTTCAAAAAATTCATTCAAATATAATTTCACCAGCTGACCCGCTTGTTGCAATGAAAAGAACTCGTAGAAAGATTGGAAGGATGCTTTGTCAGGACGATATTGCTCCAAGACACACTCCAAGCCCTCCACGGATCACCACAAGAGCGGATGTGCACAGAATATGGAAAAAACCCAGTCAGCCGCTTCTGGAGACAGCCAATACAAAAAATTACTCCTCATAAAAGTGGATGGGAACCAGATATGTTGTTATTTCCTAAGGAAGGGTTTGGCTCAAGGGTAGCCAAGGCCTGTTGAATTTCTGAGTAGATCTTGGGAGAAAGGCGGGAATTGTGATAACAGGATCACAAAAGGTCTGAGACCACCAGGTATAAGCAGGAAGGGTGGGCACTTCCCAATTGGTAGTTGCAAGAATAACGCCAAGATTCACAAAAAAACCAAATGAGAAAACTGTGGTGAGCACCATTGTGGCAGTGACAAATGGCCAGCGCACCCAATTTACAAATAACAAAAGTCCCACACAGATAATTCTCATGCACATAAAAAAGTTTGGTCAACTAATGTCAAAAGAGTGTCTGTAACTCTCTCATTTTCAGCAAGGTGGTGTGGGATGCAAGCCCACACTGCTAGGGAACTAGCCTTTAGGAGAATAGGAAGCAAGGCACCTCAATAGTGCCTGTACAAAAGGGACCTAAGGAAAGTGTGTAGAGCGTGATATACAGTATCATGTAAGCGAAAGTCACCACATCTTGAGTGGACCCAGGGGGAGTCCATAATCAAGTGTAAATCGGCGCCAGGAGGTTTGGGCGCCTCGATCTGGAGGGGACAAGAGAAGCCCAAGTGAGCATCTGAAACTTTTGTAAATTGGGAAAGTATGTAGTGGCCAACATAGTTTGAGACCTCCTCGAAGAGGTCCGCCCCCAAGTTCGCCCATGGAACCATAAGAAAACGTAAAAAATGGGTAAATTTATTTGTGGAAAGTTGACCAACAAGGAATGTTGGTCACAAAAAACATATTAAACTGAGTTGGGGTAATTATGGGTCTGTGGAAGTGTGCCCAAGCCTTGACGCTCCAATAGACAAACGCTCTTGTCCAATTTGGTAAAATACACCAAAAGTGCCTTCACTTGAGTAATTGATTGAGGCTGTATTCTACCTGAGCGCATGATTTTGTAGCTCAAATGGGATTAGAACCCTCGTTCTCCAATTAACTGGATCAAACCATCTCTATTTGTTATGTAAATTATTCATTTCAGTGTCTGGGCTGAGACAAGGGGCTGGGCTTTTGCACCCCATTAGTACCAACCTGGGAATATTTTGCTTGTACCCAGCGTTGGTCTAATTTGTGTTTAAGGTCAGGAAGAGACTGAAGTTTCACCTTCTGGGCCTCCTGTCGCTCATCCTTATCCTTGGCGTTGGTTCCCACTATTAAGTCATCCAACCATGACAGACAGTACTGATAATGGCTCAATGTTAAGAACAGAATCCAAGTTGTCATTGGGTAGCCCAATCATATAATTTTCCACATGAAAGTGAGGAGCATGGCGAAGAAAGAATTGATGGAGATCACAGTCTTACACATTTGTTCCACTGTCCCCATAGGGGTGGACCAAACTTCGTGATGAGCAAAGACAGAATCCATCAATGATCTAAAAATTGCTTGGAGTATGTCATTGAGAGAACTCAAGCGTGTGGGTCTGTTCATGGAAGGTTGTGACTAAAGAGGCTAAGCTAGGAGCTTTGGTTATAGAGGAAAGCAATTGAAATAAATGGTCTGATTTTGACACAGGGGGTTTCAAAGCTGCTGATACTGATGCGACAAGTAAGGTAGAATCCCCTGAATGTGCGGTGGAATGCAGAAGTCCTTGCACCCACCAAAAAGAGTCCTCTTCTATTGGATCCAAGAGGGCAACACCTTGTTGGGCGTTGGATAGTGCAGCGGTATATTCAGGGAAATGGCAGAACGCATTTGCACTTCAGCAAGGGCGTTAAGGACTCGATTAGCAATATCTCAAGAGAAAAACACTTGGATTCCCTCCTTGAGCATAAGTTGAGAGAAGAGTAGTGATCCACTGGGATCTGCTACCATGGAGAAGTTTCTCCAAGGCATTGCAAATGCTGCTCACAAAATTAGCAACTGACCAAACAAACAGCAGAAAACAAACTACTGACTGCATGTTCATTTGGTAAAGGGTAACCACTGTGGCACCCAATTAAAAGAGAAGAGCAGAATGGCAGGAAACAATGGTTGGTCAAATTATGTCAGGAAAATGGCATAAGATGTTTAGACCAATCTGCCAGTCAGGATGAGTAAGCACCCTAAAAAGCAAGCCAGTATGCCAGTGGCATTGCCACTCAAATGATGTTGTATGGTGCAGGAAATTGGGCAACAATGACTCGTTGATGCACAATGAGCGTGAAAATAAACCTGGAAATGAACTAAACGGATACAGCTCCAGATCTTTTGGGCCTTGCTGCATGGGGCTGCACTACTGGATTAACTGCTTTGGGATTTCTAGAGGAGGGGATTATCACCAAAGCGGAGGCAAGGGGGCGGATACTTGCTTGAAGATGAAATATGCGAGGCCACAAAATTCTGATATCCTGATAGCGGATAGCTTTAATAACAGGATTAAATTCACAGAAATTTCTTGCACGGTGGATCCAATTGACTAAGGTGGGAGCAATTGTGATCATCAGAACTGGTATAGCCCATCCAGTAAAGGGTCTGATGGGCCACCAAGTTAGTGCCATTGGGACTTTGGCAAGAAGGATTGAAGTAAAATTTAAAATTGGGTATTAACGAGAATTTTATTAAAAGTAAAGGTTAATAATCAACCAAAATTTCCTTGGTGTGATGCAACTGATTAAATGGTATTCAATTAGTTCCAGCTTGTCAAAGAAGGGACATGGGCCCTCAAACTCGACCTAAACTGGAGAATTTTTGGGGGATGGAGAAATGATTCTAACCTGAACTGACATCAAAGGATTTAGAATTAGGCGAAGTTGCTATCAATCTGTCTGCGAACACATGACCTGAGGCACTACTGCATTTACATCAGTTAGTGTGAAAGCATCTGGCCTGACAGGCAACAGGAATCCCCCATGGCCACCCCACATAGGTACAGTCCTAACGGGTCAGAAACGGGTTGGGATGGCCAACACACCCATGCACAGTCGCTGGGGCATTTTTTCATCCAAATGGGTTTCGTTAAGCACTAATCCTGATTTTAAAATGGGGGTTTTATAATATTGGTGAAAAGCTCCCTATGGTGGTACATGCTCATCAGGGATTATCCCCAACAATTTTGAGGGGAGTTTAGCATTAGAAAATGTACTGCCTAATGGGTCAATGTCATCGGCGATTTTGACCAAGAATTTGATACTTGTCCTTTTACAACATTAGTTTTTTTTTTTTTGGCTTTATTCCTATTGATTTGGAAATTTCAGCTTCAATCCTGAGGATTTGGCGCCATCAGTTTTTGAAGTCCCTCCTACTTGTGGGAAATACAGTTAACAATGATTTCAGTGAAGATTTCCTTTGATTTAGCAAACCAGTTTGGAAGAGGCAAGCACAAGAACCAGAGGAGGAATCTTCAGTGGGGGTGCAGTTACCCAGCACTTGTCTACCACATGGGCGAGGTAAACCTGAGTGATGAGGGGTACAGCCGCCCTCTTTGGACCCTTCTTATTTGGAAATGGGAAAATCGCCTGATCCACGCAAAGGGAACGTTCCCTTGGACTTACAGTGGTCAAGTTCATGGGTTTACCCTCATACTTCCCCTGCAAGTCCTCTATGAGGAATATAAGACAGGATTAGCTGCATATGGGTGTTGAATTCTTAAAAATTTGAATGCAGGTCCTTTGAAGGCTACATGTTTACAAGGAATTAGTAGCACCAACGGAAATTACCTAGGAGACTCTCGCTCTAGGGCAATCACTTGGCAACTTTGCTGAACTGAGTTAAAATTACTTGACAGAATGGGCATCATCAAGGCAGCTCACTGTTCTCTTGGACATGCAAAGATGACTAGTTATTTTTTAGCTAGGCAAAAATGAACCTAAAAAAGAGGTCTTTTATTCAATGTAATCCTAGACCTTTAATAGGGCTAGGGAAAGTAGGGGCTAGGTAAAAATAGGAAGAAATTTCTCTTAAACTGATTGGAATGGGTTGTAAAGGTGAATTCTCCTTAGTAAGTTCATTGTTAGTTAATTGGGTATTTAAATATATTTTGAGGCAATATAGCGCTAAGGGTAATAATTTAAGGCCTTCAGTACAACAAAGCATTGTGTGCCAGTAGAATACCTTGATGGTAAAATTGACACATCAGCCTGTCAATGCAACATTAAATAGATTATAGCTTAAATACAGATGTTGGACAATTAAAAGCCTAATTTATTGTATTTGAGGCAGGCCAACCAGGGGACAATGCTTCACAGATGAAGGGGATTCAAATCAATTGGAAAGGAGGATAAACCCCAGAAAAACCTCCATATGCAGCATATGATAGGCCAGGAACTCCATGGACTGCCTTGCTATTTGCTATCTCAATTTAGGGCATTGGTGCACAACGCCAACAAAGCCATAATTGTACCCTACCCAAAGTCTATCTTCCAGGATCAAAATCGTGGAGGCAGTGGTAGAGGGTCCATATTCTACCACTGGTGTATCCTTCCCTTACAAGGCTGATTTATTAATAAGGGTGATTTGGAGATCAATGAGGATAATTCAGCCAAAAGACCTGGCCAATTCTCGGTGAAACCCCTCAAATTGGAAGAATCCTTCTAATTACCCTCATTGGCCAGATAACTTGATACTCCCTCATTGAGTTGCGCCAAACATGTGACAAAATCAGGGGAGTCATTCCACGGTTCCTCACCTTACCACCTCTAGTTTACTACAAACACCTAAGAGAATACCACACCCTTCTATAGGCTTGGAGGGGGTCCCATAAGTGCAAATAATTTCCCACCCAATGATTGGGCCAAATGTATTAGATCCTTACCTCACGGATTTATCTTACAAGCCATTAACCCTCCATCAGCTGTTCCGTTCATGCAAGACAAGTCTCAAGAGCTCCAATAGGTCAAAACCCACTATATCCTAATTTTGCTATTCCTAGCCTAATTTGAATTCTCACCTCACCCACTTTGGGCCTCAATATGTTTAAATACTAAGCCTCAATATATTAAGAGGGTTTGCTTTTCACCCTGCCCATGGATAATAAAATAAAAATATATAAAAACTCACTTTTTACTATTATTTTGGCTTCTTTATTTTGATATAGGTGGTCAATAAATTCTCTGAAGAAATTATTCCAGCAATTGAGAATAATCTTTCTCCTGCAAAAATATTGTTGTAATTCAGGTGTAAAAATACACTAGCGAGCATACCAAAAATCCTGAATTCCAACAAGTGGTGCTCACTACAGGGGCCTGTACAACACAAACTTTCTTTAGAAAAAGGAGGCTGTTGGGGGATTAACCCTTCTATACTCCCCGCTGCCATGGAATTGAGGATAGCTTCTTTGGAACAGCAGCTAGATAGTGATCTGTTTTAACTTAAAACAGTTGAACAGCACTTTACCCCAGTCATTTCAAGAACCCCTTTCTGCGACAAGATTACCCCAGGTGAGGGTAGCATTTTCTAATTCCTCTTCATTTACAACTTAACTATGGAAGGCATGACTATCACAAAATCAAGATTATCCTTTCCTGTTTAAGTCTAATGGACCAAGATATAACAATTCCAAACATGAACACCATTAATACCTGGGAAGAGGTTAAAGATATGCTTATGAATGAGTTCAGCTCCCTGCAGAGTTTAAAGAAAGAAAAATAGGCCTTCATGCGCCTTAGCCTGAAGGAGGGCGAATCAGTTGCTTCATTTGTTAATTGGTTTTACAATGAATCTCAGCCCCTGCTAATTGCAAAAATGCTACTTCTTGATGATGCCATTGTTGCCATTCTAAGTGGGTTTACTTCTCACCCTTTTCTAGCAAGTCATATTATCACTTTTAAATGGCATTTCCGGAGCATACATAATGTAAATGAGGCTTTATTGGAGGTTGCAGGTCTTTATGACGTTGCAACCCCCCAACGAGTGGGGTGGAACCCACAAGCCTTAACTATTGAGGATCTACTCAATGTAAGCAAGAAGAAGAAGGAGTCCACACCGACTCCCCTGGCCTCTCCTGTGCTTGTTATCACCCCAAAGCCTGCGCCAGTAAGGAGACTTAAAATAGACTCCTCTCCACCTATGAGGTTGGCAAGTATGCACCATTAGTGATAGGGTCAGGTTCTCACGCATCAGTGTAACCTTCAGTCCATCCTGTGCAGTCAGTTGAGATCTTACCACAGGCCACGCTCGCCCCTAAGGGACTCATCAACGTGACTACATCCTCACGTCCTTCCAAGCATCGGTCCATAACTGCTATGGCCTCTTCTCTGGCTACGCGCATACTAAAACCTTTTCACCAAGGGCAGACAAAAATCGCTGAAGCTCTGCCAACTTCATCAAAGGTCAAAAGGGTAGGTGAGCCCTAAAAGGACAATTCCTGTGATCCAGAGAGGCCTGACTACCACTCCCCTTCTATTGGACCTCTGAGGTGCATATAGAATCCCTCTGATGACGAATCTGAAGGGAGTTACAAAGATGTTGCCATTATGTACTAGGAGCCCCAGGTGAAGCGGAATTACCAGACTGATAAAAACTGAAAGAGTTGATATGGCCACAATATCCCGTAGAACCTATCTCCATCAAGTGCTGGGGTGTTTTATGGTTATTGATACTTCCAGTAGTGCTGATCAGGTCACTGACATGCTAATTCAATCGCCTCAGCAGGTCAACACTCTACAATCCATTAAAATAAATACCCTGAAACTGCTCATAGACTTGCGTCCACTTTCCAATTTAAGTAAACTCTAGCTCTCTCCCTAAACTTGAGGGGACCCTAACCAAGGCGGAGGTTGTCATCAACGGGGTATGTGTCCTAGCTATCCTTGACACTGGCTCTCCAGTGAGCGTTGTTTCTTCAAAACTAATTAAGAAGATTAAGTTGCCCCTGACCTGGAATATACCCAAGAGTTTGGGACTGCTGGTCCCAACAACACTTACACCATTGGGGCGTAATCCTCTTTCCCCATATGATTTGGGAAGCTTATCCTGTCAGCCCCAGCAGTGGCTTTAGCTAGTACCACTTATGACATGCTCATTGGGACTCAATTTATGCTAGAGTATGATGGGATCATTAATCTGAAGCAGGGATATCTCACCCTGCTTAAATAAAAAGTTCCATTTGGAGCTAACTAACAATGAGTTCAATAAAAAAGAGTACACTTTATTAATTGAGCATCCTTCCTCCGCCTTACTTCTGCATTATACTACAGTGGGGCGAAATACAAAGAAGTTACCTGAATTGGTGGACATGCTAGAGGGTACCTCTTTTTTGTGGCAGAGGAGATAGTAGTTAAAGCAAGTGAACAGAAGGTGATTGACAACAAGATACCTAGCAGATCCCCACAACTGCATATTGAACATCACAAATATTGATGGGATAAGTCCTTTAGAACCTTGAGTGTTGCCAGGTGTATTAGACCCAGCTTACCAACGACCCATCACTATCCTGCTAGGAGATATTACCAAGAGGGACATGGTCATAAAGAAGCATTAGGTGATTGGGAAAGGCCTACTGATTCCTATTGAGGACACCCACCAAGTCCATTGTATTGTATCTATGTTAGACATGGTCTTACCTGAAGATTAATTGTTATGCATCTTCTCTTGCGTTCAGATTTCTGATGAGCTTACCCCCATTGTGCTTGAAAAAGTCCACGTTTACTAGAATCCTACAGCACCATCTTATCTAAATATGGTACTGACTATGCCCACATTTAGGATTGGGGCCATACCATCAAAGTTGGTGATGCACATCAGTTGGGATTTTTGCCCACATTTCCAGCCATCTAGATTACCATGGGTTGCCAGGGGATAACTCCCTATAGAGAGTGATTTTGGGATATCTATTGACCCCGATTTTGGGTTAATAATGCTTGGGGGATTTTAGGTAATTCGCCTGATTTTTATCCATTGGTAATTGATCTGGGTGAATACTTAAGATCTTGTCAGTCAGAGTTGCTGACAAAATTAGGCCATCAGATAAGATATTGTTGATTAAGTATCAGGTGTACTGATTAGGGATTGGCCAGGTTTCATCACAGACCAATTGGGAATTTAATTAGCAGCTATGAGGCGAGTGATGCCACCTGCAACTAGCAAATCAATCAGTTGGTTTGCAACCTGACATAATGGGTAACAAGTCCCATTACCTAAGCAAGTCACTCACCATATATGGTTGATTTAAGTGATCAAGCGGGAAATGTTAGGGACATGTTTTCTTACTCTGTCCATTTTAGGTCTCAAAAATGTCCAATGACAGAATATTAACCAGGATGGGGAAGACCATTTCTGATGAGATGATGAAGGGTATTTAATGGCAACAGCTGCCATTTCCTCACTGAGGTGTCAACTGAGGGTTTAGCGCCAAATTAACTCTATAAATTCCCCTGAGAATTCATTTAATAAAGACAGTAATTAGCAGAATTCATTATTAGTTCTATTCATCTTCAAGGAAATTATTGCTGTTTGCTTTAAATGAAAACTCATTATTAGGATAAAGAGTAAGAATCAAGGATCCTGAGAAAGGAAGCTGATCTGAGCTGAGAATTGCTTCCAACTTCGTGTCACCAGAGGAAAGGCATAAATTAGGATCTGAGCGTGGATCAAGTTGGGTAAATATGGGTCATAATCCTTACTGAAGACATCTAGAGTTTTTTTAGGAGGAATAATGGTCAAGCGTCGGACCAGAAACAAGTAATCTTTCTAACTACAGATAATAGTCTTCATACTATTATCAATTGTATATCATATATCATAAGACAACGCAAGGATTGCACAAACCAAACCTGTGCAAGGTATCAACTAGGGGTTAATATTCATAAACGAGCAGCGAAGCCCTATATTTTTTAAAAACTGGTCTTACTCCAGGGGTTTTAGTTGGGTAGGATATACTAGGACAAGATGTTGTACAAGGATGAGTTAAGAAAACTCTGGATGGAGTTGGCAACTGTCAACAAGAACGCCTTGAATTCTGTGGACCATAGAGAATTTGCTGCCTTAGAGGAGAGAGTTACCAAGATAGAGGAAGGAGTCAAAATGTCGTTAGTTTTGGAAATGAGCTAATAAGAAAAGTAACATCATTAAAGAAAAAGGAAGTAGATTTAGAACCATCTAGTACTGAAAAAAGGAAGTATATTTAGTTTATGAAGTATTATTTTTGAGAACAGAGCATGAAGTAGATCACATTTGATTAAAGGCATCCAGCGCAGCTATAGAATGGTTGATTAAGCAAGTCAAGGAGTTAAAGACTTACAAATGTGAATGTGAGCCCTATGCAGCGACTGATGGCAAAGAGAAAACCCAAAGAACTCCAGTTGGAAAGGCGGCTATTCCAAAAAATATGCTGCCTGCATTCACAGCAATATTGGAGATGACTCCCAAAATTACTTCCCAAGTTATTTAAGTAGCTGAACCAGAGAGGTGTCTAGAGAAACCTTGGAGGATTTCAAAGTGACACCAAAACTATCTACTTTCCATCAGGATAACGCTCCTGAATTTTTCCAATTATTTGACATGACAATGGTTATGGTGATCATCAAAAGGCTTTGACAGTGATGAACTGCTTAGACACTGATTGTCAAAACTTAGTGTTGCCCCTTTTAGAGGGGGACAGCTGGTCATAATCAGAGGCCAAGCTGACCACCATGAAAGAATATGAAAGTCTCATGCGCATGTTGAAGCGCAAGCAAAAATTCATGGGAATTCAATTCCAAAAGGATGAATCCTTAGCGAATTTTGCTGATCATTTCTACCAAGAATCGCAGATTTTGGTTGGTGCAAAAATGCTAAATGATTTTGATGCACGGATTGCACTGCAAGTGGCCCTTCAGCCCTATTGTGATTTACATTGAATAATGTCTTCTGTGTTTGCATTGGAGATTACCACCTCGCAGATGGTGGATCATTTGAAAATATTAGGAGCTGCCTTTGATACTATGAATAGAAGCTATAAAAAGAATCCAGTATGAAATTCAAATCCTGTGAAGGGGACCAAGGGCGCTAAGGAGTCCAATAATAAAACCATGCTAGAAAATAAGCCCAAAGATTTCAAGTGGATCAATAAGAAATAAAAATGCTGTTACCAGTGTGGAGGAAGAGGACACTTTGCTTTTCACTGTAAGAAGTCTAAGAACAGATCAATGTGGTCCAAGTGAAAGAGTCTAAACCCACATAGGAGTTGGTAAAAGCGCCCATGGCCTAGACGGGACACAGTCTAGAGCTGCAGAAAAACCTGTTCCCCCTGATATAATACATGAAGAAATTGACATTAGTGGTCTGTTTGTCAATTATGACATGCAGGATCAACTATATCAAGTGTTATATTTAGATGTGAACGCAGTAATCAGATCTGGAGTGAAGGAGATCTACTTTGAAATAATTAAGGAAGTTGCTCAGCCTTATGTGTGACAACTGTCAGACATTATTTGAGCCACAGAGAATCCAGAAGAATTGACCAAAGTCAAATTAGATGAGGCAAACCTGTCTATCCCCCTTAGCGTGATCATGGGATTGTTTCCTTATCTGTTGGCGCAGATAATTCAGACCCTTGATTTGGCAATAAAAATGCCACTATACACTTATTAAATACAATTTTACAACACAAAAGTGTACATATGTAGATATACTGGTTAATTGAGTCTGGGTGTGGGCGATAATTGACAGTGAAGTGCCTATCAATATTGCCTCAACCAAGCTGAAGAAGATGAGGATCTCGCCTAATTTAGACACAAGAAAAAATATGGGACAGCCAGGCCAAATACCACCATCTCCTGTGGAGCGTATAGTGCTCTACTACTTAAAATTGGGTCCTTAGTGATATCCGCCTCAGCAATAGATGTGACCAACTAAATGTATGACATTCTGATAAGGACGGAGTTTCTAAAAAAATATGGAGTTAAATGTAGCTTTGAGAATAATATGCTGACCATATTGGGTCAGACGTTAACATTGGTTTATCAGAAAGATGGGGAAGCTCCACTGACTAGGAGAGATAACTTCATCAATTTGATTTACAATGATGGCATTGTCCAAATTTGTTACCAATTAGTTGGCCAAAAGCAATAAGAAATGCTGATAAATCCTAGAAAATTGGGAAATTCTGTTAAAGATCAAAAATTTAAGGACCATACCACTGGGACCACAGATAATAGTCGACATGGGGTTACATTAGAGATACCTGAGCTGCTGTATGGGAAGTCAGAAGCCCCTGGAAGAAGTCCAGAGTAGAGCCTTGAGCAGCTCCTGGAATAATTATGCCAGGACATGGAGAAATTTGAGTTCTTTTGGCGAATTTGAGCTAAAAACTAATGAAGATTGAGAAGAATCAGATTATCACGTTTGTTCATCCAGTCTTGATGGCCAAATTGAGGAAATTCCATGATTTTGGGACCCTCGTTGAAATGGGATTGCTGGAAGGGGTGACCAAAATTATCAAAAAGGTTGGTCAATCAAGAGCAACTCACTGATTTGATAGACAGATAGCAGGATGAAATTCCTGAGATATTTGACAAGTATTGGGAAGTATTTTCCCAGGATAACAACAATTTTGGATGTGCAAGGAATGTGATCCACAAAGTAGACACTGGAGAAAATTTGCTGATAAGAATAAGACCAATCTGACAGTTGAAGTTGGCCAAAGCAGTAGTAGAGGAAGAAATCAGTAAACTAGTGAAGCATGGGCTTCTTATTCCTTTTCAAGTCCCTGGGCGAGCCCTATCATTAGCATGAAGAAGGGCAGCTTTAATCTGGCGGTGATTGATTATCTGAAGATGAATAAGATTACAAAGAAGGATTTGCATCAGTTACCATGATTGACAATGTGCTAGATCAATTGGGAGAAAGCGAAGTATTTATCCACAATTGATCTAATATTGGGATATTAGGAAATTGATTTGCCAACAGAAGACCAATATAAATGTGCAATCATCACTGCGAAGAGTCTGTATCAACTGACGAGGATGCCCCAAGGTCTATGCAATGCACCTGCGACGTTCCAGAGGGCCATTGACACTATCTTAAATGACCTGAAGTTGTCATGCATACTGGTGTACTTGGATGATATAAATGTGTTCAATAGGACATTCACTGACTATTTACACCACTTGGAGGAAATTTTCAAGTAACTATTTGCAGCTAACCTAAAAATTAAGCTGAGAAAGTGCCACTTCTATAATAAAGAATTAAAATATCTGGGATTTGTAATCAATTCCAGCGGACTGCAGCTGTAAGACCAGAAAATTGAAGCCATAGATTGAATGGTTGTACCAAAGAGTGTCTGAGATATCCAAGTGTTCCTTGGAATGATCAGATACTATCAAAGATTCATTTGGGATTTTGCAAGAATCGCCAAGCCCCTATTCCATCTACTGAAGGATCCAAAATAGGATTCGTTTGGAGTGAAGAGGCCCAGAGTTCTTTTTATGAATTACACTGGTATTTAATAGATTCTCCAATTTTGAAATATCCGGATTCTGATCAAGAATTTATAATACAGACCAATGATTTGTTAACAGCAATTGGCGCCATCCTGAGCTAAGTGGAGGAACTCAGGGACAAACATCTGATAGCATATGTGAGATGGAGATTCTCAGCAGCTGAGAGGAATTACACCGTGACTGAGCGTGTATGCCTTGCAGTAATTTATGCCTGTATACAGTTTTGGGTGTATATTCATGGAACACACTTCAAAGTGGTGATGGACCACTCCTTGTTGAGTTGGCTACACAATTTAAGAGAACTGGAAGGATGACTGTCCCAATGGACATTAAAGCTACATGTTTATATTTATGAGATAGTCCACTGAGCTGGAGCTTCTCATCAGAATGCAGATGGCTTATCGAGGTTACCAATGGTCCAAGTGGTATACCAGAAAGTGGAGAGCTATTCCAGAGAATGGGTAAAGGAGAAATCAGGAATGAGCACCAAGAAATCCAAGGTGCGCTTTGGAAAGTGATGGAAAATACTGAGACTAAGGATGGACAAGTTTTTAAGATGATCTATGATAAATGATTAATTTTTTCAAAATCTTTAAAATGAGCGGCTATTGTTCAAGCCACCCATAAGGTTGTCGGGCATGGAGGCCTGAGGAACATGACCAATCATATTTGCCAGTATTACTACTGGGAGTCCATCAACTATGATGTAGCGGATTATCTGGCTTGTTGTGTGGAGTGCCAGTTGCACAAGCCACAACAAGAACATGACTGGATACTGACTGGTCCGCCATGGATTTGCTTGGCATATGGTGTCTATTGACATGATGGGACCATTAACCATATGTACTGGGGGAGTCAAATACAGTATAGTTGCAATTGACCATCTGATGAGATGGGTCAAAACATGGGCCTGGCAAAAATAGATGCTACAAGCACTGCAAGGTTTATCCTATATCAACAGGTTTATTGACATGGATGACCGCAGGTCTTTTTGAGAGATAAGGGAACGAATTTTACATCTCATGTGGTCCCAGTATTGAATGAAAAAATTTGTATCAGAGGAGTCATGTATGTATCTTACCAGATGGAGACAAATGGACTGGTAGAATGGGTCATTAGAACGCTGACTGTGATGCTGAGAATGCTGGTTGAGGAAGAACTTCCGCATAGGGAACATACCTTAGTTTGGTGACGTTTGTATACAACATAATTCATCATATTGCGACGGGAAAAATGCTTTTTGAGTTGCTATACAGAAGGAGGGCCGCGTTGCAGCCAATTTTATATTTGGTGGTAGAACCAACATCAGGGATGAGTGCTGAGCAGTATCTGACCCAATTGTCAAACTTTCTGATTGAAATGCAATTGTAAGAATTTGATACGACCTTAAAGAAAAGGATCAGAGCATGACAGATGATAAGAACTGACTATCCTTATCAGAATACTGAATAGGCGAAAGAGTTGCCTATTGCATTATGCATGGTTTTAAGAGAAGAAACAATCTAGAGGCATTGTGGTCAGGTCTGTTTGAGATAATTGCCAAGATGGCAACAGATGCATATTCCATCAAGAACCTCTTGGATGGAAGGATAGTGAATCAAAACCCATACTAAGTATATAAAGCAGTGGATTGATGAAAAAAGTAATAAAAAAAGTGTTCCCAAAGGAAATCTGAATCATTAAGATGGTTATGTCCTAGTGATTTGGTTAAGTCCAAAAAAACCGCTGAACCAAACAGGATGGTTAATTCTTAAAAAAAGACATCTGAGCCATAGAAAACTGTTAGGTCTAAGTATACCTAGGAACCAGTTTGGGGGAATAAATAAAAAAGATGGGCCTCTGAACTGGGTGAAGGTCTAATACCATATAAAAAAATATATAAACTTTTGATAAAAATATAGCAAAAAAAGGAAAGAATTATAAAAAAATGCATAGAAAAAAGATATATTTTTATAATTTTTTATTGGTTATTCTCAACTTGAGGATGATTCCACCTATGTCACCTCTTGGGATTGGGAGGATGTATCGCAGTAGGAGTAAACGCACCATCAAAGTCTATGTGAGATTGGACGCTAGCAAGGGCTAGATCTACTTTAAGCCAAGTTTGCTGAGTGGACGCCGAGCCCTGAGAAAAAGAGACTAGGGCTAGAGAGATAAAAAATATTAGTACTTGCCAACGCAATACCCTAGATCAGGAAGTAAAGCAACAGAACAAGAAGAGGCAGTTGGCGAATAACTCCAATTAATCCCAATATGGCACCGGAGCTGGAAAAATGGTCTTGAGCGCTTGCTGATGGGCTTCATCAATAACATTGGACATATGTGCTGGCATTGAGCAAGAGATACTAGGTGGGGGTTGCTGAATCATGCCCCCAATCAAAGCCATTAGGGAAGGTGCCAATGGGGCACGCCAGAAATGAGATATTCATGCAGGGAGCGAATGGCATCTTGCAGACAATGACTATGAGCTTCTTGGAAGCAAAAGCAGAATGAGTAATGGAAGCTGGGAGATGCTGGAAGCTTTGAGACCCAACTTTGAAGAACTTGACAAGAAAAGTGAAGAGCATAGGCTGCAACATCTCAATCTAGTATGTTTTCAAGATTGTAGGGGTTCAGAGCTATGGATAGAGCCTCAGTTACTCAGGTCCTCAGTTCTGCAAAAGAGAGTTCAGATTGTTCGTGGTTTCTAATGACCAGTTCAATTGACAAAACAACTGGTTTGTAATACTGGTCGAGTTGGAAAAGAGACTCTGGAAGCAAGTCCAATCCAGTGAGGAATGATTTATTGAGTGTGGAGGGCATTGCTTCTGGAAGTTCAATAATGATTGTAGGATTATCCTCAAATAAATCCGAATCTAGGAGAGCTACAAAATCTAACTTGTGAATCAATGACAGAGAGAGGATTGGTTGTGAGATTTTTTAAAGCAATTGCTAACCTGGTTTTGTTATTGTTGGATACTGTTTTTAGTAATTCCATGGAAGGACTGAGCACTGGTACTTGACTGGGAGTATGAATCCTGGGAGGACCATATAAGAGGTTCATGGCGCTTAGATCAACACATCAGTTGGAAGAGCTGAACATCTTTATCAGATATGATGCTGAGCAGCTGCTGATACTAAGACTAAAAATTTGACATATGAGCTGGATGAGAGGGGGGATGTCAGACTTTTATGATAGTCAACGTTATGCACTCTGGAATCAATTAAGCTCTAATTTCGGAGAACTTAATCTCAAATTAATGAGATAAGCTCTCCAGAGAAGAATTAAGAATGATATGAGCCAAGAAGTTATTACAAGAAAACAACAATAGTGAATATTAATGAGAATTCTTAATTGCACCACAAAACAAACATCAACGGTAAGAATCTCCCATTGAGGATGAGGAGGAAAATCAGGAAATTGAGGACGCCTGACCAAGAATCCTGAATATGACAATGGGTCATATGCCCTGAAGGGGGAAACTAAATCCTGGGAACAGTATCATCATGAGTAAATTGATCAGCCCAGCAAAACAGAAGGTCACGGGGACCACACTCTGAGTAGGCAGTAGCAAGGAGGAAAAGGAAGAGAGCCACATGCCAAAGGTTGTCCTGAGAAGCGTTGAGTACAGATCTACTGTACTTTACTTGAACCAAAGAAGTATGCAACCTGGCATCTTAAGAGGTATTTTCCTATCCTGATCCTATTCTCACTGGAAATCTAGGAAAGAGAGGGGATGTATTGGGATTTTTGACCAAAATTCCAGCCGTCTATTACCATGGGTCGCTAGGGGATAATTCCCCTATAGTGAGTGAATTGGATATTGGTTGACCCTGATTTCAGGTTAACAATGCTCAGGGGATTCTAGGTAATTCACCTGATTTACATCCATCAGTGATCGATCTGGGTGAATGGTTAAGATCTCATTGGGCAGAGTTGCTGACAAAATGGTGTCATCTAATAGTTGATAAATGTTTAACCGTCAGGTGTAATGATTAGGATTGGTCAGGTTTCATCACTGACTGATTGGGAATTCAAGGAGCAAGTCGCAAGGCGAGTGATGCTTCCTGAAACTAACAAATTGATCAGTTGGTTCACAACCTTCCTTAATGGGTAACAATTCCCATTACCTAAGCAGGTTGCCCACCAAATACGGTTGGTTTTTCTCTGGGGTTGAGTAGAAAAGGTTAGGGACATGTTTTCTGACTATTTCCATTTTGGGTCTCAAGGATGTCCAATGACAGAATCCTAACCAGGATGGGGAAGACTATTGCTGAAGAGACGATGAAGGGTATTCAATGGCAACAGCTGCCGTTTACTCACTGAGGTGCCAACTGAGGGTTCAGCGTCAAATTCCCTCTATAAATTCCCCTGAGAATTCACTTAATAAAGAACAGTGCTTATCAGAATTCGTTATTAGTTCTATTTATCTTCAAGGAATTATTGCTGTGTGCTTTAATTGGGGACTAAGTGATAGGATAAAGAGTAAAGATTGAGAATCCTGAGAAGAGAAGCTGAGATGAGATGGGAATTGCTGCTGACTTTGTGTCACCAGAGGAAAGGCCGTAAACTAAGATCTGAGCATGGATCAAGTTAGGCGGATAAGGGTAATAATCCCTACTGAGGAAAATGTAGAGTAATTTGAGGAGGAATAATGGTCAAGAGTTGGACCAGAAACTAGTGATCTATTCAACTATGGATAATAGTCTCATACTATTATCAATCATATATATCATCAGAAAACGCATGGTTTGCACAAATGAACCTATGTAATTAACAATTTAGGGGTTAATATTTGTGAACAAGCTGCGAAGCCCCTAGAATTTTAACGCCATCCTATCTAATCCAAGCCCTAATGGAAATAAAAAGTTGAGAAGCTCTAGATGAGGATGGAGTTTAAACAGTTATTTGACGTGGGGCTGCTGGTGCCTTCTCAAAGCCCTTGGTCATCTCCTCGCTTGCCTATAAATAAGAAGAATGGAGGTCATTGGGTAGTTATGGACTATCACAAACTGAATAATCTCAATAAAAAGTATAGTTAGCCTATCCTCCAAATTGACGATGATCTGGCTCAACTTTATGGATCCAAGGTCTTCTCCACCTTGGACCTAGCTAGTGGATACTGGCAGATGGACCTTTCTCCACAAGACCAGGAGAAATGTGCGCTTATCTGCATTAAAGGCCTATTTCAACCCACCCAGCTACCTCAGGGGTTGTGCAATGCGCCTGCCACTTTCCAGCGGTCCATGGATCACATTCTGCAGAATCTTAAGTTGAGTCGTGTGATCAACTATATTGGCAACATCATCGTTTTCTCTAAAGACTTCAACGAGCATCTTGCGCATCTGAAGGAAGTTTTTCAACGCTTTCTAGCATCCAACATAAAGCTTAAGCCTTCTAATTTACGTTTTTCCAGAAAAATTGAATTTTTTGGGACACGCCACCTCAAAGGATGGGATCTAACCTCTCCACAATAAGGTTAAATCTATAGCCAAGATGCCTGCTTCAAAAACCCTACGCGATATCCAGGTGTTCCTGGGCATGATGAGGTACTACCATCAAATTATCTCCAAAATTGCTCAGCTCAGTGAACCACTTGTACGCCTCTTTGCCAAAAAAACTTATTTTCATTGGGGAGCGGAACAAAAGGCTGCATTTGAAACTCTAAAAAAGTTGTTGCAGTGACGGCAAATCCTAAGCTACCCTGACTATGGTAAACCCTTCATGCTGTTTACCAATGCCTCCAACTATGCTGTTGGAGCTATCTTGGCTCAACTGGATGCGCATGGAGTTGACCATTCCGTTTCATACTTCAGCAGGTTGCTTTCTAAGGCGGAACAATTATAGTGTCACTGAGAAGTAGTGCCTTGCCATCTTTCTCTCTGTCAGATATTACCACCCTTTCCTATATGGGGCCTCCTTTAAAGTGGTTACTGACCACGCCCCTTTGAAGTGGTTACAGAATATGAGAATCCCACTGGGCGGTGGCACGCTGGGCTTTGAAGCTCCAGCTCTAAGATATGACCATTGAGCACCAAGCTGGGATGAGTCACATGAATGTTAATGGATTGACCTGGCTGCCTTCCCTTCTATTAGATAGTAGATAAGCGGAGAGGCTACATGACCTCATAATGACCCCTGACGCTTGGGCACATAAGGATGAACCCGTTCAAAGGATTTAGCTCAACACTCCATTAACTAAGGTGGAAAATGAGAAGATATATAAAAAGTAGGGATGAACTGGTTTCCCTACCTCCGACCATCTGGGTGAGTACCTGTCATTATGGAGTCTCACGCCATCCTAGGGCATAACGGAGTGCAGAAAACCTATGAGTGGGTGAAAAGAGGTTACTACTGGGGAGTGAAATATGTAGGCCTAATCGAAGTCCTGGACGCCTGTCTGACAAAAGCAATTAGTTTCAAAACCAGATATCAATATCAGCCTACCTTTCTCAACAGCCCTTCCACACAATAAGCCTATATGTGGTTGGCCCACTACCCCAAACTACTGGTGTTAGTCAAAAATATATTGGTAGGGATTGACCACTTTACTAAATGGGTCGAGGCTGTGGCTCTCCAGCTCATAAGGCTAAAGACATTGTCACTTTCCTCCACCAGTAAATCTTACTTATCTTGGTTGCCCCCAGATTCTTATCTGTGACAATGGGAAAAACTTCACCTCCAGAGTGGTCAAGATTCTGGCCACCTCTATGAGAAACCAGCAACTTTTCACAGCCCCTTACATCTCTTCCACCAATGGTACAGTTGAAAGAGCTAATGGAACCTTGATCTCTATATTGATAAAGATGGCTACTTCAGACTTTCTTCACTGGGATAGCATCTGCCAGTGCCCTCATGGCCTACCATTCAGTTACCACCATATCCTTAAGATGTCTCCATTCTGCGTGTTGTATGGTCAAGAACCCGGGGTGCCTTCTATACTAGCCAAAGATGTTTTCTCAGCTAGGGCTGATGATCTGGATCAAGCTATAAAGAAGTTGGCGCGGCACATCATCCAGTTACAGTCTGAGGCAATGAATAATTTAGCAAAAACTGTCACTAAAGAGGGCGAAGCTGCCAATGAGCTCCAGCCAGCTCTCACTTCCTTCCAAGTTTCAGATTTGGTACTCTACTATCTTAACTTTATCATGCCTAGAAGGGAAAATCTTGGGAACATCTGGGAGGTTCTTTTGTTATCACTTATAAGCAAGGGGATGAGTGCCCCATTAAATCCTTGCTTCTGGAGTTACCATTAACTGAGTGCATGGACGGTTCTTGCGGCCTTATTAACCCTACCACACTTGAAGGGGGTAATGTCAGTTAATTAAAACTATGATTTATTAATAAGAGTGATTCAAAAGCCAATGAGGTTAATTTCGGCCAAAAAACCAGGCCAATTCTCGGAGAAACCTTTCAAATTGGAATAATCCTTCTAATTACCCTCATTGGTCAGATATTTTAATACTTCATCATTGAGTTGCGCATAACATGTGACAAATCAGGGGAGTCAGTACACGGTTCCTCCCCTTCCCACCTCTAGTTTACTACAAGCACCTAAGCGGAGACTGAACCCTTCTATAGGGTTTGGAGGGGGTCCTGCAAGGTGCAAAAATTTCCCACCCAATGTTTGGGCCAAATGTATTAGATCCTTACCTCATGGATTTGTCCTACCTGCCATTAACCCTCCATCAGCTATTCCATTCAAGCAAGGCAAGTCTCAAGAGATCCAATAGGTCAAAACCCAATATTCCCTAATTTTGCTATTCCTAGACTAATTTGAATTCTCACCTTACCCACTTTAGGCCTCGATATGTCAAATACTAAGCCTCACTATACTGAGAGGGTTTGCTTTTTACCCTGCCCACAGATAATAAAATAAAAAATTATAAAAAACAAACTTTTTACTATTATTATGGTTTCTTTATTTTTATATAAGTGGTCAATAAATCCCTTGAAGAAATTATTCCAGCAGCTTAGAATAATCTTTCTCCTGCAAAAATATCGTTATAATTTAGGTGCATAAATGCACTAGCTAGCATACCAAAAAAACCTTAATTTCAACAATAAATATAAAATAATCAAAATACTCAACCATTAAGAACCTCAAAGTTGAGGCTTTCCCTGCATTGGGGCTAAGCCCAACAATGGGAAAACCCAATTTTTTAATTTTTCATCCCACAAGGGGCAAAGAAGTGTGCTAGGCTGCGGATTGTGGCCACAATTGTGACCATAGTGACTTATAGCACAGCTGCTGCCACTACAGGAAGCTATTGTGGTCACCTCTGACTGTACCTTTTGAGCGTGGGTTGAGGATGGCTGGGTAATTTGCTAAGCATATATCAGAAAATATTATTTTTGAGCAATTTGACAAAATTGGCCAATCAAAATGAATCAGGTGCTTTAATTTGTCAATTTCCAGATTTGATGCTAGCAGTTTTGAGGTGAGGACATCTTTAACTGACTTTAAAAGAGGAGGTTTTTAATTTTGACTTGTATTTTTCTATGTTTATTTGCACATATCTCCAAAACTAATAGACTAATTTTATAATTTTTCAATGAAAGAGGATGATCTCACTTATGTCTCATCAAATTTTGTAAAGATTGGTCCAGTATATGGCTAGTAGTTTATTATTTAATTTAAAATTTATTGAAAGCAATAGTGGTCAATTGTGAGTCTAGTTTTTTGCTGGATAAACTTGATTCTGACATTGATGAATTAAAAGCTGTTAATCAACTTCAGATAATTATTTTTAAATGACTAAAAAAAGAGGAGGTTCTCAATTTGCCTATATGTATATGTATATTCATTATTTTTTGTTTGTTTGCACATCAATCCAAAAATAATGGAAGATATTCGATGACTTTTTTTAAATGACAGAGTATGCTCTCATGGTGGTCCCATTCCAATTTTGTAAATATTATTATTTTTATTTAACCAAGGTAAGCTGACCAGGGGATGGACAATACCAATATATATAATGGGATAGGGGGAGGTGAAGTATAGCGAGATTTAGGCACACCAGAGTAGATGAGCTAATATTGTTGCCAGCCAGTACTGCCAGGTATAGAGGGGTTGAATGCCTTACTCTGAAGGTGTTTTCCTTATTATGGAACAGGTGTGGAGGAAGGAACCCATATGCAGAAACTAGACTGGGAACCATGATTCAACAAGTTGTTGTTGCTTCAGCCTCATGTGTCTGTATAGTCAGGCTTGAAAGTCTTTTCAGTAGGTGTAGGTGAAATCTGCCGATTTTCCCACGGATGGTGGGCACAGTTCCCTGTAAGGCATTCATTTCTACGATGTGAATTGTACATATTGCAATGGCGACTATCAGGGAGCAGAGTGTGGGTGATATCAGGGATTCAAGTTGGAGTGCGAGGAGGCTTCTGGAGATTGAAAGCTCAGGGCATTTGGTCTTTTAACAGACGTGCAACTTCCCTCCATATGGCTTTAGATGGGGGGCATGATTTGAGGCGGTGGTTCAGGGTGACATACCATCCACACACTGCACAAGCTGCATGAAGAGAGTTGGAGTGATATACTGTTCTGTAGGTTCTTCTGAGGCAACGCCAGGTGCTAACTCTTACCCTTGGCTGGAGGAGCGGATGATGTGTTAGTCTCCATATTGCCATCTGTGTTGAGATTGTATAGGATCTCTAAGCATCCAGGTAGTTGATTCTCGCAATGAATGGGGCCACGTTGTGTGTGTCCCTCAAGGGTGGTCCTCTAGTTTCCTTAGCGTGAAGTGAGCTCTGGGCCTTCCCCTTCCCTGACTAGTGCCTGTGAGAGTGACGGTCCACCCTATGTGTTGAATGGTGCGGAGAAGGCGTTTGAAGTGAGGGGGGTTCCATGTGGGAACGCTGCGTTGGGGAGGTTTTCAAGGTATGTGAGCAGGCAAGATGGGTTGTGTGGGTTGATAGTTTGAGCGCCTGTGCAAAGTTGGCCCTCGACGCTCTAAACCAGTGTTGTTGTGGGAGGACTGGGGCTAGGACTTCTTCTATACAGGTGCCCAATATGCAGTAGGCATGGACCTCAGAGTCTATTAGACCCATAACTCCACTGCGGTGTGGGCTGAAGAGTATTTACATCCGTACAGGTGGCCAGGACCCAGGACGCAGCAATCCCCTAGATAAGTGTGCGGATTGAGGATATGAATGTAGGTGAGAAGGAGATTGCGTGGGCGGGGAAACACAGCATTGAGAGGATGAGTGAGTTGGCAACTGTTATCCCTGTTAGTCCTGGAAATCTTCCCTTAAGGGAGGCGATGTGGTTGGGCACCCATTGTAGTAGATTGTTCGAAATTGCCTCATTAGCATACACCCCTTTTTTCAGCCATATCCCAAGGTGGCGGACAGTGTTGATTGAAGGAGGTGATGCGAAGGGTAGGATGTGTTTGTTCCTTCATAGGGGCTGTGTGTCAAGAGAGTGTCTGTAACTCTTTTCGTTCCCAGAGATGTGGTGCAGGATGCAAACACACTACCATGGAACTAGTCAATAAGAGAATGGGAAACAAGGCCCCTCAAATAGTGCCAGAACAGAAGGGACCCAAGGCAAGGGTGTACAGTGCGGTATACAATAACAGGTAAGCAAGAAACAACAAAACTTGGGTGGAACCCAAAGGGGAGTCCATCACCAAATGTAAATCGGTGCTAGGAGGCTTGGGTGCCTCGATATGGAGGGGACCTAAGCGGCCCAAGGGAGCACCTGAAATTTTTGTTATTTGTGATAGAATATAGTGGCCAACATAGTTGGAGACCTTCTAAAAAGAGGTCCACACCCAGATTTGCCCAAGGAACCATAAATAAAACGTAAAAAATGGGAAAGTTTGTTGTGAAAAGTTGACCAACAAGGAAGGTTGGTCATAAAAACCATATTTAAACATTGTTGGGGTAATTTGGGTCTGCAGAAGCAGTCCCAAGCACTGATTCACCAATAGGAAAATGCTTTCATCCAAATTGGTATATACACCAAAACTGAATTCACTTGAGTAACTGATTGAAGTTTTACTCTACCAAAATGTGTAATTTTGTAAATGGAATGGGTTTTGAATCCCCGTTCCCCAATCAACCAAATTGAACCATAATCATTAATTAAATAGCTCATCCGTTTTAACGCCTGAGCCGATACAAGGGGTTGGGCGTTATGCACCTCACTAGTACCAACCTGGGCATATTTGACTTGTACCCAGCGTTGGTCTAAGGTGTGCTTGAGGTCAGGGAGAGCCTGAAGTTTCACCTTCTGGGCCTCCTTTCACCCAGACTTATCCTTGAGTTGATGACTACTATCAAGTCATTTAACCATGCCACTGTGAGGTTTTGGTGTTGTGGCCCAGTTGTTAGTGTACTTGCCTAGGAGGATTGTTTCCGTTTTACTTTTGTTAAATGACGCGTTGCTCACAATGGAATATTCATCTAGGGTGCGTTAAGGCTGTCAGGCATCATTGTTGTTAGCTATACTTTTATGCAGTCATCCACAAAAAGCTAGTATCTTAACTGTTGGTTGGCCTTGTGCAGTTACGCCCATAAGGCGTGAGTCAGTGACGCGAAGGAGTGGATCAATACAGAAGTTATATAGCAGTGGGATGAGGGGGTCCCCTTGTTTTAGCCCTCTTTGTGGTGTGATCTTATTAGTTAGGAAGCTAGGGCTGCATACAGACATGAATGCGGATTCTGTAAGGAGCATCGCCCAGTTTATGAATCTGGATGGGAGTTTGAAGGCGCTTGAGAATTCCTTCAGGTTTGACCAACTAATGCAGTCATATGCCTTCTCATGGTCTAGGAATATCAGGGCTCCAGTCACTTTGAACTGAAATATGTTGGCGATGGATTGTATATTGTTCCAGATTTGAACAACCTGGTATGAACCCAAACTGATTAAGTGACAGGACTTTGGAGGCTATTGTACTTAATCTGGTGGCTAAAATTTTTGTAAGTACTTTTGTATCAGTGTTAGAGAGTGCAATTGGGTGCCAGTTGGCCAGGTCCAGTTTGTTGCTATTCTTAAACATGATTATGGCAAGGAGTCCTGGCCATCAGGTAGGAGGCGTTACTCCAGCAGATACTGGCTCATTTATGCCAAGAGGAGGGGGAGATTTGCTTGAAGTATTTTTTAAAGAATTTGTAGGGTATCCCATCAGGCCCTGGGCATTTCCTACATGGTTCACTGCAGACCATGTCATCGAGATCTTTTTGTGTGATTAGGTATAGGAGGTTATAGTAGGGCGGTGCACTTTGTGTTCCAGCAGTGTGTATAAAATCTTTAATTTTTTTAGGTCAGTTGGGGTGTCGCAGTATAGTTTAATGTAGTAGTGGTGTAATTCCTCCTTGACCTCCACTGGGTTAGTTGCCATGGTGCCATCATCTTTGCAGACCTGTGTGCATGGGGGCTGATTGACACGGGAGTGGAATTGGTGGAAGAAGTACGTTGAGCAGGTTTCGCCTTCTTTTATGGACTTACATTTTCTCAATACTTTGATTCTGTGCTTGTGTTTGAAGATGAGGGAGTTTAGGCGGGTGAATATTTCCTCCCATTTGTGCCCCCAGTTGGAGCTATAGACAGACTTTGGGGTGTTGAGCTTGAGGTGGTCCAGTTCTGCTAAGCTGCGCCTATTTGTGCCTGTGTCAGTGGTATACTTACATGAGGCGAGATGGCAAGTTTTATTTATTAGTCCAGCTCCGAAATTTGCCCATGTTTTGATGGGGTCAAATATGAATGGGATTGCAAAATTTGGGTTTGTGGCCTCATGTTCAACCCAGTTGGATACTTTGGGCAAATTTATATTTTCTGGGTGTAGCTTCCTCCAGGTCAACGCCTGAGTGGGAGTTTAAGTTGGTGAGAGCTGCATTGAAATGAGTTGGTGGTCAGAGAAATTGATTTTTTGTTAAAGAGTTGATGATGTTTGAGCAGTGAGTTTTTGGGGTAAGGATGAAGTTAATGTGGATCATTGAGATGAGCTTTCTCTCACATATGTTTAAGCGGGTCATGTGGGGAAGGAGTGGTGACCTGAGGGAGGGTATCATGTAGGCCAAGGGATGCCTTCATTACACAGAATTTGATGTGTCCCGGGGGTATCCCTGAGGTTAGGCCATTGGTTCATGTTGGGGTTATCCCAGCAGTTGAAGTCATGCAACAGGATGGTAGCTGGTGGGAGGGTGAGTGTTGGGACGGTTTTTAGGAATTGTTTCCTCTTGGATGTGGTGCACAGTGCATAGATACATGCTATCAAGATTGTGTCCTCTTGGCTTACAATTTTTGCTGCCAGGATGCGGCCATGCAGATATGAAGAGGAGTTAGTGATTTTTAACTTTTTTGTTCTTTTTGAAAACCACCCCACAGTGGGATGTCCATACCATTAGGTCTGACCCTGGCTGACCAGGATCCCTCTCCCCTGTAGACAGTGGGCTTCTTGGATGGCCAAGATATCAACATGGGGTTTTTTCAGGAATTCCAGCTTTTTGGCTTGGGACTCTTGAGCCCTGGCTCCCACGATTTTTAAAATCTCTATTGACACTGAGGTGCCTGCGGCGCCTCAGGAGCAGTTGGGAGGGCCACCTGGCCAAAACCCAGTGCCCATATTCTAGTACCTGCTCCGTGTCACTAGGCCACTCCACTCTGTGTCATTGTCCAATCCCTTACCCTGTGTCAATTTAATGTGGGTTTTGCAGTTTTTATGGTTTGAGTTGGATTATCCCGCTCATGACTTTTGGTGGTTTGGTGCAGTGCGCTGATTATTTTCTGTAATTGTGGGGTTTAAATTTGTAGATGTGGGTCCCGCATTTTCGCCCAAATTGGAGCTGAATTGTCCTGCTAAGTTCACTTGATTGATACCATGTTGTGACTCAGTCAAAATGTTGAGAAAACTTTCAGCTTTTCATTCTGCTCTGATTGGGTAGCTCAGTTAATTTCTTCAATGTCCTCCTCAGCTTGGGCATTCTGCTCTGATTAGTTGGCTCGCTTTATTTCCTCTATGTCCTCCTGAATTTGGCTGGGGTCAATGGAGGAGGCTGCAAGTGATGCAGCCTTGGCTGCTTCCCATTTGCGAGCCTTATGTACCATTTTGCATATTTTTGATGCTGGGTCTATGAGGATGTATTGTCCATCCTCTCCCCAGAGGAAGGCGTGGTTGGTGTTGATTATTTTAATTAAGTCTTCTTCATCTTTGTCCATGGCGTCGTTGCAGAAGTCTGGGGCCAAAATGCCCTCTTTCATGAAGCATTTATGTTCCTTGTGCCCCAATGCGTTAAATTGGTTGCAGATAGGCCGTGCACATTCTGGTGTGATGCAGAATACTTTTAATGCTCCCCCATTTGGTAGGTGAAACACCGCTGTGCATGGGATTATTGTGAGGTCTGCGGCCACCTCAGGGTTTGGGTTGATCATGGATATCTTCTTTCTTGTGCATAGGTTTGGCATCAGGTGAAACTGCTGTAGTTCAAGTTGTTTAATTTCTCTATAGATGGCAAGTCCAAATCAGAGCTCCTCCTCAATTACCTTGTGGGGAATGTTGTTAGGGAGTGAATCAAAGGAGATGAACAAAGTGTTCTCTTTGTTCCATCTGGTACATGCAGTGTGCACGATTTGTTTTCCCCCAGGGAGGGTAATTTTGATGCAGACTTTTGTGGCAGCATCTGCATCTTCTTCAGTTTCAAAGCCCATATCAATCCAGCCTCACTGGATGGTATGGGTGGTAACGTACACTGCATGGGGGAAACGTGAGGCCTGTGCCTCACCCACTTTCTTCCACAGAGTTTGGAGAATCACCCCCTAGAAAAAGTCGGAGCACATGCTCTACCTTCAATAGAGGTTGTGCATACTGGATTTCCATGTATAAGTTTTGTTTAGTGGTGAACTCCAAAAACCTGGACTGTTTCTGAGTTTGTGGTTTCTTGGTGACATTTGTTCCCAGTCCCCCTCCATGGCGTTTCTTGCCCTTTGGCACACCATTTTGCCCATTATCTGATATGACTTTCACCCAGTTTAATAAGGATTTGTTGAAATCACCCATCTCTGCTGTGTGATTATCAGAAATTGCTGTTTGAATTGAATTGTATTATCTAATGATATTGTTATAGGAAAGAAAAGCAACCCTTTGTGTAAGATTACTATATTAAAGAAAAAAGTTTATATAAGAAGTGAAGTTTTATATACAATGAAGATAAATTAGTATATCATTTTGGCAGAATAATTAGTGGGTATTTGGTTAAATTATTTGCTTTAAATCTGATAACATCTTTAAATCTGATATCATTTTTTATAGATGTGTACTAACAGGTTTACAGCAATCAAACCTATTGAATTAACTATGTAATTACCAAACTGGATATTAAAACATAAGAGCTGTCAAATCAAATAGAATTGCCGTCAAAAATTCACCAAAAAGTGTGAACTAATTGATAAAAGTATGAATAATCAATGGTACCTTTTTTAAGTATATTTTTAATAATTATTCCATACTTTATTGTGTATTTTTTGAAGTTGTATCTTTTTTTCAAAAAAAGATTTCAAAGTTAATTTCTCTCCAATTTTTAAAATCACTATCTATAGATATTTTTAAAATTATTATTACTTTAAACTTTATTGTATATAATTTTAATTAACCAAGGCAAGCTGACCAGGGGATGGGCATTACCAATATGTGTGTGGAAATAATGAGGGAGGGAAGAAAAGCAATGACTAGATATGATTAGGCACCCTGGGGTACACAGGTTACCCCTGTTGCCAGCTGGGACCGCCATGTGTGGGGGGAATGGTGCTCTATTCCAGGGGGCTGCCCCCACTATAGAGCAGGTGTGAAGGAAGGGGTCCATGTGATGGAACCAGAGCGGGAACCATGAGATTATGAGTCTCTGCTGTCCTGGTCTCATATGCCCATAGAGCCAGGCTTGGAAATGCTCCAGTAAATGGACGTGGAACCTATTGACAACCTCATGGATGGTAGGGACCATGCCCTTAACGCATCCAAAACAATAGTGTGGATCATCCACATTGCAACGGGTATCAATAGGGTGAGCAGGGTGGATGGGATTGGGGATGAAAGTCAGGTTGTAAAGGAGGCTCTTAGAAATAAAGATCCTGGCCATCTTGGATCTTGAGCAGGCGTGCGACTTCTCGCCATATGGCTTTGGATGGGGGGCAGGTTTCTAGGCGGTGGTGTAGGGAGCCCTCTCCTCCACATACTGCGCAGGTTGCGTGGAGTGAGTGGGAGTGGTCCGCTATTCTGTAGGTTATTCTTAGGCAGCGCCAAGTGTTGGCCCTTACCCTCAGCTGGAGAAGTAGATGGTGCGTCATCCTCCATATTGCCTTTTGTGTGGGTAGGTTGTAGGGGATATCCAAAGCGTCTAGGTAGTTGACTCTGGCGATGGATGGGGTCAATGTGAGTAAATCTCTGTGGGGGTGGTCTTCTGGCTTTCATAACGCAAAGTGGGGTCTGGGTCGCCCCCTTCCCTGCACTGTACCAGTGGTAGCGATGGTCCACCCCATGTAGAGGATGGTTTGGAGGAGGCGCTTAAAGTGAGGGGGTTCTGTGCAGGCCCATTGCATTTGGGCGGTTAGCGAGGTACATTAGTAAGCTGGAAGAATGTTGCAGGTTGGGTAATTTGAGTGCTTGCGCAAAGTTGGCCCTTGCTGTCCTGGACCAGTGCTGTTGCAGGGGGTCTGGGGTTAGCACTTCTTCTATCCAGGTGCCCAGGATGTGGTTGGTGTGATGCTCGAAATCTATCAGGCCCATGCCCCCACTGGAGCATGGGCCATACAGCATCTCAACCCGGACTGGTAGGCGGGATCCAGGCCACAGCCAACCCTGGATGAGTGCACAGATAGACGTTATAAAGGTGGGGGAGAAGGGGATCACATGTGCGGGGAACCACAGCATTGGGAGGATGAGCGAGTTGGCAACTGCCACTCGCCCTGTTAACCTGGGGGATCTACCCTTGATGGAGGCGATTCTGTTAGATATCCATTGTAGCAGGTTATTTTCAATCATCTTGCTTGCATACCCCCCTGGTTTTAACCATATTCCAAGGTGGCAGACAGGGGTGGTGGTGGGGTAACGCAAAAGGTAGAGCGAGAGAGTTTTTGAGTCTTGGGTTGTGTGTGATGGGGGATGTGGTCCAGTTGGTGGTGTACTTTCCAAGGAGGATAATTTTGGTTATCCATTTATTAAGTGATGCGCTGCTCACCATGAAGTAATCCTCTAGGGTGCGCTCCAGCTGTTGGGCGTCGCTGTTGTCAGTTATAAATGTTACACAGTCATCCACAAAGGCTAGTATCTTGACAGGGGGCTGGCCTGGCGCAGTTATGCCCCTGAGGCGTGAGTCAGCAATGCGGAGAAGTGGATCAAAGCTGAAGTTGTACAGTAGCGGGCTGAGAGGGTCCCCTTGCTTGAGCCCTCTGTGCGGGGTGATCCTGTTGATCAGGAAACCAGGGCCACATAATGCCATTGATGCGGATTCCGTGAGGAGCATTGTCCAGTTGATGAACCTGGGTGGGAGGTTGAAAGAGTGTAGGCACTCTTTTAGGTATGGCCAGCTAAAGTGGTCATATGCCTTCTCCTCGTCAAGGAATACCAGGGCACCTGTCGCTTTGGATTGGTATATGTTGGCGATGGAGTGTATGTTAGACCAGATGGAGCGCCCTGGTGTGAAACCAAATTGGTTGGGTGATAGGGCTTTTGAGGCTAGTGCTCCCAGTCTGGTGGCTAGAATTTTTGTGAGTAGTTTAGTGTCAGCATTAGAGAGTGCTATCGGGTGCCAGTTGGCCAGATCCAGTCTGTCGCCCTTTTTGAATAGGGTAATGACATAGGAGTCCTGGCCTCCTGGGAGGAGACGGGTCTCCAGCAAGCACAGGTTCATAGACGCTGGGAGGAGGGGGGCGATCTGTTTAAAATATTTATTATAAAATTTGTAGGGTATCCCATCAGGGCTTGGGAATTTCCTACATGGTGCACTGCGGACTATATTCCAGAGCTCCTCCTGCGTTATCAGGTTTAGGAGACTATAGTTTGGCGGTGCCCTCTGTATTCTGGCGAAGTGTAAATATTTTTTTTTTGAGTGTCTGGTGGGGTGTCGCAGTAAAGTTCATTGTAGTATTGGTGGATTTCCGCCTTGACCTCCATTGGGTCAGCTACCACAGTTCCATCGGGTTTTCAGACATGTGTGCACTGAGGCAGGTTGCCTTGGGAGTGGTACTAGAGGAAGAAAAATGCCAAGCAGGGCTCACCTTCTATTATGTACTTATCTTTCCATGACACTTTAATTATGTCTTGGTGTTTGTGGATGAGGGCGTTGAGACGAGCGGAAATTGCTGCCCATTTGTGCCCCCAGTTTGGGCTGTATCCAGCTTTTGGGGTATTTAGTTCAAGGTGATTAAGTTCTGCCAGGGTGCGTCTGATCATGGCAGTATCCACGGTGTGTTTGCGTGAGGCGATATGGCGGCTCCTGCTTATTAGTTTGGTTTTGAATTTTTCCCAAGATTTGATGGAATCTAAAGCTAATGGGGTAGTGAATTTTGGGCTCAAGGCTTTGTGCTCGACCTATTCATTAATTTTGGGGAGTTTTATATTCTCTGGGTATAGTTTCCTCCGGGGCGTCATTCACATTTGAGTCCTGGTTGGTGTAAACTGCACCAAAACTAGACAATTGTCGAAAAAATTAATTTTTTTGTGATGAAGTTAGTAATGAAAGAGTGACAGGATTTCAGCGCGAGGATGTGGTCAATGCAGCTCATCAAGATGAGCGTACCCTCACGTATGTTGGGGCGGGTCATGTGGGGAAGAAGTGGAGCTCAGGGGGAGGGTGTCATACAGGCTAAGGGATGCCTTCATTACATGGAACTTGGAGTGTCCCAGTGGATATCCCCTGGGGTTGGGCCATTAGTCCATAGTGGGATCGTCCCAACAATTGAAGTTGCCCAACATGATAGTGTCCGGTGGGAGGGTGAGTGTTGGGACGGTTTTGAGGAATTGTTTCCGCCTGGGTGCAGTGCACGGTGCGTAGATACAGGCTATTGATAGTGTTGCCTCTTGGGCTGCAATCCTTGCAATTAGGATGCGGCCTCTAAGTGCAATGAGGATTCAAGGATTTTTAGTTTTTTGTTATTATTATGGATGAACACCCCACAGTGGGACGTCCATATCAACTGGGACGGTGAGATCCTGGCCGCTTAGGATCCCTCTTCCCCCTGTAGACAGTGGGTCTCTTGGATGGCCAAGATGTCTACCGGGGGTTTGTGCAGGAAGTCCAGTTTTATGGCTTAAGATGCTTGAGCCCTGGCTCAGGCGATGTTTAGTGTCCTTATTATCACTGAAGTGCCCGTGGTGCCTCAGGAGCGGTTGGGTGGGCCTTCCAGCCTAATCCCCCGCTCATTTCCTTGGACTTGCTCCATGTGATTGGGCCAGTCCACTCCAAGGCTTCTGACTCCTTACCTTGTGATGATTTCTGTGTGGATAATGTTAGATTTGGGGATTATATCAGGCTTTTCCACATGTGATTTTGGTTGATTTGAGTTGGTGCTCTGATTGGCTGCCAATGTTTTAGGTTTTAATTTTGGTTCTCTAGGCCCTGTTGGCTCATTAATAGTGAATTTGTAATTTCCTGGTAAGTTTATTTTGGTTGGGATCATGTGGTGATTCTGTCATCTTGAGAAAATTTTCTGTATGGGTTGTCCAATCTAACTGTTTGGTTTGGATCACATCTTCTATGGTTGCTCCAGCTTGGGAATTAGATTCTGATTGGCTGGTTTGGCCAATTTCCTCTCTGTCTGCCTGGATTTGGTTTGGGTCAACGGAGGAGGTCACGAGAGATGCAGCCTTGGCCGCTGCCCGCTTGCAGGCCTTCTGTACCTGTTTGCATATTTTGGGTGAGATTGGGTTGATGAGGATGTAGTGTCTGCCCTCTCCCCAGAGGAAAGCGTGGTTGGTGTTGACCATTCTTCTGAAGGACTCCTCATCTTCGCCCATGGCGTCATTGCAAGAGTACAAGGCTATGATGCCCTCCTTCATGGGCATGCATGCTCCTTGTGCCCCAATGTGGTGCAATAGTTGCAGATGGGGGTACGCATTCTGGTGTGATGCGGAAAGGTTTTGACACTCCTCCATCTGGGAGGCGGAATACTGCGGTGCATGGGATTTTAGTTAAATTCTCAGCTACATTGGGGACTGGGTCAATTACAGCAATTGCCTTTCCTGTGCACAGGTTCAGAATCAGGTGGAAGTGCTGTAGTTCAAGTTGCTTTATTTCTCTGCAGCTTTGGAGGCTGAATTGGAGTTCATCTTCAATTATCTTATGGGGGAGGTTGGTAGGAAGCAAGTCAAAAGAGATGAACAAAGCGTTTGCTTTGTTCCATCTGGTGCACGTGGTGCACACGATTTGTTTGTCCTTGGGGAGGGCTATTTTGATACAGACTTTTGCTGCAGCATCTGCATCCTCTTTGGTCTCAAACCCATATTGATCCAGTCGCGGTGAATGGTGTGGGTGGTAACATATACCACGTGGGGAAAGAGGGAGGCCTGTGCCTCACCTACCTTTTCCCACAGAGTTGGGGAATCAACTAATAAGAAAAGTCAGAGCCTGTGTTCCACTTTGATAGGGGCTGTGCGTAGTATCTCCATGTATTGGTTTTGTTTTGTTGTAAATTCCACAAACCTGGGAGGTGTTTGTGTTTGGGGTTTCTTGGTGGCGTTGGCTCCCAGTCCCCTCCAGGGCATTATTTGCCTTTAGGTGCACCATTTTAGCCATTTCCCAATATGACTTTCACCCAGTTTTGTTGTGTTTTATTAAATTCCTTCATCTTCACCTATGTGATTATCAAAATCTATCTGCTCAAATTGAATCTCAGTAACTGATGTTATTGTTATGGTAAAGAAAAGCAAAATTATTATATATGTTAGATATAATATATCATAAACAAAAAATAACAAAAACAGCCAAACTTGGCACAAATATTTACAAACATTTGAGACCATCTTGAGCTGCTTTCGTTTTCTAATTTAAATAAAAACAAATTAAAATCATACATAAAATGTATCTATAATATAAAGTATAATGGTAATTTCCATAATATCTCATCTGAACAGTTTGTTGTTATATGGTCAATTTGATAGGCTAAAGAATTTTAAGTAAGCAGATGGTAATTTAATCAAATCATTAAGCTTATAAACTTGGTTAAACAGTTGGTAGTTATTTTAGTTAATTAAATAGGCTCACTGGTTTCTGTATACAGTTGATAATTGGTTGTTATAATCAGTTATTTAGTTTTGGTTGTGTGATTGTGGTTTTTAGTTGATTCAACAGATTCAATATTTTACCAAGAAGTTTGGTGTTTGCTTTTATAAGTCAATAGGTTTAATTACAGTATACCTATCAAGGTTCATCTACAAAAATACCAGGCTCACAATTGACCACTTTCAGAAATCACCCTAGTAGGTGTGAAGCTTCAACTTTGGTTCACAATACATTTTTATACGTAGGCGATTTTAGCTTATATTTATTATTTATTTAACAAGTTATACTTTATCAGGATTAAGGTCCAAATTAATAGCCTTAATTTACATAGTGGCAAATGATTAATAGTGCCAAATTACAGTTAAACAAATTTTGTATGAATTTCCCTGTTAATGCTACACTGGCTGATAAGATAGGAAAGAATTCCCATACCAACATATTATCATCTTGATATAAAGCCTGATGTTGTATTAACCATGTAACTCCTCTATTCTACCCATTAACAACCTTATGCCACCTAAATTACCTTACTATCTGTTGACTTCCCTATGGCAGATAATGGTAACCACTTAACCTTGTTAACATAATTAATCTCATTTCAGCTCTTAATGATGAAGTCTGATCTACTCCAACCCTGAACTTGGTCTGTTTCACTACTTTCTACACTCCCAAATCTACTTCTAACTTCACACATGGTATGCGCCTATCTCTCGTTATCTGGAATATCTCCTCATTTTGTTTTTCACTCTTGTTTCTATTCTGGCACTATTTAAAGTACCATTTAATTATTAAAGTTACGCTAAATCTACTAATTCTTTCTCATTATTAGGAACCTAGTTTAACTAGAAATTTCCTTGAAGTTAAGAGGAGATTTGCCTTGGTTTGACTTCTATTTCACCTTACGATTGCCTAGCTCCTACCAAAGGTTTTGCCTGCTTAGTTAGCAGAGATTTGCTTTGGTAATTACCTCTTTTCCGCCAAGAGATTGCCCTAGAGAAATGAAGTCTACTAGAAAATTATACTGCTATTACTACTGATATTGTGTAGCTTTTGTAAGAACCAGCCTTTAAAATTTAGAAAAATCTCAAAAACAACCATCAACTCTATAGATCTTACTATAAATAATCAGAAAAATTTGGTTTTGAGACTTTTAATCTACCAATGTCAGAAATAAGTTTATCTGAGGAAAAACTAGTCTCATAATTAATCATCATTTCAATAAGTTATAATATAAATAATAAATTACTGGTCAGATAAATTGCCAATCCTTACAAAATTGGAATGGGACCTAAGTAGGAACATCCTCTTTTTTTAAAAAGATTATTAAAAAGGTCTAATATCTTATAGTTATGCATGAATAACCATAGAAAAAACATACATACATGTCAAATTGAGAACTGTCAGGCATCTGAAATGCCAAGGAAAGACTTGACTATCAATGATGGTAATCCAATACCCATGACAGCATCCACAGTCCACACGGCATCACCATTCTTATATTTTGAATAAGATTCATGTGGAGATAAGTACAGAAAATATTGCTCAACAAACATCATTCCCATCGTGACCACCAGGCTGAGCACTGGAAATAATCTTGACCAGGATTCATGCATTAAAGGCCGACTGGTTTGGCTAGGTGGGGGAGATGGTTCCATATATCCAGTGTGTACATTTGGACTGAATCCTCAACTCATCAGAATGTGCACTTGATAGTGGAGAATAACAACTATTTCATCAGGTTTGATCCCAACAGTTCTCCACAGGGGTGCATCTGCTGGATTATCATTTTAGTTTTCTTCATAATTGTGGCATATTGAATTGAACAATTAGTCATTTCACTCAGGTTGATAATCCAAATATGTATTTACTTGATATGATGGAGTGTATATTACTTTTAAGGGATTATTCCTGAGGGTTTCCTTGCTGAGGGAGGCTAATGCTGTAATCACCAATGAGACGGCCATAGGAATCACTGACACAATGATTACAGGCCTTCCATTAGTTAATGTGGTTCCTTCATGATGGCAGAATTTTTAAAATTTATAAAATATCTTTAAAGTATTTTTTAAAAGAATTAATGTTTTATTATGGATATAAGGAAATAATAAAGAACTCTACCATTAGCAGAGCGCTGGGTTATTATAGCTTGAGGGATTTGGGGAGCTGTGATTGGAGGAGGCTCTTATGGCAAGATGCAAAAATTTTCTCCAGAGTGCTGGGACCTTTGTGCCATAGCATGGGGTGCACATTGCAAGTGCTTATTTTGTGGTTTGCGCTGCCAAACATTGCCATTCGTCAGGGTTTTGACATTCTTGCATCACTCATAATATTTTTAAAAAGATTTTTCTATTATCTGAGGGGTTCCTCTGGATTGACCTCAATATTTTCAGCCAAATTGGGATCAGTTTAAATCTGCTCATTTTCAAGCAGATTTCATACCAGATACTCTCAATTTACTTACATATTTTTTTAAATTGAACTTCATGGCAGAATTGGTCTTTCCAATTTTAGACTGATTATAAAAACTGAGATGAGAGGGGCAGTGGAAACCCAATGTTCATCAAGGGTGTGTCCTAGATCCACTATATTTTTCAGTGAAACGCATGGGATCTCTTTCCCTTCCTTGATCAAAAGGGGTATATTGTTTGGTCTAGTTTAATAGGTATGATGAGGACCCTTACATTACCCTTTCATAAAAGGACAGGGTCTACTCTCCTTTCAGAGTGCGCACAAGTGTTTAATCTTTGTGTGATAGGGGAAGTTTGATGGCTGAAATGGTTGGGAGTTTGATTATGGCAGTTACTGGGGTGACAGGATTTTAGTATGGAAGTCTTTAATTAAATTATAGCAGTTATTACAGTCTTGGTCTGATATCCAACTATTGTTATAGTCAGGGTATCTTTTTTATGCCACCACATACTGGATTCCCCACTTTATTCTTCTTGAGTCCAAGATCTCCTCCACCTCAAACTCCAGTGCTTCATCTAAAAGTATTGGTTCAATTTCTGCCGCTTTTTGCCTTTGTAGGGTGACAGCACCAAAGCGTGAAATGACTTTTAAATTTTCCAGTGTGGCGGTAGCTCCACATGGAAAGACCCATTGTTCAAAAACTTTGTTGATGGAGAATGGTCCTGCCCTCTTACAGGCCAGCTTAAGACATAGCTCTTTGAGGTTGAATTCTTAGTGTCTACCATCACCAGATCGCCTAACTGATATTCTGAAGATGCTCTGTATTTGGATCCACAAACCGCTTGGCATCTTGTGAGGCTTTTGTTAGCTGCTTCTGCACTTGTTGGTGTATCTTCTGGAGGTTTTTCATGACATTGTCTGCCATGGGAATGATTATGCATAGCTTAGGCCCAAATGTGAAGCCAAGGTTTTACCCTAAGTTAGCATCTAACAGTGACATCACTGTAGAGGCATGTAATAAGTTTTTATAAAACTCTGGTCCAGAGCTAGATCTCCTGCACATGTGTCCTGAGAAGTGGTGGCATAACAACAGAGGTATTGCTTGAGCAACTGATTAGTCTTCTCTGTTTGTCCATCAGATTAATGGTGATACACTAAGAATCGGTATGGTTTAATGTGTAGTGTTTTACACAGGGCATCCCATAACTTAGAGGTAAACTGAAGCCCTCTATCACTTATTATCTCTTACAGTATCCCAAACATAGTAAAGATGTGAGTCAAAATAAGCTGGCCATGTCTTCCAATGTATTTGTAGTCATAAATGGGATAAACAGCCCATATATCATGAATCTGTCCACTACCACCATGATTATGTTGAAATATTTGAGGTGGGTAGGCTAACAATAAAGTCTACTGATACTGACATCCATGATCCTGCTGCCTGTTGCAGATGATGTTATAGCCCATTTCACCCTGTTCAGTAATATTTGGATCACGCACAGGTCAGGCAACATTCTATCAAGCTGGAATATTCTTTGTCAATTTGATCCAGTCATATGCTCTCTTTATCAGGTTAATGGTCTTCTTGCCTCATGGGTGCCCCATTGTTTGTGGATCATGATGTTCTTTTATGACTCATGAGCATAAAATTATAAGGTACTCATATGCAACCGCATAAGTAAATTTACCCTATCTTTTTGTGAGTATCACCTGTAGGGGCTTTTACCAACTATTCTTACCCCCTGAGCTTGTCTTTAAGGGTTCATAAATTGTGCATCCATACAGCGTCTAGGAGGGAACCTTTGGCGTTTTTCTCTAAGCTTATTTTGGGGGTAACCTGATGCATGAGGCCTGTGGGGTTGACGGTGGGTTCAGCTGTGGGCTTGAGGGGTGAGGTTTTGGCTGTTGTGGGTGCTGTGATTACAGCGATAGATGTTGATTAATTGGTGGCTCAGAAAACACTTGTTCTGGGAAAATCAATTTAACTAATCTGACTTCTTCACGGGATCAGATTCAAAAGACAGGCTCCTACTCAGTATAATCAAAAAGAGTTCGTTGGACCTTGTTGGATTATAACCAGATGATATCCTTCACATATTAACAAAATTAATGTAATAACTAATCAAGTATTATTGTCAATTAGTTTTCTATTTTTGTATATATTTATTACTAATACCCCAATTTGTGCTCCCCTTTTTGCTTGTTGAGATGTCTTGATCTGCAGGATCAAGAAAATATACATGATTGTCCTCAATAAGAAATTGGTGGGTCTCAACACCAGTGACTGAGGCCACTGATGTTGATATAATTAATATTACGAATTAAGACAGCAAATTACTTAAATGCGATGTCAAGAGCATTGGGAAGCTCCAATAGAGTTTTTAGTCAATTATGACACTGGTGACTTATGCTGAGGATGTCAAACAATTTAATATAAATTAAATAGAGTCAAATTGCATTTTGACTTTACAAGAGTGTCATGAATAATCACTAAAAGCATTTTAGTTAAATATGACACCAGCAACGTATGCTGAGAATGTCAATATATTTAATGATTGGATTATGATAAAATTGAAGATTGATGTAATCATGGACATTTGAGGATGATGAGTATCGCCAGTAAGAGTGCTATAAATGCTAAGCAGGGAGAATCGCCAGTGAGTGCTGACAATGCTGGCAATAAATGCTTATGACGTGGACAGGCAAGAAATGCCTATAAATAGTTTGATCTCCCTCTTAATTAACTCTCTATCTTTATTTTACCTACCTTTATTAAATTTTTAGTTAAAAGAGGCTAGCTTATCTTGTAGAGGTGGGACTCAAGATCCTCAGAGGTTAGGCGCTGGTTTAAAACACATGGAGTGGTCAGTGCAACCAACTCCTAACCCTGAACCAGATGGAAACTTCATGAGAACTTGAGCAACTAGCAACAAAATGATGAAATGGAAGGATTGAAGGGGAGAAACACTGAAGGAGTCAATAGAGGCTGCTGAATTACAAGCGTTAGACAAGTCCCAAAGAGGACCTCTGAGCCATAACGAGTGGTCAAGCCTCAGAAGGAGAAGTTGTTGGTCTGCTGGGTTGGTGAGTTGCCCTGCGAATTTGTAGGGAAAAATTGATGATATTTGTTAAAGGGAAAGGGCAGCAGTCTTCATACTGTTTGTCCTGGCACACTAAAAGAATCACCTTTTATTGAGAATAAAAATATTCTCAACAATGGTCTTGCTAAAGGGGTATGTTGTATTTTTAACCAGGTGATATTCCTCATATATTAACAGAATTAGTATAATAATAAATCAATGTTGATTGCCAATTAGTTTGCCAGTTTTGATATATCTTTAATGATACTACCCTTAATTTGGGGCGTGCGGTGTGAACTGCTGTGCCATTTGCCCCTTGTGCTTTGAGCTTGATCACCTGAAGTGCAAGAGCCCTACATCTTCTGCCTCCGCCGCTTTAACTGCTCCTCCCCTCTGACATCAGCTTGGCTGCTTCCATGCCCAAATTTTTTGAATGGGGCTCAATTCTCCCTCCCCCAACCTGGCAACTTCTGGCATGGATTCCAAAGCCACAGCCAATCATAATTTTGAAAATTGTAAAAATCCAGTCAAATTGTACCAACTTGAGCTGATGGCTGAAACTGTTTCAGCTGAGCTGCCATGATTGACAGTTCACAGCCAATCAGGTGTAGCCAAATTGCCAACTCCGGTGGCTGGGCCAGCATTAGCTGACTCAAAACCTTTTGGGTGTCTCAATTGGATTTGACAAAAATGACAAGTCATATAACGTTAAACTAGATTTTTCATTGGAAGAGTTTTTCATCAATCCTCCCAAATTGCGCCCCACCATTTTTGTCCTAAAAACTGTTATCCAATTATAAATATATAAATAAAGTGGCAGTCAAAGCTGCTGCAGATCATAACACCCTTCTCCACCAGCAACTCCATGGGGCAATGGAACCACAGGTTGAGGGTATTTCTATCCCCAATTTCCTCATCATTTTGAGGAATATGCAAAATATGAAATTGAGGGGCTCACTACTAATGCGATCCACACTTGCATCAACATGGCAAAAGCTTCTCTTTTTAACCCCACTTATCCTGAAACCTGCCGGTGCATCAAGTCTTTCACTTGTGTGCAAGCTCTCATAACTACCGCTGAGCATCAACTTTCTCAATATGTTGAGGTGATGGACACCGCTGGCCTCATAAATAAAGAAAAGCCACAACTATACCTCCTTATGCCTCATATCACCGATGCTCCAACCCTAATGCTTTCTGACATGATCTGCCAGCTAAAGTGGGCGCCAGAAGAAAGTTTCCCCAAAGCTTCCTCCCCTTTTAATTTGGCTTCCTCAGCTGTTGGCTGAGGTGTCATATTAGAAAAAATATTTATAATAGTCTCTATGTTTGGCCTATTTGAAAATAAAGATGCATGGCGTCTCCCCCTTTTGGGATGGCCACCACTAGTGCTAAAAAAGATAATATCTCAATCTGTGCTCCACTTTTTGGTTGGGTTGAGATGTCTTGATCCGCAAAATCAAGAAAGTATTGGGGATCATACCCAATAGGAAATTGGTGGGTCTCAACACCAGTGACTGAGGCCACTGATGTTGAGATAATTAATATTATGAATTAGGACAGCAAATTACTTAAATGCGATGTCAAGAGCATTGGGAAGCTCCAATAGAGTTTTTAGTCAATTATGACACTGGTGACTTATGCTGAGGATGTCAAGCAATTTAATATAAATTAAATATAGTCAAATTGCATTTTGACTTTACAAGAGTTTCATGAATAATCACTAAAAGCATTTTCAGTTAAATATGACACCAGCAACGTATGCTGAGAATGTCAATATATTTAATAATTTGATTATGATAAAATTGAAGATTGATGTAATCATGGACATTTGAGGATGATGAGTATCGCCAGTAAGAGTGCTATAAATGCCAAGCAGGGAGAATCGCCAGTGAGTGCTGACAATGCTGGCAATAAATGCCAATGACGCGGACAGGCAAAAGAATGCCTATAAATAGTTTAATTCTCATCTTATTTATATCTTCACCTTTATTTTGCCTATATTTATTAAGTTTTTAGTCAACAGAGGCTAGCTTATCTAGTGGAGGTGGGACTCAAGATCCCCAGAAGTTAGGTGCTGGGTTAAAACACCTGGAGTGGTCAGTGCAACCAACTCCCAACCCTGAACTAGATGGAAACTATGAGAACTTGGCAACTAGAAACAACAATGATGAACTGGAAGGATTGAAGGGGAGAAACACTGAGGGAGTCAATAGAGGCTGCTGAATTACAAGCGTTAGACAAGTCCCAAAGAGGACCTCTGAGCCATAACTAGTGGTCAAGCCTCAGAAGGAGAAGTTGTTGGTCTGCTGGGTTGGTGAGTTGCCCTGCGAATTTGTAGGGAAAAATTGATGATAAATGTTAAAGGGAAAGGGCCAGCAGTCTTCATACCGTTTGTCCTGGCACACTAAAAGAATTACCTTTTATTGAGAATGAAAAATTCTCAACAGACTTTAATGAACTTATTTTTGAAATCAAAGTTATGGAGTCAAGGGCATTCTGGTTTTCCTGTGTGCTAAGTTCGCCAGTTTTTGATATTATATGAGTGACTTGTGGTCTGTGCGCATAGTCACCATGTGTTCTTACCTGCAGCATGTATTGCCAGTGCATCATCGTCCATGCTACAGCAGATAATTAATTGACATATATTGCCCATGATCATTTAACACCAGTTAAGTTTCTAGATAAGTATGACACTGGGTGTTCATGGCCATCGTGTTCCTGAAGCAATACTGCCCCATGGCTTTTCCAGAGGCACCACATGTTACAATGAATGGTTTGTCTTCATCAACATGCAAAAAGAATGGCACTGAGGTAAAAACTCTCTTTTATGGCCTCAAAAGCCCACTGACATTCCTCTTACCAGACAAACGGCGCATTTTTGCCCATTAAGGGATGGAGGGGGCAGCCAGTTTCAAAATTGATTAGTAAAATTTTTTTTTCAAGAAGGTGGAAGATCCAAAGAAACGAAAAATATGTTTCTGATTGGTGAGTGCTGCCTGCGTCCTTATAGCTTCCATTTTTGAGAGAGCGATGGCATGGATGTCCTTAAGAACCAAGTTTTCAAGGAACTTTACTTTGTTTTGAAAAATTCATTTCAATGGCTTTGCATGAAGGCCCACTCGCTGCAAGGCGTCAGCCACTGCAACCAGGTCCTCTCATGCTGCTCCAGCATAGGGGAGTAGACCAGGATGTTGTCAATATATGCCACAGCATACATAAAGCGGAAGTCACCTAGTGTAAGTCTGGGTAAGCTTCCTAACCTCAACCATAAGTCATTCCCTTTTTACACAAAAAAGTTATAAAAAAGGCGGCCGTCCCACTCATCACCCAGGGTGATCTCACCCATGTGGTGGATGAATAATGTGTTGGTCTACCCTTTGAGTATTCCTACTTACCCGCCATATTTAACCACAAGTAAGCTTCTCAAGCAGATAGGTAAAGTTTGTGCGGAGGTTGCAGTTGAAAGAAGATGCTGAGCCAAAGGTGAGGGTGAACGCGTTGCTCCAGCTCTGATGTTAGGGTCCTTAAAAGTGTCAGAGAATCCTAATCAATTGATGGAACCAGCTCTGATGGGAATTTCAGGTTACACCAATAAGATGAAATTCTTATTAATTTGGGGGAACTGAAAACAGTGAAATTGAATGTGGGAGATACATTTAATACCCAGTGAGACAAGGCCCCCGTGCTCTGGTCATGGGTGACTCTAGTCACCCGCTGAACAAAGTGATGTCAAGCTAAGCGAAATCGTGGTTGAAGGAACAGTTTAATGGCGAAACTTGATTGGGAGTTGGATGGCTAGCAGAAAAATAATTTGACATCAAGTTAATAGTGGTATATTTTGTTCTTCCAAAATCAGTTGGTCTTGTAACTCCTTCGTTCATGCATTTTCACCTAAACCCAAAGACCCTAGGCCTTAAGGCAACCGTCCCTCACTGGTACAGTTGTAAGTCAATTCTTTAATCTTAGTTTTCCATTAAACCACACTTTTCACAAACAAAAACTCACTTTTATTAATTTTTCCAGAATTTGTCACCTCAGCAACCACAACCATATTTTTCAGGTTTCATCACGATTAAAATTATTTGCCATGCTCACCACGCTAATCCTCACCTTTGGTGAATGGGGATATCATATTCATGACCTATTGAGGATATCCCCGTTTTCTAGAGCTTTTGGAAATAAAGATGTACCAATGATGTTGGAGAACTTAAATCCTCAATGGATGCAGAATCATGATATTGACACCCAATCTACCACTAGTAGCCCCATGGAAAATCCTTGCCCCACAGTTGTACCCAATAAATCTCCCATTTTTGAATCCTTGAGGATCTCAGGGCCTTTATCTGGTTGCTTTTCAGGTTGGCGGTTACAGTGGCCTCCAGTAAGTATCCTCTGTTCACTTCTCTCCCAACTATTTATCAAGTCACTCAGATGGCAATGTCCTTGAATTCTGGTTTGTCTTCTGGGTGCTCATGCACCCCAACTGGCAGGCCAATCTCAATTTTATCTGCCAGTTCTGTGACATAATTGACATACTAATAATGTCCACCATTTCCACCCTTTTATTTGAGTTGTGTGATTCATTAGTTTCCATTTATCAAATGAACTTACATTTGATGCTTTTCTTCAAGCTGTTCATTTGTATGCTGTTGTAGTTGTGCGTTTCTCCCACGGGGTCATGGGGGAGTTTCTCACCAGCTGTTTTTTTCCAGAAATTACAACCTCAGTTCCAGCCCACACTCTGGGGGTGGGCTCGTCCACTCCAGCTGTCAAGATTGTCAACCAAGTGCTTAACTCCCTCACTGAGTTGCAAGTACAATTTTCAATTTATCCATTGAGTTCATCTAACATGCCCAACGCCCAACGGAGTGTGGTCTTGGATGCAGTTGAAGGTGACGCCCACCATTAGTGTGTGGTATCCTGCACTCAGCCAACCTGGATGGGATTGCAACTCCCCTTAATTGCACAGGTATCATCGGCATTACAGGCGCCAATGGTGAGATCAGATCATTTGTTTTAATTATTTTCCCTGGCGCAGATGCGTCTAACCTGGCTTCATTGATAGATGCTTTCCATGAACAAGCTCCTGCATTTGGCCTTCTTATGGACGTCGTCATGGCAGTATTCTGCTTTGCCTTGTATCCCGCATCTGCTACCCATGCCGTTTGGGCCACACCAGTGGAGATGGTGGACCATTTGTGCAAGGAGGTGACTTCATTCAGTTCCACACTCCGCTGGGTGTCCCCTGTGGTGGGGGCTTATACATCTCCATCAGCGTAACCTGGGGGGTCTCACAAGTCCTAGTACTAACCACACTCCCGGAATTACAGTGATGGGCTTTAGTGAAGGTGCAGTGCTACACATTCCAAGGGTGGGCCAAACTCACATCAGCTTCCGTAGGTGAGGCGCCCCCTACAACCAAGCAAATGGTCATTAATCCATTGGTTCCCAACTTAATAGACGTCCAGTGTGAGAAAATCGTGAAACAGTATCCTAATCTTGGTTCCAACTTCCTGACTGACCCAGCTTCCCCGCCTGACCTGATAATCATTGATAACCAGCTAGCAGAATCATGCGCATTTGCCAATAAACAAGATTTTTATTACATTTTGTTACCATTGGAAATCCGTATGGCTGCGAACTGAGTGTCATTTGAGGCCTTAGTCGACATGAGTGCAGCGGGGAACTTCATGAGTTTAAGCTGGTGAAGCAGCTTGAGTTGGACTTGGATGTAGGGGCCTCGGTGTGGGTGCAACATCTTCTCCAATAACATTCTTTGAAGTGCAATGGCCGGTGGCCTTCTCAGAGCATCAGTTCTGTTTTTATGATTAATTTGTGGTGGTGCCCAACTTGCTATTTCCAGTTATTCTGGGGGTGGGCTGATGGCGGCACCAACATGTAAAGATCCACTTAGACTCAAACACGATGTCTTTTGTAAAACCCAGGTAAAAGGCGAGTTTCCCTTATTGACACTATTAACTTGTCACAGGTCTGTAACTCCATCATGACGCTTGCTTCTCCCGTGGGCCTTCCCTCTTATTTTCCCCTGGCGTTGACAGCATACCAGAATATCTTTGATTTGGAGAAAGCAAATCATCTTCCTTTGCACTTCAAATATGATTTAGAATATCGCCTAACAGTAGCTATGATCAATATCAATTGTCCACTGTATCCTTACATGGTGGAGGAGAACAAAGCTTTGGAAATATGGTTGGACGATATGCCTAAAAAGGGGTAATAATAAGGAAACGTTCCCTATTGCATCGACTATTTTTTTGCTCAGAAGGCTGATGGTATACTGCAGCCCAGCATTGACTATGGTCATATGAATAATATCATGGTACATGATCCTTATCCCCTTCCCCTTGCGCAGACAATCAGAAAAAATTGCAAAGTCCCAGGTGTTATCTAAACTTGACCTCATAAATGCTTCCAATCAAAGTTGAGTGGCTTAAGTCCAGGAATTTCTCAATGCCATTCAGACTAGAAGGGCATATTTCAGTTCTAGGTGATGTCTTTCGGCCTGAAGGACGCTCCTGCCATGTTCCAATGTATGATCAATAGTGTTCTGAGGGACCTTCGGTTCACCTTCACAGTGGCATATATCAACAATATCATAGTCTATTCCCTCATGCCTGATCAACATGAGAAAGACCTGAAGGCGGTGCTAACCACTATTCACAAGGAGGAACAATATGTCAAGATGTCAAAGTGCAAGTTCTTTTGTGAAGAGGTTACCTTTCTGGGTAATCTAGTGTCAGGGAAGAAGCAGATAAAGTTTAGACTGGACTGCCAGTTAAGGTGTGAGAGCACCCTGAAGGTGAGACAGAATGCCAGGGGAACAGCAGCTTGGAAAACATTCAGATGGGCGGGAGGTAGGTAAATAAAAAGCACCGATGGGACAAAAAAGTGAGAAGAAACCTGGAGGAGAGCCAGGCTGTCATGACCTCAGAGCCCTCAGGCTTGGATGTGGAAAAATTTCAGATTTGGACGGTAGGTTTAGATTCTCCTGTGAGGGGGTTAGAATCAATCCATCAGAGATCATCTGGATTTTCACCCAGCATGGGGACAGTTCTGCCCATAAAATGCTGAAATCCTGGTGGTGGATCACTTCAGAGAGCAAAAAGTATCATAGGAGATCCTGAGCATGGTAATCCCAGTTAACAGCAGAGGGCAGCAAAGTTGCTAAAATGGCTGCAATGGCCCAGTTATGGCATAACCCATAGTTTCACATTAATAGGTTTCATGGAATACTAAAAACTTGATTTACAACAAGCAAAAATGGGTTCAGAAAAGAGTTTTTCAATTAAATTTTTACAAAGAAATTTGATAACAATCATCCCTGTGGGGATAATTGCTTAGATGCTGTGTCAATTTGGGAATCGCTTTTCAGCTGCTTGGAACAGGGCATGCAAGTCTTATGACCTAAATTGGTGAATAAGTGATAATCCAGCTGTTTCTTACGCTCACTGGTGCTGATGGGTTCTGGATCCACAAAAGGGTTTATGATAGTAAAGTTGTAATCAAACTAAATAGTACATAAAGTTATTCTAATAAGGTTTATTAGTGTCAAAGTGGGGTAAAAATGAATTTCTCAATATCCAACCAGTCAGTATTTAAACTGTATTGAGGGTCAAAAGGAATTCAATGATAAAATCAGAACGGCTTGTTACCGTTCAAATAAGGAAATATTCAGAATCGCCCTATCAAAGCTCAGAAAACTTAGGTCACTTTTGCAAAACAACAGATGGGAAGGTACCTTTGAGGCAGAATGTACCATGTTGTATGTTTATATTTCAACCAATCACCAAATGATAAAATAATTTCACCTTGGGGGACCTCTGCCACGTTTATAAAAGGGGGTGGTCCCCGCTTAGGTGTTTTAATGGAATTAGATGTGGCAGGGGGAGAACCATTTGATGGATGACCCAGAATATGCTGCGTGGTCAGAGGAATCCGATCACTTGCGTTTTGAGTTAATTGCCTGTTTAGTATTTGAAAAAATGTTACCCCAATTCACGGGTTCCACTGAGTATTACCCAGGTTCTTTTGGCTGAAATTGTCGTTATTTTTATTTAAATTGTATAACTTTAATATTGGACATGTAATTGACCAATTGTATGGGTTAAATTGGGTCTATTCTTACTTAGAGCATTCTTTTGTCAAGGTTGAGATGGCAAATGTCTGACATCACCACCCTCAAAAATGTTGGGGGAGAATAGGGCGAAAGGAAATGGTCATAAACCTGATTAATGGTAAAATCCCTGTAACTAAGGATTATATAGAGTAATCATTTCCTCTCTGTAGGTGATGGTGAATGGATCCTCCAAAATTAATCCAAGCTTGGCGCTTCTAGGTCTGATGCAATTATGGTAATATAAGACCATATCAGACACTTGAAATGAAGGCGAGGGAGCCTGAAGTTCATTAGCAGCTTGCCTTCTTTAGTGACCGTTTTAGCTAAGTTCGTCATAGCCTCAGATTGAAGCTTAATGATATGGTAAGCTTATCTTCTCATGGCCTTTTCAGGTTCCTCAACTAGAGAAGACATCCTTTGAAAAGAGGGCAGGTATTCTGGGTTACTGTTCATACAAGACACAAAATGAGACATTTTTAAAATCTGGAGATAGCTAATATGGTATGCCATAAGAGCACTGGTTAGGTATTGATCTCAGTGAAGAGGATCAGAGGAGGACATTTTTTGTAAATTGGAAACCAAGATTCTATTTGATCTTTCTATGATCCCATTGGTAGAGGGATTATATGGAGCCGAGAAAAGTTGTTGGGCTCCCATGGAAGTGGCTAGGATTTTGACTACTCTGGAGATGAAGTTCTTACCATTGTCGCATAGTAGTACTTGGGGACACCCATGACGAGTGAATATGTTTTAATGTAAGAACGTGGCTGTGGCCTTAGCTGTTTGAGCAGGAAGAGCCACGGCTTCCACCCACTAAATGAAGTGGTCAATGCCTACTATAATGTAGCAATTCCCACTGGTGGTCTGGGGTAGCGGTCCTACCACGTTTAAACTGATAGTATGAAATGGTTTATGGGGGTAGTGGTTTGGTATTGGTATCTAGTCTTAAAACTGTATTGCTTCTTACATATAAAGCATGCTTCCAAGGCTTCAATAATAGATTCCATGATACCCTCCCAATTATACCGTTTCTTTATCCACTCATAAATCTTCCTTACTTCACCATGCCCAAGGGTTGAGTGGGCATCTAAGATCACCGGTACCCTCTCTGAAGGTCTCAAATAGGGCAGCCATTTTACTCCTACCTGCTTATATAACTTTCCGCTTTCCAACTTAGTGTTGAGGGAATGTTGTGCTAGCATTTTCTGGACAGGGTCATCCTCATCGTCCCAGGCTTCAGGGGTAATAAGGAGATCATATTATCTCTTCGCTTCACTGTTGTCCAGATGAAGGATAGGCAGCTGAGTTAAGCCATCCACATAATATGTCGCATCCCCACTCAGTGCTCAATTTTTATGCCATAGTGTTGAAGTTTAAGTGTCCAACGGGCCAATCGTCTGGTGGGATCCTTCATGTTTTGTAGCCAATTTAAGGAGGCGTGGCCAGTAACCACAGTGAAGGTAGTGCCATATAGGAAAGGGTGATAATGTTTGACAGCAAGTAAGACCGCAAGGCACTCCTTTTCAGTGACACTGTATTTACGTTCAGCTTTTGACAATATTTTTCTGAAATAGGAGACAGGATGTTCAACGCCATTACTGTTCAATTGGGCCAGGATGGCTCCAACGGCATAGTCTGAGGTATCGGTGAACAATATGAATGGTTTCCCATGGTTGAGGTGGCGTAGGATAGGGCTTTGTTGCGGCAGTTGCTTCAGCATTTCAAATGCAGCTGCTTGTTCTGGACCTAATAATAAGAGGTGTTTTTTGCCAATAGTTGGACGAGAGGGTCGCTGAGCTGGGCGAACTTGGGGATGAATTGATGGTAGTATCCCATCATACCCAGAATAACTAAATTCCTGTAGGTTCTTAGGGGCAGGAATTTTAGAGATAGCTTAGACTTTATCTTGTAATGGCTGAATCCTTTTCTGGGAGATAGCATGTCCAAGAAAATCGTGCCTATTTTGGAAGAAGGTGCAATGTGACGGTTATAACTTGATGTAAGAAGCCCATAGGCATTAAAAGGCTTCTTTTAGATGAGCGAGATGATCAGTAGATGTTGCAGAAAAATTTTGATGTCATCAAGATAGACAATCACACAGCTTAGATTGAGGTCCTACAGAATGTGATTCTTTGCACATTGGAAGGTTGCAAGCGCATTGCACAGCCCTTAAAGTAGGCGGGTAGGCTGAAATAAGCCTTTACTACTTCTGAGAGCACATTTCTCCTGATCTTGAGGAGAAAGGTCCATTTGCCAATACTTGCTGGCCAAATCCATGGCTGAGAAGAATTTTGAGCCGGTGAGTTGTGCAAGGACATCATCTATGCAGGGGATAGGATAGCTGTCTTTTTTAGTGAGGTTATTTAGTTTACGGTAGTCAATAACTACCTGATGACCTCCATTCTTCTTTTTAATCAGCAAGAGAGGGACGCCCAGGGCTTTGGGACAGTACTAATAACCCAGCGTCTAATAACTGCTTGAGTTCAACCCTCATTTGCTGCTCTTCAACCTTAGGCTTACAGTAAGGTTTAGATCAAATAGGTTGAGCATCACCAACATCAATAAAGTGACTCCATCCATTCATATGCCAATAATCCATCTCGTTTTGGGAGAAAATATCGCTATATGTATCCAACAGAGAATGAACTTATTTGAGCTCATCCGGGGTTAGATCATCAGAGATGTGGACGTTAGGCAAAGTACACACCATCTGGTCAGTGGGTAGCCCCATATCCAACATTAACCCAATAAAGTGGACACTGTAAATTTCATCAATTTGAATGAGTAGACCTTTCTCTATCTCTTGATGTATTTTGACACTGATGGGTTGATTGGTAAGGTTCAATAGGTTATTAATGGGTCATTGATTTGGGGGATCTAGTATACCTAGCAACGCCTGGGGTTCCAAAGCGATTACTCCATCTTTGCTAGTTATGTGTAGCAGACAGGCTCAGGGGATTTGTAGTGTAATATTAGTAGCGATCAGCCGTTGTTACCCAGCCTTGATTACTGTTATCTCTGCAGCATAAAAGGGAATACCCTCTGAAGCATCTGCCAAATAAGTAAAGTTTTATGTTGTGACCAGAGGTCATATAGAATAAAGGTAAAGAAGAGAATGGGTATTTAACTAAGCAGGAGTATTCTTTAATTAATTGTAAGGAAGGCCGACCAGGGGACGGACACTTCCAAATGTCAACCTGAAAGAAGCAAAACTTAGTAACAGGGAAGGCACCCCAGAGAAGCGATGCTATATCTTGTTGCCAGCGGAAATGCCACTATGGGGAGGGGGAGGGAACGTGTGAAGGGGCCGTAGCCACAATTGAACACGTGTGGAGAAAAGGGTCCGATTTGATGAACCAAACTGGGAACCAGGAGGAGACCAGCTGTCAGTGACGTGGTGGGAGGTACCCAAATATCCACGCCTGAAAGTGGTCCACCAAATGGGACTGGAATCTGTGGACAGCTTCTGGGAGGGTGGGGGTGGAGCCTGCGATGGCATCCAAGACAATCGTGTGGATAGTCCACATGGCGATTGCGACCACCAGAGCATGGAGAGTGAGTGGAAGGGAATATATCATGAATATAGCAAAAATATCTCTTGACAGACTGAAGGGATGTGTTTGATCCTGGTCAAGAAGACGTTGAACTCGCGCCATATTACTTTAAAGGTAGGGCACTTCTCCAGGCGGTGGAACAGCGTTCCATACTGGCCACACACGACGCAGGATGAGTGCAAAGTGTTAGAGCGTTCAGCCATATGGTACACCCGCCTCAGGCAGCGCCACACATGTGAACGGATCTGAGGCTGCAACAGAGGGTGGTGTGCGTATTTCCAAATAGTCTTCTGGGTCTCAATAGAATAAGGGATGTCTATCACGTCCAGGTAGTCCACCCTGGATAGGACATGGGGCCGTGTGGGGATCAAGCCATCTTGAATGGGTAGCCCCTGTTCCTCCTGTGTGAACTGAGGAGAGGGGCGGCCTCTCTGTGCTGTGTGTCCACTAATACAAATTCTTCACTCAGCGCTCCGCATGGAGAGGAGGATTCGTTTGTAGTGGGTTTTAGAACCATGAGGACCTGTGGCCGATGGGTGGGAAGCTAGATATTTCATCAAGGAGTGAGGGTTTGATGAATTGTTAAGGCCCAGGGCGCGGGAGAAGTTGGAGCAGGCCGCGCGGGACCAGTGTTGGGAGGGGGAGCGTAGGGGTGGTGACGGCCACAAACCAGGTGCCCAGGATCTTGGCAGCATGGGCTTGAAAGTTGAGCAGGCCCATGCCACCATGACGACGAGGGCCAAACATGACCTCAAGCCACACTGGAGGTGGGTGGCCTGACCAAAGCCACCCTTGCAGAAGGGCATACATAGATTTGAAAAACTTGGGGAGAAGGCGATGGCGTGGGCTCCAAACCAGACTTTGGAGAGGAGCATAGAGTTGGCTAAAACAACCCTGCCAGTAAGGGAAGTAGGGTGGGCTCTGAGGGAGGCGATGCGCTTTGTCACGTTGTCTAGAATATGAATTTCCATTACTGCTGAGGCATACCCGCCTGCCTCCACCCACACGCCCAGATGGCGGACAGGCCCTATAGTAGGGCGTGGCACGAAGGGGAGCATAAGTGGGGCGGTGTGAGGTGAGCAGGGAAGGCGAGCACGTGTGCGAGCAGATGGGCCAGGCTGGGCACTGGTCGCTGGGGCCCAGCAGGTTTGATACCGACCAAGGAGGATGATTTCAGTTTTGGAAGCGTTCAGTGCAGCATTAATTACCCGGGAATGTTCCTGGATGAGAGCTTCAAGCGCGCGTGCGTCTTTATTATCGGACACCCCAACCACACAGTCATCTGCAAATGCCATCATCTTGACTGGGGATTGGCTGGTACATGGACCCCAGTGAGGTGGGCATTCACGTTTTGAAGTAGTAGGTCAAGGCTGAAGTTGTATAAGAGTGGGCTAAGGGGGTCCCCTTGGCGTAAGCCCCTTTGAGGGCGGACTACTTCCGTTAGGAAGCCAGGGCCACGCACTGCCATTGTTGTAGATCCTGTGAGCAGCATTACCCAGTTGATGAAGTGAGGGGGCAAGCGGAATTGATGGAGGCAGGCCCTGAGGTATTCCCAGTTTACTCTATCATAGGCCTTCTGTTGGTCCAAAAATACAAGTGCCCCAGAGGCTGTGGACTGGCATGCATTAGCCACAGAGTGCACGTTGTCCCAAATTGACCTTCTGGGTATGAAATCGAATTGTTCTGGGAGATGGTGGCAGATGCTACAATCCCTAAACAGTTAGCCATGATTTTAGTTAAAATTTTTGTATCCGCGTTAGTTAAAGAAATGGGGCGCCAGTTGGCTAGGTCTAGCTTATCCCCTTTCTTAAGAGTGTGACGGTGAAGGCCTCTTGTACTCCTGGTAGAAGGCGCGTGTCCAGAAGGCTCTGGTTAATGGAGGCAAGCAGCAGTGGGGATATATATTTGAAGTACTTTTTATAGAATTCATATGGAATGCCATCAGGGCCTGGGCACTTCCGATTTGGTGCACTGCGGATGGCTGACCAGAATTCATTTGGAGTAATCAAATTCTGCAATTCTTCATTTATTGCGGGAAGGCCGACCGTGGGATGGACACTTCCGAATATGACTCAGACGAGACAAAATTTAGTACCAGGGGAGGCACCCCAGAGAAGCGATGCTATCTCTTGTTGCCAGCGGGAACGCCACTTATGGGAAGGGGGAGGGAACGTGTGTAGGGGGCGTAGCCACTATTGAGCACGTGTGGAGGAAGGGGTCTGATTTGATGAACCAGACTGGGAACCAGGAGGAGACCAGCTGCCGGCGACGTGGTGGGAGATATCCAAACATCCACGCTTGAAAGTGATCCACCAAATGAGACCGGAATCTGTGGACAGCTTCAGGGAGGGTGGGGATGGATCCGGCGATGGCATCCAAGACAATCGTGTGGATAGTCCACATGGCGATTGCAACCACCAGAGCACGAAGGGAGGGTGGGAGGGGGAGGCCATTGATGAAGCAAACATATCTCTTGACAGACTGAAGGGATGTGTTTGATCCTGACTTAGCAGACGTTGGACTTCGCGCCATATTACTTTAGAGGTGGGGCACTTCTCCAGGAGGTGAAACAGCGTTCCATACTGGCCACACACGACACAGGATGAGTGTAAAGCATTAGAGCGCTCAGCTGTACGATACACCCGCCTCAGGCAGCGCCACACATGGGAGCGGACTTGAGGCTGCAACAGAGGATGGTGTGCGTATTTCCAGATAGTCTTTTGGGTCTCAGTGGAATAAGGGATGTCCATCATGTCCATGTAGTCCACCCTGGATAGGACTTGGGGTCGAATGGGGATCACGCCATCATGGATGGGTAGCCCCTGTACCTCTTGTGTGAACTGAGGAGAGGGGCGGCCTCTTCGGGTTGTATGTCCACTAATACGAATTCTCCACTCTGCGCTTCGCATGGAGAGTAGGATTCGTTTGTAGTGGGTTTTGGTCCCGTGAGGACCTGTGGCTGATGTGTGTGATGCGAGGTATTTCATCAGGGAGTGGGGGTTTGATGGATTGTTGAGGCCCAAGGCTTGGGAGAAGTTGGAGTGGGCCGCATGGGACCAGTGTTGAGATGGGAGTGTAGGAGCAGTGACGGCTGCAATCCAGGTGCCTAGGATCTTGGCGGCATGGGCTTTGAAGTCAAGTAGGCCCATGCCACCATGATGATGAGGGCCAAACATGACCTCTAGCCGTACTGGTGGAGGGCGGCCTGACCAAAGCCAACCTTGTAGCAAAGCATACAGGGATTTGAAGAAGCTTGGGGATAAGGGGATGGCGTGGGCTCCGAACCAGAGTTTGGATAGGAGCATAGAGTTGGCAAGAACAACCCTGCCAGTGAGGGTAGTAGGGTGGGCTCTGAGAGAGGCGATTCGCTTCGTCACGTTGTCCAGTATATGGCACTCCATTACTGCTGACGCGTATCCTCCTGCCTCCAACCACACGCCCAGATGGCGTACCGGTCCTATGGTAGGTCGTGGCACAAAGGGGAGCACCAGTGGAGCGGTGTGTTTTGAGTTAGTAAGGCGTGGACTTGGGCGAGCAGATGGGCTGGGTTGGGAACTACTTGCTGGGGCCCAGCAGTTCTGAAACCGACCAAGGAGGATGATTTTGGTTTTGGAGGCGTTCAATGCCGCGTTGCTTACCCGGGAATATTCCTGGATGAGGGCTTCAAGCGCGCGTGCATCTTTGTTATTAGACACCCCCACCACGCAATCATCTGCAAATGCCATCATCTTGGCTGGGGTTTGGCCTAGCACATGGACCCCAGTGAGCTGGGCATTCACATTTCGCAGTAGTGGGTCAAGGCTGAAGTTGTATAAGAGTGGGCTCAGGGGGTCCCCTTGTCGCAGGCCCCTTTGAGGACGGACTACTTCCGTTAGGAAACCTGGGCCACGCACTGCCATTGTTGCAGATTCCGTGAGCAGCATCACCCAGTTAATGAAGCGGGGAGGTAGGCGGAATTGTTGGAGGCAGGCCCTAAGGTATTCCCAGTTTACTCTATCATAGGCCTTTTGTTGGTCCAAGAATACAAGTGCCCCAGAGGCTGTGGACTGACACACATTAGCCACAGAGTGCACGTTATCCCAAATCGACCTTCTGGGGATGAAACTGAATTGTTCTGGAGAGATGGTGGCAGATGCTACAGTCCCTAAACGGTTAGCCATGATTTTTGTTAAAATTTTGGTGTCTGTGTTTTTTAGAGAAATGGGGCGCCAGTTGGCTAAGTCTAGCCTATCCCCTTTCTTGAAGAGTGTGACTGTAAAGGCCTCATGTCCTCCTGGTAGGAGGCGCGTTTCCAACAGGCTTTGGTTGAGTGAGGCTAGCAGCAATGGGGATATATATTTTTAATATTTTTTGTAGAACTCATATGGAATGCCATCTGGGCCTGGGCATTTTTGGTTTGGCGCACCGCGAATGGTATTCCATAATTCGTTCAGAGTAATTAAATTCATTATTTCCGGGTATCAGAAAATGGTGCGGATATGAGCTCTGTTGAGAAATTCTGCCATTTTGGCTGGCTGAATTGGTTCAGCTCAGTATAACTCAGAGTAATATCTTTGCGTTTCGATTGCCACTTCAGCTGGTGTGTCCACAATAGAATTATCTGATCTTCGCACCTGTGTGCAGGCCACGCTCTGGCGTGGTGCAAAATTTTTTTGAAGAAGTATGTGGTGCACTTGTCGCCTTTAGTGATGCATGTGGCCCTGTATTGGACACAAACCTGATGTTTGTGTTGCCTTTCAAGTGCATTGAGGTGGGCTGCTGCCTCCACCCACTTCTGGCCCCATGCAGGGCTATATCCTGAGGCTGGAATGTTGGACTCCAAGTGGGCTAATTCTGCCAGCACATGCGATATAACTGCTGATGTGGCTCGTGAGCGTCTGGATGAGAGATGGCGATAGTGGCGGATGGTGTCTTCCTTGAAAGTTGCCCATGTGGAAATGGGGTCCGTGCAAAACAGTGCAACAAACAATTTTGCCAAAGTTGCCTCTTCCACCCACATGGAAAATCCTGGCGACGCAAGCTCTGGGGGGCAGATTTTGCACCAATGTGGGGCCTTTGCAACTGTGACGGGTAAGTGGTATGTTATTGAGACCAGTCGGTGGTCAGAGAATTCCATTTTCATTGTTTTGAAGTGGGAGATGTGGGGTTGGAATTTTGCCAGCGCAGAATAAGGTCAATGCGGGTCATGGACCTTAATTGGCTGTTGTGGACATGGGGATGCATCATGTTTTCGAGCAGTGGGGCATGTCGTGGCAGCGCATCCATTAACCCAAGGGTGGCTTTTAAAACGCGTAGTTCTATGTGACCCTGTGGGGCGTGGGCTGAGGGCAGCCACCGGTCTGTTGGTGAGGTTAGCCAACAGTTCATGTCACCAATTAGGAAAGAATTGGGGGGTAGCGGGAAGGATTTAACCAACGAGAAAAATTCCCAACGCTCTTGTGCACCATTTGGGGCGTAAATGTTGACAATTGTGTGTGCAACATTGGACCATGAGAAGGTGACAACAAGCACTCGGTCATTTAGGAATGTTTCTGAAGATGTAAATTTGAAAAAATTGTTTTTCCAAATTAGCACCCCACAGTGCTTTGACCAAAAGGATAGGGATGGTAGGAGCATTGTTTTCCAAGCATCCTCAGAACCTCGTGGACAGTGGGTTTCCTGGATGGCCAGGATATCCACGGGTAAATTATATTGTAAAAAACTCAGTTTCCTAGCCTGAGATGGGGAGGCCTTGAGTCCGGCGATATTCAGTGTCCCTAGAGTGAAGGTTTCCCCCATTGCACCTTAGGTGTGAGGGGTGGGCCTCCGGGCCCACCAGCCTCTTCCAGGTCCCCACGGGCTTTCACAGCAGCGTGGGTATTAGCAGCAACACTATCGGGGTCTTTATTAATTTTTGTGGAAAGAGTCGCGTTGGCTTTGGCCTTTGCTTTATGTTTTCCCGCCGTCGGACAAATTTTTTGCGGTGCGGATAAGTTCGGTGCACCGTCAAGTGGGGCAAAAAAATTTTTTTCAGTTGGGATAGGTCCCAAGTCAGTTTTGACTGGGGCTTGGGTGCAGCGATTGGGTGAGATCAAATCTCCCATTGGATCCTCAGATTGAGTGGCCCGTTCAGCTTGGGCCTCCCAATCTGATTGGGTGATGGATTCCTGAGTTGCTTCCACCGTGAAGGTCTCCATGTCCTCCTGGCGTTGTGAGTGTGGGATGGTGGTGGTGACCTTGGCCGCTTCCTTGGCCGCGGTCCTATGGGCCTGCTTGGCCTTCTTCCGCTCCTGCGGGGAGATGGGCTTTACCAATAGGTAGCAGCCTTGTGCTCCCCACGGGAAAGCCTCTTTGGTGCTTGTGGTTGGTTCATAGTGTGCCTCTCCACTGGCCATGGCCGCCGAGGGGTGCTCTTGGAATGTAACGCCCTCTTTGATGGGGCACGCGTGTGCCTTATGGCCAAACGCGTCACAGTGGGTGCAAATGGGGGCGCGCTGTCCACGGTTACCCAGAATGGGTGGGTGGTATGCCCTGCGATGTCAATAAAGATGGAGTGCGGGATCTGGGTTAGGTCCTTTGCGATCTCCTCAGTTGGGGTCAGAACTGCGATGGCTTTGCCGGTGCACAGGTGTGGCATCAGCATGAAATGTTGCATTTCGAAAGATTGTTTTTCGCTGTATATGGCGAGACCATCTTTCAGGTGTTGCCAAAATGTCACGTTTTACCATAGTAGGCAAAAAGTCAAACGTGATGAAAATTTGGTTTGATTTTGTCCATCTGGTGCATTTAGTTTTGATGACCCATTGCCCTTTGGGGAGGTCAACCACTACGTGCACCGCTGCAGCCTCATCTGCTGCTATTTTGCTTTCGAAACCTAGGTCCAGCCAACCGCACGACATGGAGTGAGGTGCAACGTACACCGCGGTCAGGAAAATTTTGTGTACATCTTCACAAAGTTTTGCCATAGGGCCGTTTTTTGGATGTCCAGATACACACAGACTCCGAATTCCACTGATGAAAGTGGCTGGGAATGTGGCATGTTGATGTACTGGTTGCATCGTGCTTGCCACGCGAGTATCTTTGGGGAAATTGTGACCACCAGTTTTTTTAGATTTTTTTCTATTCTGCTGGATTCTCCGGGGCGTTTTTGAACATTAGAGGCCGCGGGCCTTCCGCCTGCTCCTCTTGCCTTGCTTGCCCAACTGCTCCCAGACATGGGCGCAGACTAATCCCCTCTATGAGATTATCAAACTAGATTTAGCCTTGAATTGAATGGGTTGCAAAAGTGTTTGCAATGAGAAAGAAAAGTCAAATTCATTAATTCTGGTTATTGGGAAATGGTGTGGATGCGAGTGCTATTGAGAAATTTCACCACTTTGGCTGGCTGAATTGGATCAATCAGTATAACTCAGAGTAATACTTTTATATTTTAATTGCCGCTTCAGCCAGCATATCCGCAATGGAATCATCCAATCTCCACACCTGTATGCAGGCCACACTCTGGCGCGGTGAAAAGAATTTTTTAAAATAATATGCGGTACACATGTCACCCTCTGTAATGTGTTTGGCCCTGTACTGAACACAAACCTGATGTTTTTGTTGCCTTTTGAGCGCGTTAGGGTGGGCGGCTGCTTCTGCCCACTTCTGGCCCCAAGCAGGGCTGTAGCATGTGGATGGGATGTTAGATTCCAGGTGTGCAAACTCTTCCAGAGCGCGCGAGATGACAGCCAATGTAGCTCATGAGCGTCGGGAGGAGAGGTGGCAAGTGTGGCGGATGGTATCCTCTTTGAAGGCTGACCATGTGGAAATTGGGTCCGCGCAAAACAGTATAATAAACTCTTTTACTGAGGTTGCTGATTCCACCCTAAGTGGAAAATCCTGGTGATGCAAGTTTGGGTGGGCAGAGCTTGCACCAATGTGGGGCCTTAGCCACTGTGACAGGTAAGTGGTAGGGTATCAAGACCAGCCGGTGGTCAGAGAATTCAATTTTTGTTGTTTGGAAGTGAGAAAATGTGAGATCAAAATTTCGCCAGTGTGAGGATAAGGTCAATGCGGGTCATGGATCTCAATTTGGCCATTGTGGACGTGGGGGCGCGTCATGTTTTTGAGCAGCAGGGCTTGCCGCAGTAGTGCATCTAATAACCCAAGGGTGGCCTTCAGAACGCGAAGTTCTACGTGACCCTGGGGGAGTGGGATGAGGAAGGCCAACAGTCTTTGGGTGAGTTTAGCCAACAGTTCATGTTGCCAACTATGAAAGGGTCAGGGGGTAACGGAAGGGATTTGACTGACAAGAAAAATTCCTGATGCTCTCATGCACAGGTCGGGGCATAAATGTTAATGACAGCATGCACCACTTCAGCCCATGAGAATGTAACAATGAGGACTCAGCCATTAAGGAAGGATTCTGATGATAAAAATTAAAAAAAAATTATTTTTCTGAACTAGCACCCCACAGTGCTCTGACCAGAAGGATAGGGAAGGGAGGAGCATGGTTTTCCAAGCATCCTTGGAACCTCGCGGACAGTGGGACTCCTGGATGGCCAGGATGTCCACGGGTAAATTTTTTGTAAAAAACTCAGTTACTTAGCCTGGGACGGCGAGGCCTTTAGTCTGGCGATATTCAACGTCCCTAAAGTGAATGCTTCCCCCATCACACCTTAGGTGTGAGGTGGTGGGCACCCAGGCCCACCACCTCCTCTAGATCCCCGCAGGCCTTCACAGCAGCATGGGTGTTTGCAGCAACGCTATTGGTAGTTTTGTTAATTTTAGCAGAGAGGTTCACATTGGATTTTGACTTCACTTTTGTTTCCCCAACATTGAACAAATTTTTTTGCAGTGTGGATGAGTTTGGTGCACCAATGTTCAGGTCAAAAAAATTTTCAGGTAGGTTGGAAACCAAGTCAGTTTCAATTGGGGCTTGGTTGCAAAGGTTGGGTGAGAATGAGTCACCCATTGGATCCTCAGATTGGGTGGCCCAATCAGCATGGGCTTCCCAATCTGATTGGTTGAGGGATTCCCGAGTTGCTTCTGCTGCAAAGGTTTTAATGTCCTCCTGGCGTTGGGAGTGTGGGATAGTGGAGGCGACTTTGGCTGCTTCCTTGGCCGCGACCCTGTGGGCCTGTTTGGCCTTTTTTCGCTCTTGAGGGGAGATAGGCTTTACTAGTAAGTAGCAGCCTTGTGCTCCCCACGGGAAAGCCTCTTTGGTGCTGGTGGTTGGTTTGTAGTGCGCCTCTCCACTGGCCATGGCCGCTGAGGGGTGCTCTTGGAATGTGATGCCCTCCTTGGTGGGGCATGCATGTGCCTTATGGCCAAACGCGTCACAGTGGGTGAAGATGGGGGGTGCGCTGTCTATGGTACCCGGAAAGGGTGGGTGGTATGCCCTTCAATATTAATATAAGAGGAGTGTGGGATCTGAGTTAGGTCCTTCGCAAATAAACTCAGTTGGAGTCAGAACTGCAATGGCCTTGCTGGTGCACAGGTGTGGCATCAGCATAAAGCATTGCATCTCAAAGGATTGTATTTCGCCGTATATGGTGAGACCATCTTTCAGGTGTTGTTCCAAAATGTCACGTTTTACCGTAGTAGACAAAAAGTCAAACGTGAGGAAAATTTGGTTTGATTTTGTCCATCTGGTGCATTTGGTTTTAATGACTCGTTGCCCTTCAGGGAGGTCAACCACTACGCACACCGCTGCAGCCTCGTCTGCTGCCGTTTTGCTTTCAAAACCTAGGTCCAGCCAACCGCGTGACATGGAATGAGGTGTGACATTCACCGCGGTTGGGTAAATTGTGTGCACATCCCTACAAAATTTTTCCCATAAAGCTGTTTGTTGGATATCCAGAAAAACCCAGACTCCATATTCCACCAACGAGAGTGGTTGAGAGTGTGGCGTGTTAATGTACTGGTTACATCGCACCTGCCAAGCGAGGGTTTCTGGGTAAATAGTGACTGCCAGTTTTTTTTTATTTTTTTTTCTATTCTGCCAGTTTCTCCGGGGCGTTTTCAAACGTTGGAGGTTGTGGGCCTACCACCTGTGCCTCTTACCTTACTTGCCCTACTGCTCCCTGACATGGGCGCAGACTAATCTCCTCTGTGAGATTATCAAACTAGATTCACACTTGAATTGAATAAGTTGCAAAAGTGATTGCAACGAGAGGGAAAAGTTTTAAGCAGGACTATTCTTTTTACTTGGTTCTTCATTGGTAAAGAGTAAAAGAGCTTCATAACCAAGTAGGGAGAGGTAACCCTGTTTCATATTGATTATACCATCATACTCAATTATAAACTGCATGCCAATAAGCATTTAATAAGCGTTATTGTCCAAAGCCACAGCGGGAGCTTCCAGGATGAGCTTCCCAATCTGAATAGGCAAAGATGATTAGGCTCCAACATCACGGGTGTTGTTGGACCCGCCGTTTTAAATTCCTGCGTACACCTAAGATCAGGAGGTAGCTTAATCTTCTTAATAAGCTTGGATGAGATAAAGTTCACAGGAGATCCAGTGTCCAACATAGCCCTAACCTGGACTTTTTAGAAGAGCGCCCTCTACCTTAGTTATATTCCCACTAAAGTTAGGGGAAGAGCTAACACTTCCTTAAAACGGAGAGTAGAGGTAAGTTTTCTAGCTGTTTTGGGATAGTTATTTATAATGGACTGTAGGGTGTTAACATGATAAATGGGTAAGATTAGCGAAGCAATAATCTGGTCATCATCGCTAGAAGTATCAATAACATCATGGCACCCCAACACTTTATTAAGGTAGGTTTCTTGAGGGTCCAGGGCTTTATCTACTCCTTCAGGTTTCAGCCAATCCGATATATCAACTTCAACTGGGGATCCTAGGACATAATAATCAACGTCTTATTAACCCCTTCAGACTCATCATACAAAAGGTTTTTCACACAAATTGGGTGGATATGAGAAGAGCTGTCAGAGGTTAAGGCCATAACTTTAGTAGCTGGGGGGCCATCTGAAGCGATGATTGGAGGAGCAGGCGGCTTAACTTGAGAAGCCTTGTCTGTGAGCACATGGTTATTGGGAGTGCCTGTCACCGGAGGGAGAGGTTTGGGCGTCCTCACAGCTACAAGGTTTGGATTTAAGTTGGTTAAATGAAATAGCCTCATGGTGGGAGCTGCTTTAACTACGCCAGCTTTGGGTTGATCAGTGATTGGGAGCCTTGAGGAAACAAGTGGTTGATCTTTAGCGATCTGGTCCTTAAACCCATTGTTGGTGGGGTGAAAGTCACCTGAAAGGGCTTTAGGCTCGTGAACCACTTGGAGATTATTGTTGGAGGGCTCAAGCTGAGCTTGGTGGCAAGGTGGGTCAAGGAGCGCTGCCCCATTAACTAATATACACTCTGAATTACTAACCTGAGAACCTCAAGTTTGATGGGCGAAGGAAGATCAGGTTTGAGCCGCACAGCAAGTTCTTTTCTCAAGGTAATAACCAATATAAGTGGGGCCATAGGGATTATCTGGGATTTCATTTGTGGCGATATGGTAAAGGAGTCCTCAATAGTGAAGATTAGAGGATTTGAACCAGCTCCTGAAGTAGCCTCATCATTATAGATACCTGCAACCTCTAGCAGCGCTTCTTTGATATCATGGATAGTATGGATGTGGCGTTTAACAGAGATAAGATGCCGTACAATTGAAAGATAAGAAGCTAAACCAGTTGGAATTACAGCAAGGGCATCATTGAGAGGTAAAAACCTTGCAAGTAATAGAGGCTGAGCTTCATCATAAAATTGATTAACAAAGGTGGTTAGCGATTCGCCCCTTTTTATGCTGAGAAACATAAAGGCCTTCTATCTCCTCTTCAAACTTTGCATTGAACTAAATTCAGCAGTCAGCGCATCCTTAATCTCTGACATGTTTCAGAGTGCCCATATGTGGGAACATCTCCTCTTGAGCCATGCGACTTAGATAAGGTATAATCGCTTGACTTTTTGTTGATCAGTAGCGCCTTCCATGGATGATTCGTATATATATATAAAGGAAGCAATACTACCATCACCAGGGGTAAACTTGTCTTTAAAGGGAGTTTTAAAAGGGCGCTGTTTGAGTTCTTAGAGACGGGATAAAGCGCTTGTTAGTTTCTTCTCCAGGACAACTAAACGTGATTCATTTTGAAGAGGGAAAGTTGTAAAAAACTTACATTTAAAGCCTCCATTTTAGACAATTTTTGTGGTGTACAGGTAGCCATGTGGTGAGCACCACTTTGTGGGTGTCCAGCTGTTTCTTCCACACTCTGGTGCTGATGGGTGCTGGATCCACAAAAGGGTTTAAGAAAATAAAAACCGGAAAGTTGTTTTTTTATAAGGTTGTTAGTGTGAAGTGGGTTAAAAAAATGGACTCTCTTAATATCTGACCAATCAGTATTTAAACCATATCAAAGGGTTGTAGGAAATTCAATGATAAATTTGGAACAGCTTGTTAACGTCTAAATAAGGAAATATGCAGATTAACCCTATCACAGCTCAGAAAAGTTAGGTTACTTTGGCCAAACGACAGATTGAAAGGTATTTTGGGGCAGAATGTACCCATGTGGTAATTATTTGATATATTTTAAACAATCATCATTTGATAAAATAATTTCACTTTGGGGGACCTCTGCCACGCCTATAAAAGGGGGTGGTACCCGTTTAGGTGTTGTAATGTAGTAGATGTGGCAGGGTGATAACCATTTGATGGATGACCCAAAATATGATGCATGGTCAGAAGGATCCAATCACTTGATTTTGAGTTAATTACCTGTTTAGTATTTGAAAAATTTGGTACCCCAAATCACGGGTTCCACTGAAGATTACCCAGTTTCTTTTGGCCAATATCACCAATATTTTCTTTTAAATCAATATTTTTTTGAGATCAGACATGTAATTGGCTGATTGTATGGGTTGAATTGGGACTATTTTTATCTAAAACATTCTTTTGCTAAAGTTGAGATGGCAAATGTCTGACAGAAACTTCGCGTGGATGGTTCTACAAAAAAAATAACTAAGGGTACTGCAGTGGACTGAATCATCATTGGTTTGACTAGGGCACCTGAATTGCAGTTTTGCCACAATTATTCTGATTCAAGTGGCAACATCTCACTTGATGAGTAAAGGAACCTCATACAGACATCCTATGTAGGAGTGGCTGTATGGAGAGTTTCTATAAATCTCCAATTTTAAGCATGGAGGTGCATAGTGCACAGGGCCAATGCCAGGAAACTAGTTGTGAGTAGTAAAGTTACTAGAGCCCAGCAGAGAGTGCTTGAGCAGTATTAACATAGGTCGAGGATAGCTATCATTATGGGTAATAGTCAAAATGGAAAAAAGAGGTGCTTGGAGTGGTAGGTTACAGGTGCCCCAGGTTGGAGGGATCCTGGGCGGCCCAACAGTGCACTGGCGGATAGAGTTATTGTAGTTTTAATTAAATGGTTAACGTTATGCAAGACCTCCATGAAGAGGTCTGTTCACAGGATAGACCAAGATAGCATAAGTGAAACAGTGTACTGGTGAAGGTTTTATTTAAGGGGGAAGTCGACCAACGGGAGAAATTGGTCTTGACATGAGGAATTTAAGTGATTTTAGAAAAACAATCAATTGAAGGAAGAGGGTCTAAGCTGAGATGCACCAATAGGTGCACACTTTCATTGGGCATTACACTATACTTGGTAATCTACTAAACTTAGGTAATTGATTGTAGAAGCAGCCAACCAAAGCTGAAGTTTTTCAAAAACTGAATCGGTTTCAAGACCCTACTCACCTAAAAACTGAAGCAAACCATCTTTGTTTACTGTAAAGCTAGTTCATTTTAATGCACCTGCTGTTATACAGGGCTGAACTTCTCTTGCATCCTTATGACCAACCTGGGCATACTTCTCCTTAACCCAGCGTTGCACTATGTTATTTTTGAGGTCAGGGAGGCCTGCCAAATTCACCTTCTTGGCCTCCTGACATGCTGCTTTATCTTTAACGTTGGTACCAATTATGGTGTCATTTTCCAACCATGACATTACCCTCTCCGCCTTTGGGGCTCCACCCCCTCCAGGGGCTTGCGCCAAGGAAAAGTTCTTGTGGGTTGGGGTCAACTTCATTGTGGCAACGGTTTGGTTTGTCTGAGATCTGGCCGCCTGGGGAAAACGCTTATGGAAAGCATTACCCAGGTCCTGGGCATGTGCACAGTCGCGCACTGGTACCCAACTGTTCTCCACTGCGTCAAATCCCTTCCAAGATACCAGGTACTCAAGTCTTCTCTTTACTCTGCTGGAGGCTACTATTCCTCCACTTTCCACTCTGGAGCCTTATCCATGAGATAAGCCTTAGGAGTCTCTGGTGAAGAGCTCTCAAAAAACTTCAATTTGCTCTCAGAAAAGGCAGAAAAGATCTGAAGCGAAGAGGGAAGATCCAACTGGTATGAGGCATAGCCCACCTTTCTAACAACTCGGTAAGGGCCAATCCTCTTTAGCCCTAGTTTTTTGCATGGCTTCTTGATAGGGATATTATGAGCATCAAGCATCATGAGATCCCCTTCTTTGTACGCTGGACCCACTCATTGCTTACCATCAGCGTTCTCCTTATATACTTGCATTGCCGCCTCCAAACTCGTGGAAACCCCCTGGTGTACTTTTTTTAGTCTTGGCAAAGTCCACCACCGCTTCAACTTTAGACCCACAGCTGGGCTCCATGTTAAAGGCTAAATTAAACCCATGGTTGGAAAAAAATGGTGAACAAATGATCGAAGGCTGCAAAGTATTTTTGTAGCTAAACTGGGCTATAGGAAGGTGAGGAACCCAATCTAAATGATCTGCGGCAGTGTAACACCGCAGAAACTGTTCTAAGCACTGGTTCACTCGTTCATTCTGCCCATCTGATTGGGGGTGATAGGCAGTTGAACGGCAGGGGCGAATCTAAGGAGTTTTACACAACAACGTCTCAAAAGATGGAGGTAAACTGGGGTCCCCAATCCCTAATAATTTCTTGGGGTACCCCATGAAGCTCAAACACATGATTAACGAAAAACCTGGCCATCTCAGCCGCGGTTATTGTTTTAAATTTTAAATTTTAAATTTATTGTGGGGAAGGCTGACCATGGGATGGACACTTCCGAATATGACTCAGATGAGACAAAACTTAGTACCAGGGGAGGCACCCCAGAGAAGCGATGCTATCTCTTGTTGCCAGCGGGAACGCCTCTTATGGGGAGGGAACGTGTAGGGGTCGTAACCCACTATTGAGCACGTGTGGAGGAAGGGGTCTGATTTGATGAACCAGACTGGGAACCAGGAGGAGACCAGCTGTCAGCAACGCGGTGGGAGATATCCAAACATCCATGCTTGAAAGTGGTCCACCAAATGAGACCAGAATCTGTGGACAGCTTCAGGGAGGGTGGGGATGGAGCCAGCGATGGCATCCAAGACGATCGTGTGGATAGTCCACATGGCGATTGCAACCACCAGAGCACAGAGGGAGGGTGGAAGGGGGAGGCCATTGATGAAGCAAACATATCTCTTGACAGACTGAAGGGATGCGTTTGATCCTGGCCTAGCAGACATTGGACTTCGCGCCATATCACTTTAGAGGTGGGGCACTTCTCCAGGCGGTGAAACAGCGTTCCATACTGGCCACACACGACACAGGATGAGTGTAAAGCGTTAGAGCGCTCAGCTGTACGATACACCCACCTCAGGCAGCGCCACACATGGGAGAGGACTTGAGGCTGCAACAGAGGATGGTGTGCGTATTTCCAGATAGTCTTTTGGGTCTCAGTGGAATAAGGGATGTCCATCATGTCCAGGTAGTCCACCCTGGATAGGACTTGGGGTCGAATGGGGATCACGCCATCATGGATAGGTAGCCCCTGTACCTCTTGTGTGAACTGAGGAGAGGGGCGGCCTCTTCGGGTTGTATGTCCACTAATACGAATTCTCCACTCTTCGCTTCGCATGGAGAGTAGGATTCGTTTGTAGTGGGTTTATTCCCGTGAGGACCTGTGGCCGATGTGTGTGATGCGGATATTTCATCAGGGAGTGGGGGTTTGATGTATTTTTGAGGCCCAAGGCTTGGGAGAAGTTGGAGCGGGCCGCGCGGGACCAGTGTTGGGATGGGAGTGTAGGAGCAGTGACGGCCGCGATCCAGGTGCCCAGGATCTTGACGGCATGGGCTTTGAAGTCAAGCAGGCCCATGCCACCATGATGATGAGGGCCAAACATGACCTCTAGCTGTACTGGTGGAGGGCGGCCTGACCAAAGTTATCCTTGCAGCAAAGCATACAGGGTTTTGAAGAAGCTTGGGGAGAAGGGGATGGCGTGGGCTCCGAACCAGACTTTGGATAGGAGCATAGAGTTGGCAAGAACAACCCTGCCAGTGAGGGTAGTAGGGTGGGCTCTGAGAGAGGCAATTCGCTTCGTCACGTTGTCCAGTATACGGCACTCCATTACTGCTGACGCGTATCCGCCTGCCTCCATCCACACACCCAGATGGCTTACCAGTCCTATGGTAGGACGTGGCACAAAGGGGAGCACCAGTGGAGCGGTGTGTGTTGAGTTAGTAAGGCGTGGACGTGGGCGAGCAGATGGGCTGGGTTGAGAACTACTTGCTGGGGCCCAGCAGTTCTGAAACTGACCAAGGAGGATGATTTCGGTTTTGGAGGCGTTCAGTGCCGCATTGCTTACCCGGGAATATTTCTGGATGAGGGCCAGCCGCGGTTATTGTTGTTCTTCAAGAAATAAAGTGGGCGAACTTTTTAAAATGGTCCACCAACACCATGATGGCATCCAAACCATCAGAAACAGGTAGTTTCACAATGAAATCCACCAATAGGGAAGTCCAGGGCCCTTCAGCCTTCTTAACCGTTACTAAAAACCCCGCTAATGTTGTCAATTTGTTTTCATTTAATTGCAGATCAGGAACTCTTTACAATACCATCTTATCTGAGCAGGTAAGGCTTTCCAATTATAGGTGCGTAAAATTAAATCCAGGGTCTTTGCTTTCCCAGGATGACCAACGTTGATTCCATCATGATGTTCCTGGATGATTTCCAGGCAAAGTGGTCCAGCAGGAACCCATAGGCGCTCCTGGAAACACACCCTCTCTTTACATGATAACCCCTGGTTAGATCTTCCTGATTCAGCGCGCTCTTAGCAAGTACCATAGTATATTAGGATGATAATGGCTGTGAAAGGAAAACTTTCTGAACATAAAGTATTTCTCCGCATTTTTCAGAGGTGCAAGTGCTGGCCTGTTGGCCGTGGAAGAGGGAAGTTGAGATGTAATCTTACCCAGCGGAATCATCAAATGGGTTTTATGAACCTCTACCTAGTTTGGATCAGGAGCTAAATCAGGGTTGCGGCTCAAAGCATCCGCCAAACCATTCACCTTGCCCTTGGTGAACTCATAAGAAAATTCATATTGGACAAGGGTCTCATGCCAACGGGTCTGCCGTGGAGTTAAGACATGAGGAGCGCAGTAGTACAGTAAGGCACAGTGATCTGTATGTACACGGAAAGGTCGGGAAGAGCCATGCAAGTGATGATGCTAATAAGTTAGCGCCTCAACCACTACTAGTAACTTTTTGTCATAAACAGCGTAGTTTAACTTGGGCAAAGACATTTTCCTAGAAAAATATCCTACTGGGTGCTCTATCCCATCTTCACCTACTTGTAATAAGGTAGCCGCTATGGTGAAGTTGGAGGCATCAGTAGACACAATAAATTCCTTTGAAGAATCAATATGGTGAAGGATGGATGTGGACAACAGGGTGCACTTTACTGCTTAAAAAGCATCCTCCCAAACGGGGACCACTGAAGCACTTTTGCACCACTGGCCTTTATACAAATGCGCTGCCACCTCAGAAAAATTGGGCGTGAACTTCTTGAGAAACGTACACGTCCCCAAAAAACTCCTCAATTCTTTGACTAAAGTGGGGGTGGGCCACTCACGAATCGCCTTCTCCTTGTCCAGAGTTATCATATATCCTTGGTCAGACTTGAAGTTGCCCAAAAAAGTGACCTGGGGCTTTTAATAATTCACATTTGCTGATCTTCAGCGTAAGGCAGGCTGCCTTTAACCTCTCCACCACTTTCCAAAGGTGTACTGCATGGGACTCATGATCAGTGGAAAACACCAGAATATCATTGTTGGGATTTCACCAAATTTGCATATCTCCAAAAAATCCCTTCCTCAATTCCCCTGACATCATTGAAAAGAGTGAGCAATCTATCACAATCTATCAAAGTTAGTGATCAATTGGATTCCAATCAACTGATTGAAGATTCGATCACGCAGAGATTAATTCACCCTGATAGATTATGAACCATAAAAAAGCCTATAAATATTTCCTCTTTTCAAAAATTAAAATTAGGTCGAGTTTAACCTGTATTTTCTTATTTACTTAATTGCATTTTTGGAGAATCCGCCCAGTGTAACTTTAAGATACAACCTGCCCCATTGGAAGTGTAATTCAAAAATTCCATAATCATCCATGTAGTCAGCCACGCATACCCCCCAGCAGGTCCCTCAAAGCTGCATCAATGTGGCTTTGAAAGATAACAGGGGCATTCTTAAGCCAAACTAGCATGACTTAAAACTATAAAATTCCTTGTCTAATACTGTATGCATTTAACCACTCCTGACCCTTATTAGTCCAGATATGATTAAATGAATTTTAGACAATCCAGTTTGGAATCTTTAGCCTTCTCTACATAGGGCGCAATCTGAGAATCCAAAGGGATAGGATGGAGGTTTATTAGAGTAACATTGTTTAGGTTCCCATAATCTATGCAAGGTCATAAAGTTCCATCAGTTTTTTTTTTAAAAATAAGAGCGGGGAGCATACAGGGGAGGTACACTGATAAAACGCACTTTAGCTAACTGCTCCATAACCACATCTAATGCCGCTACCTCACATACAGTTAAAGGGTAAATGGGAGAAGATATATGCACCAGATCAACAGTGATCTTGAACTCGCAATCAAACTCTGAATGGTCGGGTAGTGCATTAGCTGAAGCCGCATCAAACAAAGATTCCAACCCCTTCAACAGGAAGGTAAGGGAACCTCCTCAGAGGAATTTAGCAACGGGGAAAGACTGAGAGGGTAAATATTGTGCCAGTAGGGCAAATGCTCCTGATAGTAGGCTTCAGCCAAAGTAACCACCAACCTGTGACCATTCTTCAAAGATAAGGATAGGGTATTTTCTTTCAAGTTAGTTCTGACGTCAACCTTTAGCCACCACTCTATACCCACATTGATGGGGCACAAACGATGCTTTATATCTTGGAAGTGTTGGACAAATGAAATATACCAAATTGATAGTCCACTAACCCCATGATTTTCAGCGTGGGTATACCTTGAGAAGCCCCTCCTCTAACCATACCACCTAGCACGTAACTCAGCTCAATGTAATCAGCTAGATTTTGGTCCATAAAATTCTCATAGGCTCCATTACCCACCAAAATAGTAGTGCTGATTTCCCCTAAGGGATAAAAGGGTAGCAGTTAGTAGAAAATACTCCGAATGATCTTTATTTAAGGCAGAAAATGACAACACTTTACCACCAAACGCTTCTCCAAGGTCTACCATTCCCCTAAAGTATGTTTTTGAATCAAAGAATGGGGAAGGATAATTGGCCACCCTTACTGCTGAGGCCACATATCCCACCATATTTTCTGCAGGTGCATAAACATTTTCATATTTTAAAGATTAATTTCATTTCCACCTCCTGAGTTCTGCAGATCATGGTAGGGGACAATAGAGATTCTCAGGCTTAATTTAATATACTGGAACGGCATTTTCATTAAAGTCATAAGATAAGAGACCTCACTCAGTAGTATATGGGGTAACATTATTATAAAAATGTTTTGAGTCAAGAACGACTCTATGCCTTCCTTTGACTATGGGTTGCATGACATTATCCAAGGCCAACACCACCAGGCCCTTCATCAATGATCCCGCCTGCATCGTTTAAATGTGGTGCCAAGAAAAACAATTATTTGGTGTTAATTTTATTAAATTTGGTAGAAAACAGGAATCATGACTCATGTATCACAAAGCATCCGTATCCACCAGGTATGGGAAAGAAGGGTGAGTACTTTCCAGTTGGAGATAGCAAGTATAACGCCATAATGCTCCAAACCTCAGCAAAATGCAAACCCAGGGTGTGCCCCAGTGTGGCTGTGGCCACCCACTGATGTACACCATGTGCACTTTGTGAAAGTCCCACATGAAAAAAGTTCATGCATGTAAGCAAAAGAGGTTGGTTGACTAATGTAAGGAGAGTCTCTATAACTCTCCCACAGCCAAGCATGGATGTGCATGATGCACAGGGCCAATGCCAGGAAACTAGTAGTGAGTAGTAAAGTTACAAGAGCCCAGCAGAGAGTGCTTGAGAAGTAGTAACATAGGTCGAGGATAGCTATCCTTATGGGTAATAGTCAAAATGGAAACAAGCGGTGCTTGGAGTGGTAGAGTACAGGTGCCCCCAGGTTGGAGAGAGCCTGGGCGGCTCAACAATGCACTGGCGGATAGAGTTATTGTAGTTTTAATTAAATGGTTAACGTTATGCAAGACCTCCATGAAGAGGTCTGTGCACAGGATAGACCAAGATAGCATAAGTGAAACAGTGTACTGGTGAAGGTTTTATTTAAGGGGGAAGTCGACCAACGGGAGAAATTGGTCTTGACATGAGGAATTTAAGTGATTTTAGAAAAACAATCAATTGAAGGAAGCGGGTCTAAGCTGAGATGCACCAATAGGTGCACACTTTCATTGGGCATTACACTATACTTGGTAATCTACTAAACTTAGGTAATTGATTGTAGAAGCAGCCAATTAAAGCTGAAGTTTTTCAAAAACTGAATCGGTTTCAAGACCCTACTCACCTAAAAACTGAAGCAAACCATCTTTGTTTACTGTAAAGCTAGTTCATTTTAATGCACCTGCTGTTATACAGGGCTGAACTTCTCTTGCATCCTTATGACCAACCTGGGCATACTTCGCCTTAACCCAGCGTTGCACTATGTTATTTTTGAGGTCAGGGAGGCCTGCCAAATTCACCTTCTTGGCCTCCTGACATGCTGCTTTATCTTCAACGTTGGTCCCAATTATAAAGTCATTTCCCAACCATGACAGTGGTCCCAAGTGGTTGAGCATGTTCAGGATGCCCATCCTTCCCACACCTGATTGCTCTGGTGCCCATTTGGACTTGTGGTGTTTGGCGATTGAGGCTTTAATATGGAAGGAAATGTTTCATAGATTTGATGATTTTACCAAATTTGAGATCAGTTTAGGAGAGGGTTTCAACACATCTATCCCACTTTGATTTTTTTTACTGAGACCTCAATGCAGATTTTTCTGATCTGACACACTAATTTTTGGTTTGTCAACACAGGGATGGGCGGCGGAACTTTCAGATTGTAAGCCATAATTCACCACTTGTCCACCACATGAGTGAGATCGCCCTGGGGACAAGGGTGGTGGCCAGCCTATTTGGACCAATCTTAGAAAAGAAAGTGAATTCTACCCAGTCCAAACGCAAGGGGTGCTCCCTGGACTTAAAACTAGTCTTGAAAGATGGTTACTCCCTACCCCCAGAAAGCTTGAGGCCATATGTGAATGCCTACATGTCAGACAATTACAAGCCTGATGTTGTATAAAGAGTAATTTGGGCTTTGATTTAGGTGAAATTGTATAAAAGACCCTGGCTAATTCTTTATGGAACCCTTCTAATTGGGGCAAAACATTTAATACTAATAAAACTTGGCTGATTAGCTAAGTTTAGGTAGTCATAATATTCCGACTAATCAGCAGGATCCAGGGTGATCTTTTGAGGCCCCTCCATGCCTTATCACATCTAGTTCAGAACCAACACCTAAGTGGGGACCACCCCTTTATAGGCATGGCGGAGGTCCTCCAAGGTGAAATAATTTTAACTAATGGGGATTGGCTGAAATAATTAATTCATTACCCCATGGGTACATCTGGCTGAAAATTAACTCCCCATCTGTCATTTATGAAAAGGGAAGCGAGTTTTTTGTGCTTTGATAGGCTGACTTCCATATTTCCTTATTTGGATGGTAACAACCTGGTCCAAACTTACCAATGAATATCCTTTGACCCTCGATACCATTTTAAATACTGACCAGTCAGATATTGAGTGGGTTCATTTTTCATATCCCCCGCTGAAGCACATGAAATAAAAAAACCCAACTTTCCAATTTTAAAGTTTATTATTTTAATTAATTGATTCTGTGGTACAATCCCCCATCTGTTGGAGTTTAGCCTAATTAGCACCTGCAAGCGAAAAGCTCCTAAAATACAACAATTAGTGCTCACTACTTGGGTCCCAGTATACCACAAAAATTCCTGTTTAAGATGACAACTATTCCAGAACCAAGGCTAGCCGCTTTAAAGCAACAACTAGCCAGTGCTTTGTCTCACCTCAAAAGGCTTGATTAGCACTCAATACAAGGCCCTTATGGGGCCTTCCCTGGTATTCATAAACCCATTTTAGGGATAAGTTTACACTGGGTGAAGAGATTTTGCTTCTTTCCTCTTTATGTATGAAGCTGCTATGGAAGGGGCAACGGATCACCTTAAAATTTAGTACCTCCTTACCTTCTTGAGTCATTGTGCTCAAGAGATAATGGTTTTAAACATGGCCACGCTCAGCACCTGATAGGAGGTTAAGAAAGCACTAACTGAGGAATATATCTCCCTACAAAGTTTGAACAGGCAAGAACAGGACTTTATGTGCCTTAGTCAGTTACCAGATGAATTAATTGCCTCTTTTGTCATGCGCTTTTACATTAAAGCATGACCCTTATTACCTGCAAAAACGCTATTACTAGACGATGCTATTGTGGCTATATTGGCTGGCTTGGCGTCCCATCCCTCCTTGGCAATGAACCTCTATTCTGTAAAGCGTTTATTTAAAAATGTATGAAATATCAAGGAAGCTTTATTAGAGGTGGCTGATCTATATGAACTTGACCCTATGCAAGGGTCTCTGAGCCAAGCAGCTACGCTGACCATTTTAGCCTCTACTACGGCTTTTTCCCTCCGGAAACCTGCACCTATGGAGTAGATATCTCACGCTTCTTCTTTCTCATAATGAAAATCAGATGTTAATGGCTTTGATGGGGCAATGCACCCCTTCACCTTCAGCTTCAGAAACCCAGTTGGCGAAAGCAGTCGTTCCTTTGCCTTGCCCATTTTTTTCGCCAGAGCAGCCTTCTCAAGTAGTTCAAAAGCCTGCTCCTAATTCTAAACCCCTTTATTGGGTGCTAATAACCCCCATTAGTAATGGGTTAAATGGCCAGGGCACAAACGCTAAACCGCCTGTTTCGCAAAAACACACAGCCACTGAACGACCTAAAGCCAGTGCAGAATAAGCATCCCTTTCCACGAAGCTATCCTCCTCAACCTCTCAGCCAACTAACTCTAGTTTGAAACCTGTCTCTATGAGGCAGCACAATTTCAACTACTTTAAAGGTCAAAAATCGAGCTGTGCAAATTTCATCGCCTCCCCCAAAAGCTAATAAGGTGGAGGAGTCACCCCAGGACCTATCATGCCCTAAGAAAGCTCTAAACCTACATCACCTCCTGTGGCCTCCCTAATAAGCATTGATAATCCCCCTGATGACTTGTATGAAGGGGGTGGCAAAGATAAAGGTCACTATGTCTTAGGAGCCCCATATGAAGTGGAGATATTTGACAGATTGAACCCTGATAGAGTGTACTGGGCTCAAATCCCCCACCAAACTTACATCCGCCAAGTGTTGAGGGGTTTTGAGGTCATTGGCACTGCCAGTGACGCTGACCAGTTTATTGTCACCTTGATCAACCCAAACCAGTGTCTTCATACCATGCGGTCTATCCAGGAGAAATACCCTAACACAGCCAACCGACTTGCCTCTACTCTCCAACTAAAGGAGATTCTCGCTCTTTCCCCCAACTTGGGTGGAACTTTAACTAAAGTGAAAGTCATAGTCAATGGAGTGCGGGTTAAGGCTATCCTTGACACTGGATCCCCAGTAATCGTTGTGTTGTCAAAACTTATCAAAACATATTAAACTGGTCCCTAATCTTGACTACGCCCAAGAATCTGGGACTGCAGGTCCCAACAACACCTGCGCTATTTGGGCGTACTCTTCTCTGCCCATCCCTTTCGTAAAGCTCATCTTGTCTGCTCCTGCGGTGGCCATAACTAACAATACCTATGATCTACTCATTGGTACCCAATTTATGCTCGATTATGAAGGTATTATAAACTTGAAGCAGTGTATCTCTCCCTCCTTAACTAAGAGGTTCCCCTGATTTTGACAAATGATGAGTCTAATAAAAAGGACTATGTTTTCACAGTTGTTTATACCTCTTCTGCTTTATCCCTACATTATACCACTGCAGGATGACATACCAAATTGTTACCTCAATCAGTGGACGCCCTCAAAGGTATCCCTTTCTATGCTTCTGAAGAATGATTATGAAGGCTGGTGAACAAATGGTTTTTGACACGAAGATTACCGTGAAAATCCCACAAAACTGCCTCCTGCACTTAATTAGCATTGAGGGAGTTAATCCTTTGGAGCCTTGAGTATTGCCAGGTGTGCTAGACCCTGCTTATCAACGACCCATCAACCTTCTGTTAGGGAATCTTACCAATAAGGATATGGTTTTAAAATAGCATCAGGAGATCGGAAGAAGCATGCAGATTCCCCTTGAGGAAATAATGCAGGTTCACTGTATCGAATCTATGGCGAATATGGGTTTACCCGCCGACCAGTCCATATGTACCATACCTTCCGTTCATATTTCTGATGATTTAACCCCTGATGAGCTAGAGAAAGTCCACACCCTGCTTGAGGCATACAGCAACATTTTTTCTAAATCCAACACTGACTATGGGCACATGAAGGGTTGGACTCATACCATTGTTGGTGATGCTCACCCTATTTACTCCAAACCTTACTGCAAATCAAAAGTTGAGGAGCAACAGATGCGGATAGATTTTAATAGCTGTTAGAAGCTGGGTTGTTATGCCTTCCCAAAGCCCTTGATAGTTCCCACTCCTTTTGATAAAGAAGAAAGGTGGAGGTTATCAGGTAGTTATGGACTACCATAAGCTATACAACCTTACAAAGAAGGACAGCTACCCTATCCTCCGCATTGATGACGCTCTGGCCCAGCTCTCTGGGTCTAAATTCTTCTCTATCATGGAATTGGCTAGCTGATAGTGGCAGATGTATCTTTCGCCACAAGATTATGAGAAGTGCACCCTTATCTGCAGCGAGGGCTTGTTCAAACCTCTTGGCTATCTCAGGGGTTGTGTAATGCGCCTACTACTTTTCAGCGGACTGTGGATCACTTTCTCCAGGACCTTAAGCTGAGCTGTGTGATTGTCTACCTCAATGACATCACAGTCTTCTTTAAAACATTCAACAAGAATCTCACTCACCTAAAGGAGGTGTTTCAACGCTTTCAGGTATCTAACGTCAAACTAAAGCCCTCCAAGTGTACTTTCTTCCAGAAGAAGCTGGATTTTCTCTGGCACGCCATCTATCAAAATGGGATACAACCGCTACAGGATAAGGTTGAAGCAACATCCAAGATGCCAACGCCTAAAGCTCTTCATAACATACAAGTTTTCTTTGGCATGATGAGGTAATACCATCGATTTATCCCAAAATTCTCTCAACTCAGTGAGCCCCTTGTCCGCCCCCTAGCCAATAACACCCCCTTCTATTAAGGTGCTGAACAAAAGGCCGCATTTGAGACTTTGAAAAAGTTATTACAAAAAAGGCCGATACTCTGCCATCCTGACTATGGCAAGCCCTTCATGGTGTTCACAGACGCCTCTGATTATGCCGTTAGGATTTCTTGGCTCATTTAGATGAAAATTGGATTGATTATCCCGTTTCTTTTTTAGTAAAATGCTTTCAAAGGCTGAGCGCAATTACAGCGTCACTAAAAAGGAGTGCCTGACTATCTTGCTCTCTGTTAAACACTAACGCCCTTTTCTATATGGGACATCCTTCAAAGTGATTTCTGACCACGCCTCATAAAAGTGGTTACAAAATATGAAAGATCCTACTGGGCGGTAGGCTCGCTGGGCTCTTAAGCTCCAGAATTACAATATTACCATCAAACATCAAGCAGGGACACGCCATATGAATGTTGATGGTTTAACGCATCTGCCTGTCCTTCGCCTTGACAATAATGAAGCCAAGAGGTTGCATGACCTCCTAATAACTCCTGACGAGTGGGCTGATGAAGATAAAATGTAAAAAAAGATGCTAGCACGACATTCCCATAAACACAAAAGTGGATAACGGGAAGTTATATAAGAAAATAGGGGAGAATTGCTTGCCCTATATTGACCATTAGAGCGTGTACCCGTGATTTTGGAGTCCCATACCCTTCTAGGGCATAGCGGAGTATGAAAACCCTTAAGTGGATTAAAGAGCGATATTTCTGGGAAGGCATCATGGAGACAATAACTGAAGTCCTGGATGCATGTCTGACCTGCAAGAAGCAATCCAGCTATAAGCACAAGTATCAGTATCAACCCACAACGCCTCAACATCCCTTTCACACTATAAGTCTCGATGTGGTAGGCCCTCTACCTCAGACCACTGGTGGAAATCTTTATATCTTAGTTGATATTGATCATTTTACTAAATGGGTTGAGGCTGTGGCTCTTCCTGCTCAAACTGCCAAAGCTACGGCCAAGTTCCTTCATTAATATATATTTTCTCTCCATAATTGTCCCCAGGTCCTGCTATGTGACAATGGGAAAAATTTTACCTTCCAAGTGGTGAAGATACTTGCTACCTCCATGGGCACCAACAACTCTTTTGTGTCCCCTTCAACCCTTTGACCAATGGTATTGTGGAAAGACCCAATAACTGGTCTCTATTTTACACAAAATAGCCACTTCTAACCCTCTTCATTGGGATCTTTACCTACCCAGTGCTCTCATGGAGTACCGCATCAGCTATTACTGGCTTCTTAAAATGTCACCTTGCCAAGTATTGTATGGGCGAAGACCTCAGGTTCCATCTTTACTAGCAAAGAATATCTATTGATAAGACTGATTTCAAGCAAGCTATGAAGAAATTAGCCATCACATCATCCAGTTGCAATAAGAAGTGATGACCAACTTAGCAAAGACAGTCACAAAAGAGGGTTAAGCTGCTAATGAGCTCTGGGCTCCTCTTCCTTCCTTCCAATTATCTGACTTGGTGCTTTACTACCACAATCATATCACCCCTAGAAGGGAGAAACTTGGATCTATTTGGGAAGGACCTTTTGTAGTCACTCTCAAGTGAGGAGAGGAGTACTCCATCAAATCCCTTGCTACAGGAGTCACTATTAACCGAGTTCATGGCCGATTTCTGCAGCCTTATTTTCCCCCAAACACTCTTGAAGGGGGTGATGTCAGGCAATTACAAGTTTTATGTTGTATAAAGAGTGAATTGGGTTTCAATTTAAGTAAAATTGGCCAAAAGACCCTAGCCAATTTTCCAATGGAACCCTTCTAATTGGTGCAAAACAATCAATACTAATAAACCTTGGCTGATTAGCTAAATTATGTAGTCATAATATTCCGACTAGTCAGCAGAATCCAGGGTGATCTTTTGAGGTCCCTCCATGCCTTATCACAAATAGTTCAGAACCAACACCTAATTGGGGACCACCCCCTTTTATAGGCATGGCGGAGGTTATCCAAGGTAAAATAATTTTAGCTAATGGGGATTGGCTGAAATAATTAATTCATTACCCCATGGGTACATCTGGCTAAAAATTAACTCCCCATCTGTCATTCAGGCAAAGGGAAGCGAGTTTCTGTGCTTTGATAGGCTGACTTCCATATTTCCTTATTTGAATGGTAACAATCCGTCCCAAAATTACCAATGAGTATCCTTTAACCCTCGATACCATTTTAAATACTGACTAGTCAGATATTAAGAGGGTTCATTTTTCATATCCCTCGCTGAAGCCATAACTTAAAAAATCTTAGCTTTCTAATTTTAAGTTTTACCATTTTAATTTATTGTTTTTGTGGTACAATACCCCATCTGTTGGAGTTTAGGCTTAATTAGCACCTGCGAGCACACAACATCTAAAAATACAACATACCCCCACAACCTAGAAGCAGTTGCAAAGTTTCTTGGGCACCATCATCTTCCTAAAAATTTCCCTGGCCCTTTTGCAGCTGACCACACCGCTGCATCCCTTGATGGGGAAAAATGTGCCATTCTGCTGGATGGAGGAGTGTCATCAGGCGTTCAAGGCCATCAAGCGGGTTTTTTTCCAATTCTTAAGCACGCTGACCCCACCAAGAAGTTTATTGTGGCATGTGATGCCTCATCTGCTGCAGTAGGGGCAGTTCTATTGCAGGAGTATAAGAGGCTAAAATACCCAGTGGCCTATTTTTTCTTCAAGTTTGCCTATTCCAAATAAGCCTGGACATGTACAATAAGGAGTTGGCCTCCATGGCATGGGCTCTAACTCACTGGTGGTATCTTCTGCAAGGCTCTATGTATGAGATAACTGTGTGGACGGATCACCAAACCTCTTGTACTTTTGTAAACCACAGAAGTTGGTGCGCTATCAAGTGCGGACATATTGCAACCTTTGCAGCTATAATCTTAAGTAAAATTTTGTTAAAAGAGCACTGAATATTCTCCCCAATTTTCTGAGTTGTAATCCTGTGTTGTATCCAGCGGAGGCTGATGAACAAGAACTAATCACAGTTATCCCACCGTCCCAAAAATCTAGCTAATGCTTCTGCCAAAATTTCACATAAAGATGTGGGTCTGGACGTGCCCCAGATTTTGCAGGTCCTAGCGGCAAGACAGCTTGTTCATAGTGATAGGTGTTATTAGAGCAGTTGGCACTCCTAACGCACAAGTAGCCCTTTATTCGGTGGAGGGCCACTTCCAGTTTAGGTCACACTTGTGGGTGCCGTCCCTCTTCCACAACAAAATTATCTGATTGCACCATGATCCCCCTGCAGTGGGACACCTTGGAAACAAAAATGTCTCTCTATAGTTAAATGAATGTACAACTGGCCAGGCCTGTCCAAGGATATTACAGCCTGGATTAAGAATTGCATGATGTGCACGTGGGCCAAGTTGAACATATTGGGGAAAAGGTAATCATTCATCCCTACAGCAGGCGGAGAGTCCATAGACTTTGGTGTCCATTGACTTAATCTCAAGTATACTAGCTCCAATGGGTTTACCACCGTTATAGAATTAGTGAATCATTTTACTAAGTTCACCCTTTTTATTCCCTGCTCTTCTGCCATCCCCTCTGAGGAGATGTCCAAGCTCTTCGTGCACCATGTATTCTCAATGTTTGGGTTTCAGCATGAGATCATAAGTGACTTCAGGCCCCAGTTTATAGCACAATTCTGGATCAAACTCCTCTTGATTTTAAAAAGTACATCATCAGTCAACAGCCACCATCCTCAGTCTGATGGCCAATTGGAGTATATAAATCAAAAACCTCAAACAGTATCTTTGGAGCTATCACATGTGTTAGATTTTTTGCCCATATTCCCAGCCTGCTAGATTACTAGGAATCGCTAGGGGAAAATTCCCTAAAGCAAAGTGAATTGGAAATCGGTTGGCCCCAGTTTTGGAGTAACTACGTTTGAGGGGATTTTGATATATTCGCCTGGTTGTATCCATCAGGGATTGATCCGAACATTAGATAAAATTTCATTGGGCGGAGTTTCCAACGAAAAAGGGGCATCTGGTAGTGATTAACTATCAGGTGTACCAATTGTGATCAGTATGGTTTCATCACTGACTGATTGGGAATGAATAGCAAGTTGCGAGGTGAGTGATGCTGCCTGCAACTAGCAAATTAATCAGTTGGTGCGTGCGTGCCTTAATGGGTAATAAGTCCTATTACCTAAGCAGGTTGCTAGCCAAATATGGTTGGTTCACTTGGATTGACAAAACGTTAGGGATGCGTTTTCTGACTCTTTCCGTTTAGGTCTCAAGAATGTCCAATGATGGAATCCTATCCAGGATGGGAGAGACCATTGCTTCTGAGATGAGGATGGGTGATTCAATGGCAACGGCTGCCAAATCAGCGAAGAGGTGTCAAATGAGGGTTAGACAACCGAATTCCCACTATAAATTCCCCATAATTTACTCCTAATAAAAACAGAGTTTAGAACTGAGTTATATAGTTCTATAGTTTTCATCTGGTATATAGTTTAAATAGTAAACTATCATCAGCTTTCAATTTTGCTATTCTTCTCAAGGATATTATTGCTGTGTGTGATAATTTGGAGACTCTTAGTGAAAAGAGTAAAGATCTGAGTGGGGATCTAGAGAATAAGAAGAAACAATTGACGATTGCTACCAACTGTGTGTTGGACCAGAGACTGTCACCAGGGAATCTCAGAGAAGATTGGGTTGGACTGAACAAGGAAACGAATCCCTAGATCATGACATCTCAAGTTATTTAATCAGAAATACTGGCTGAGCGTTGGGCTGAGATATAAGAATTCACACTCTTCTATGGATAACAGTCATCATACTATTATCAATTGATAATCTAATATAAAATACAATGCAGACAAAATGCAAAAGAAACTGAACCTTTGCAGTAAAAAGGTTACTAGGGTTGATTGCCGATATTAATCCTTAAGAAAAAATTTTACAAGTTGGTGCTCACTACAGGGGTGTAATTGAGTTGAACTTAGAACATGATGTCATATAAAAATGTTCTCAATTTTGGAAATAAGTTACTGAAGGTAGTAATGAAGATATAATGTGAAGTGGATCACGTTAATTGGCATTCACCCAGCTCAGAAGTGGAGCCCCAAGTGAAGCAAGTGGAAAATACTCATTACCAGGGAAAAGGACTTGCAGCCTAGATATGGAACTATCTAGTGCTGCAAGGAAACCTGTTTCACCAGATATCTACTTAAAATGAAGAGGATCAGCAGGGCCAAATCAGGTTGAAATTGGATCCGCTTTAGATAGTCCTGAGGAGAGAGTGTATAGATGAGGCATTGGATGAAATAGGAAGCAATCAATCTGGAGAATTAGATTGCCATACCAATGAAGATATGAAGTCAAAACAGAAAATGTTTAATCCAAGTTAGTGGAGAAAATCATTTTACTTAATAACAATCAACCAATGATCTGAAGTTTCTGGAGATGAGTTCATTTATTCAGGAGAAATTGGATGAAGTTACGAGGCCAGAACGACCTGTGTAATTAAAAAGGGCAAGAATGCCAAAAATCGTTTTCAGAGAAACACGATATGAACAATTGGATGGAACTGTTGGCTAATGAGACATGAGGATCAAAGCATCAGTTGCCAAAATAAGAGATATAATTAGGACCTGTTGGATGAATAACCAGTCGATCAAAGGCCTAATATATTTAAGAGTATTGCCAGAGTTGGTAAGAGTAGCCTATACATGAAGAGACGGCGCTGCTGGTTGTATAGTGAGAAAGGTCAATACTAATTGGAAGTATTGAGCCTAAGAGAAAATATTTTCAACGTTCCCATCAGACCTCTGAACCATTAAATGGTTATGTCCTGAGATTTTGGTCAAGTCCTAGAAGAGGACCACTGAACAAAATGTTTGGTTAAATCTTAAGAGAATATGATTTTGAACCTTGATAACTGGTAGGTTTAAGTACCTAGGACCCCGTTTGGATGAAGGGAAAAAGAAGGACCTCTAAACCTTTTTGTAGGTTGCAAGTCCCATTGTATTAGAAAAAGACAAAAAAATTATATAAAAGATATTAAATTGATTTTTATGGTTGATGAGTTTCAGACCTAAAAAGTGACAAGAAATCTGACAGATGAACTGAAAAATTCCATCCTCAATGAGATGAAATTATTGGCTGAGATATCTGAGAGTATCAACCTACTGGTTAATCAGGAGCAACTCGCTGATATGACGGAAAGCCAGCAAGAGGAGGCTCTCAAATTATTCAAAAAGTATTGGGAAGTGTTTGCTTAGGACGACCACGATTTGGGATGTGCAAGAGATGTGATCCACAAGGTCAACGCCAGGGAAAATTTGCCAATCATGATGAGACTGATCTGACAATTAAAAGCAGCTGAAGCATTAGAGGAGGATGAAATCAGCAAACTAGTGAATCATGGGCTTCTGGTTCCATTGTTGAGTCCCTGGGTAAGTCTGATTCTAATTATAAAGAAAAAGGATGGCTCCAACTGGGTGGTGATTGACTAATGAAAGCTGAATAAAATTACAAAGAAGGATTTGTATTATCTACCAAGAATTGATGATGTGCTAAATCAATTGGGAGAATCAAAGTATTTCTCTGCAATGGATCTGATCTTAGGATATTAGCAGATCGACTTGCCAAAAGAAGACTAGAAAAATGTGCAATGATTACCGCGCAGGGGCTATATCAACTGAAGAGGATGCCCCAGGGTCTATGTAATGTGCCTGCAACGTTCCAGAGGGCCATGGACGCTATACTGAGTGACTTGAAGTTGTTGTGCATCCTGCTATTCCTGGACAATATCAATGTGTTCAGTAGGACGTTTACTGATTACCTACACTACTTGGAAGAAGTATTTAAGTGACTGTCCGCAGCTAACCTGAAGACTAAGCTGACGAAGTGTCAATTCTCCAAAAAAGAGATGGAATATCTGGGATTCATGATCAACTCGAGTGGATTGCAGCCGCAAGCCAAGAATATAGAAGCCATAGAACAGATGGCTGTGCTGAAGTTTGTCTGAGACATCCAAGTGTTCCTTGGGATGGTCAGATACTACAGAAGATTTATTCAGGACTTCGCCTGAATAGCTGAGCCCTTATTCCATCTGTTGAAGGATCCGAAAAAATGAATTTTTATGGAATGAAGAAGCACAGGAATCCTTTGATAAGCTATGCCGGTATTTAATAAGTTCTAATTATGATATGTCCAAATTTCTCTTGAGAGTGTATTATACAAACTGATGCTTCATTGACAGCAATTCGCGCTGTACTAAGCCAAGTAGACAACTTGGGGATAATTATCTGGTGTCATATGTGAGCTGGACACTCTCAGCCACTGAGAGGAACTACACCATAACTGAGCATAAATGCCTTGGAGGCATTTATGCATGTAAGCAGTTTCAGGTGTACATCCAAGGAATGCACTTAAAAGTGGTGAAAGTCCACTCTTCGTTGTGCTGGCTCCACAATTTAGAGAGAGCCAAAAGGATGAATGGCCCAATGGGAACTTAAGATACGGGCTTATGATTACGAGAAAGTCCACCAAGTGGGGGCTTCTTACCAGAATGTGGATGGCTTATCATGGTTACTAATGGTCCAGATGGTATACCTTCAGGCGGATGAGCTATTCCGGAGAATGAATGATGGAGAAATCAGGAATGAGCTCTGAGAAATCCAAGGTGCGCTTTGGAAAGTGATGGAAAACACTGAGACCATGGATGGGCAAGTGTTTAAGATGCTCAACAGGAAGCGGCTATTATTCCTGAAGCTGTCAGAAAGAGCAGCTATCATTCAAGCCACTCATAAGGTTTTCAGGCATTGAGGCCTGCGAAAAATGAAAGACCATAATTGCCAGTACTACTGAGAGTCAAACAATTATGATGTTGCCAACTATCTAGCTTATTGTGTGGAGTGCCAGTTGCACAAGACACATAAAAATACAACTGTATACCAACTGGTCCACCCTGGATTTGCCTGGCATATGGTGCCCATTGACATAATGGGACCGTTGACAATGAGCACAGGGGGAGTCAAGTACATAATAGTTACCATCAACCATCTGATGAGATGGGTCAAGACAAAGGCCCTAATGAAAGTAGACGCTACCAGAAACGCAAGGTTTATCCTGGATCAAGTATTATATAGACATGGATGTCCGCAGGTCCTGCTTAGCGATAATGGGACAAACTTCACATCTCATGTGATCCTGAGATTAAATGAGATAATGGGGATCAGAGGAGTTAAGTCAGTACCCTACTGGCCGGAGATAAACGGACTGGTAGAATGAGTGAATGTAACGCTGGCCATGACGCTGAGGAAGCTGGTCGCAGGAAGAACTTCCACGTGGGGAATGTACCTGAGTTCGTTGACATTTTCCTATAATATCAGTTATCATATGGCGACAGAAAAAACGCCGTTTAAATTGTTATACAGTAGGAAGTCCGCGTTGCCAGTGATTTTATACTTGCTGGTGGAACCAACGTCAGGGATGAGTGCCAAACAATACTTGAACTGACTGATGAATATCCTGATTGATATGCAATTGCAAGCATTTGATACTACGTTGAAGAAAAGGATATGAGCGAAATCAACGGATGATAAGAACTGACTGGCCTTAGCAGAATATTGAATAGGCGAAAGAGTTACCTATTGTGATATACATGGTTTCAGAAGAAGAAACAAATTAGATGCATTGTGGTTGGGTCCATTTAAAGTTATTACCAAGATGGCGACTGATGCTTACTCCATCTAGAATCTATTGGATGGAAGAGTTGTAAATTGAGTCCGTGCTAAGTATTTGAAGCGATGGATCAATGAAAAGAATAAAAGAGTTCCCTAAGGACCAATGAACCTTTAAGTTGGTCATGTCCTGATGAAAAGATCAGATCCAAAAAAAGAACTCTGAACCAATCTAGATGGTTGAGTCTGAAAAAAGGACCTCTGAACCATAGAAAACTGGCAGGTTTAAGTACCCAGGACCCAGTTTGGGAGAAAGAATAAAATGATGGACCACTGAACTGAATAAAGTCAAGTCCCATGGAAAAAAGAAGAATAAAAATAAAAAGTTGATAAAAGATATTAGGATAAATTATTATTATAAACTGCATAGAAAAAACCAATATAGCTTTATAATTTTTATTTTTAATAAACGTCCTCAATATGGGGATGATTCAGCCTATCTCGCCTCTTGGGGAGGGAGGATGAATCGCAGTAGGAATGAACAGCCTATCAAAATTGATATGAGATTAAATGCTAGTGAGGGCTAGACCTACACAAAACCACATTCTGTGAGTGGACGCAGATCCCTGCGAGAATGTGACTAGGAGAAGGGAAATTGAAATGTCAGAGAAGCCAATTGCAAAACCCCAGAGCGGGAGATAAGCAACATTATAAGAAGAGGCAGTCAGCAAATAACCCTGAGTTATCCTGACATGGTACCAGAGCCAGAAGATTAGTCTTGAGTGCCTGATGACGGGCTTCATCAAGAACACTAGACATACGGGCTGGAAGAACACTAGGGATGCTTGATGGGGGTTGCCAAATCATGCCCCCTACCAATGCCATCAGCGGAAGATACCAATGGGAAGCGCCGGCAAAGAGATAATCATGCAGGGAAAAAATGGCATCCTTCAAGTGATGACTAAAGGCTTCTCAGAAGCTGAATCTGAAGATGAACAAATGGTGAAACCCAGGAGAGGCTGGAAGCTTCATGGACCAACTTAAAGTAACTTGGCTGGCAAAGTAAAGAGCATAAGCGGTGGTATCCCAAACTAGGATGTTCTCAAGATTAGAGGGTTCAGCACTAGGGACAAAGTTTCAGTGACTTGGGCCCAGAGTTCAGTGTAGGGGGGCTCAAAATGAATACTTTTACCGATAGTGAGCTTGGTAGCCAGGACAGCAGGTTTGTAGTATTGTCCGAGTTGGAAGAGGAACTCAAGAAGCAGGTCCAACCTGGCAAAAAAGGGTGATCAAAAGCAAACAGCATAATCTCTGGAGCTCTATGATGATGGTTGGTGCATCTTCAAGGGGCCAATTTAGGAGAGTTTTAAAATCCAACTCTAGAATTGATGACAGAGGAAGAATCAGCTGATTGTTATTTAAAATGATCGCAAGCCTGGTTTCAAAGGGATTTATTACTGTTTCCAGTAATTTGACGGAAGGACTAGCCACTGGAGCCAGACTAGGCGTATGAGTACTGGACGGACCATAGAAGAGGTTCTGTCGAGCATCCTGACTGATCTGCTTGAAGAGCTGGAGGTATTGATCAGACAAACTATTTAGAAGCTGCTGGTATTGTGACTCAAAATTTGATATATGAGCTGAATGAGAGGGGGAATGTTGGACTTATATGGAAGTCGACATTATGCACTCTACAATCCATTAAGCTCCAATTTTGGAGAAATCAATCTCAAAATTAATGGGATATGCTCTTCAAGAGAAGAATTAGGAATGACTTGAGCCAAGAGGTTATGAGAGAAATAGCAAGGGCTAATAAAGATAAGTATTCTTAATTGAGCCACTAAACAAACATTAACAGCAAGAGTCTCCTGTCTAGGATGATGAGAAAATCAGGAATTCGAGGACGCCAGACCAAATATCCTGAATATGACAGCGGGTCATATGCCCTGATGGGGGAAAACTGGATCCTGGGACTAATATCATCATGAGTAAATTTATCAGCCCAGCCTGACAGTAGATCATGGGGACCACACTCTGAGTAGGCAGTAGCGAGGAGGAAGAGGAAGAAAACGCATGCCAAAGGTCGTCCTGAGCCGCTTTGAGTACTGACGATCATACTCCACTTGAGCCAATGAAGTATTTGACCAAGTGTCTGAAGCGGTGTTCTCATGCCCTGGTCCTTTTCTTGCTGGAAATATAGGCAATAAGGATGATGTATTATATTTTTGCCCATAATCCCAGACTGCTAGATTAACAGGAATCGCTAGGGGATAATTCCTAAGGCGAAGTGAATTGGAAATCAGTTGTCCTGAGTTTTGGAGTAACTACAAATGGGGGATTTTGGGATATTCGCCTGGTCGTATCTGTTGGGGATTAATCTGGAAAAATACTTAAGACCTCATTGGGCAGAGTTGCCAACGAAATAGGGGCATCTGATAGTGATTAACTATAATGTGTACTGATTGAGATCGGTCAGGTTTCATTACTTGCTGATTGGGAATGAATAGTAAGTTGTGGGGCGAGTGATGCTGCCTGCAACTAATGAATCGATAAGTTGGTGAATGACATGCCTTAATGGGTGATAAGTCCCATAACCTAAGCAGGATGCTATCCAAATATGGTTAGTTCACTTGGATCGAGAGGAAAACGTTAGGGATACGTTTTCTGACACTTTCTGTTTAGGTCTAATGGATGTCCAATGACGGCATCCTAGCCAGGATGGGGAATACCATTGCTGCTGAGATGAGGATGGGTGATTCAATGGCAACGGCTGCCATTTTATCTAAGAGGTTTCAACCAAGGGTTAGACAACTATATCTCCACTATAAATTCCCTAGATTTCACTCCCAATAAAAAACCATAGTTTATAACAGAGTTATATAGTCTATATTTTTCATCCAATATAGTTTAAATAGTAAACTATCATCAGATTTCAATTGTGCTATTTTTCTCAAGGATATTATTACTGTGTAAAATAATTGGAAGACTCTTAGAGAAAATAGTAAAGATCTGAGTGGGGATCTAGAGAAGAAGGAGAAACAATTGGGGATTGCTGCTGATTGTCTTTTGGACTGAAAATACTGTCACCAAGGAATCTCAGAGAAGATTGGGTTGGACAGTACGAGGGAACAAATCCCTAGATCATGAAATCTCAGTAAATTTATTAGAAATACTGGCTGAGCGTTGGGCTGAGATATAAGAATTTACACTCTTCCATGGATAATAGTCATCATACTACTATCACCTGATAATCTAATATACTATACTATGCAGACGAAGTGCACAAGAAACTGAACCTTTGCAGTAAAAAGGTAACTGGAATTGTTTGATGATAACAACTCTTGGGTAAATTTTTACACCATGGCTGCTCAAGGCACCTGTGAGGCCGATCTTTTGCTTTCTCACTTTGCATATAACAATGGAACGCAAACATCAACAAAGTTCTTGACCTATTAAGCAACACTGGGGTACAACTCTTCATTCTCATTGGAGCCATGTCTTTTTCCTGTAGTACTGGCTGAGGCTGACCATGCTCAAAATATTTGCAGCACCCAGTCTCTGGTTCAGGAACATCTAACTTAGGCTATCAATGACTATAAGCGTTTCACAGACCAGAAACATTTTACAGCACATGATATAAGGTGGGCTCACACATCATTCTGGATACATGCTACTTGCATATGCATGTGCTTTTAAGAAAATTCGTGAGCAAATGATTCAGCCCCATCTTATTGAGGCTAATATGGGCAACAGGACACTTCTCCCGAAGCTTCCAGCCCATTATAACAACACCCAATGTTCCACACATGACAGCTGTCCCTGTTTAAGGGGACAATCCTATTGGAACCTGAGCTAATCATGATTGAAGGGTTGGAGGAGGCTAAAGTTGAAGCTATCTTGGCTTCCTGGCAGTCGCGCTGTTTAGTTCAATATCTGGTGGCGTGGAAAGGTTTCAGGCCTATGAAAACAGTTGGGTTAGTGCCTGGGACTGCACCAATTGTTCCTAGCTTTTTGAGGCCTTCCATGTCTTCCATACTGATGATCACAAGCCCCCAGAAAATCTCCAAGCTGATGGCAATCAAACTCCAAAAAGCCCACAAAAACGTCTCCCTGACCCAGATCACCGGTGGGGGAGCTCCCCTCTTCAAAGAGGAAAGGATAATTTAAGTCTGAGGGAGCATCCCCTATGCCCCGACTGTATAGCATTCACTTATTGCAAAAAAAGGGCCCAAAAAAGGTGGCTGTCCCCTTCATCACCTGGTGCAATTTCACCCATATGGTGGACAAATGGTAGATGAAAGCCTACCTTTAAGATATTTCCTTCCCCACCATATTTAACCATGAGCAAGCTACTCAAGCAGAATGGTAAAGTGTGTATGGAGATTGTGGTGGAAAGAATTTTTAATTAAAGGGCGAGGGTGAACGCATCACTCTAGCTCCAGTGTCAGGGTCTGACAAAGGGGCAGAGAATCTTAAGAAGTTGGAGGAATAAGCTCCAATAGTCATTTTGGGTTGCACCAATAGGGAGAAAAATCTGAATAATCTGGTGGAACTGAACCTAGTGAAATTGAATGTGGGAGATCCATTCAATACCTAGCGGGACAGTGTACATGCCCTGGCCATGAGCGATTCTGTTTGCTCGCTTAATGAAGTGATGCTGAGATAAGTGAAATTGTGGTGGGAGGAACAGTTTAGTGATGAACTCGAGCAGGAGTCAGACTGCCAACGGAAGACAATTTAATGTTGAGTTAGTTTCTGAGGTTTCATTCCGCCAAAATCAGTTCAGCTTATAACTCATTTGTTCATACATTTTCACGTATTTTCAACCACCTAGGCCTTAATACAACTGTCTTTCACTGGTACAGTTATTGGTCAATCCTTTACTCTTAGTTTTCCATTATACTGCCCTTCCCAACCAAAATTACTTTTTAAATTTTTTAGAATTCGTTGACTCAGCAACCCCAAACCATGTTTCTTAGGTTGCGTCACGATTGGGCCCTATTGTAGATGCTCACCATGATGCTCCCCACCTTTGTTGAATGAGGATATCATACTTGACCAATTGGGATATCCCCATTTGGCAGCGCTATTTGGTGTAAATTGTGCCAATGATGTTGAAGATCTTATCTTTCCAATGGGTAGGTTTCATAACCTTGCCACCCAATCTATCACTAGTGGCCCCATGATGAATCCAGGTCCTACCGTTATACCTGAAAAGTCCTTCATTTATGAAACCTCTGGGCCCTCAGGGGCTGTTATCTGTTTGCTTGTCAGGTTGGTGGTTACGGCGGCCTCCAGTTATCTCCTCTGTTTGCTTCCCTCCATCTATACATCAAGTCTCAGACGGCAATGCCCTTAGCATTCTTGTTTGTCTTCTGGATGCTCACACAACCTGACTGGCAGGCCAGTCTCAATTTTATCTTCCAGTTTCATGACACCTAGCGCATGGTCAACGACCCTTTGAAAGATACCAGTGGCATTTTTAAGCCTAAACAGCATAACCCTAAATTGATATATGCCATGGTGTTTATTGGGCTTATAGGTCTTGCAACAACTGGAATGTGAATGAAATGGCGGATACTTTGCTATCTGATTCAGGTAATGATATAATGGCAGAACCTACCAAAATTGCTATGAGTCCTGGATCCCACAATGAGCTGACAAAGGGTTAAATTTCTCCAAAATCTGTCAAAGAATTTCTAATGATATTGCCAGTTAGAGATCCCCTGAAGCCGCTTAACTGATTGGGACCAAAAGGGATCCAATGAATTTTAGCATTTCGCTTAATCTCCCTAAACATCTCCATATTACCTGCGACCCAAACCTTAACCACTTCCTATAAGTAACCTAAAGTTTAAAAATAAAGGGATCTTTGTTTCGTTCAAATTTTTAGCCTAGTTTGTCCTAATAATTACTCCATTATTTTAACATTGAATTGCTTGATTTAGCAAAGCTACCAAGTGATTTTGCCCTAGAGTCTTATTATTCCTCTAGGTGATTGTGTTATTCTATCAACAACGCATAGTTAAATAGCCTTCAAAGGATCTAGTCTTCAAAAATAAATAAACACTGATGCTCGCTGCCAGGTTCCTTCCAAGGCTAAAAGGGTGAAGACATATTTTCACAAAGTTCAGCCCATAAAGTTAACCTAACCTCATGGAGGAGAAAATGTGTTTGAATAATGAATCATATGCTGATGAAAATTATGATGCTCAAATCAGTGCCCTCAAGAAGCAGCTGCAAAAAATGGCTCTTGGAACATGGATGAACGTTGAGGGGAAGCCCTTGATGAAGACTTGACCCTAATCTCTTTTATAGTCAGATCATTTTGTTGACTGGTAAAATGGTGAGTCAGACCACTGAGATTGAGAGCCTATGCCGCCTTCTAGGTACCAAAGCTCCCCTTGAGCACATCAATATGTACTATATCAGCATTCAGGATGACATGGATGAATTATGGCCATCAAATTGAGCCTATCCCCCAATGCAATATAAGCACTCAGAGTCAGCTGAGTTTGGGTGGTCCCCTCGTCCTGCTATTCATGTCCTCTTGAACCTGTTAGATACTTTAAACTCACATTTATAGAGAAGTATATTTCCAGGTCTGAAATAATCCAGTTCTACATATACGCTTATAAAAATGCAATGGAGGGCACTATAGAATACCTGAAATGTCAGCACATGCAGACCTACCTTGATAGTAAAGACCAGTAAATCATGATGCCCTACTTTAAGGAATGCGCAACCTGGGCGGAGAAAAAATGCCCTCCTCAAAGATTTTGGCAGCAAATTTTCCTTCCAACTGCAAGCATGCGTTCATTTAGATCTTCCTTAAGTGTGGAAAAACCAACACTGAGTTTTATGATCATTTCTATCAGGAAGCTCAGGCCCTTGCCTCCTGCAATCAGGTTAGCCTGGACGACATTAAAGCTACTGTCCTCCCTGCGTTCCAGCATAATTTAAGCTCATACTATATTTCCAGAATGTGAAGAGGTTTTACATGTACATGATTAATATTAAGATATTCACTATGGAGTTGCTCGAGCACGAAATGTGCCAAGCTCTAGCAAGTGGAGTCATCCCCCATACATGCTATGGAACAGCCCCAGAGATCTAAACCCCACCATGATCCTTGCGCCTACTGTAGAAAACTTTGGGCAACCTGAAGCCAAATGTTGGAAGAAGCAGGCTGAGGAGGCAGGAAAAGTGGAGTCAGTTTAAGGCGCAAGGCATTTTTCACTGACAATACTGTGCCTCAGGTCCCAATTAATATTATTTCTCCTATTGAGTGTTGTGCTCTATCTCCACCGGACAAAGTGATGTTGCTGACTAAACATTCCCAAAAAATAAAATTTTATCTTATGCTTCCCCTTCAGGACCATTTTCACTAAGAAATCATATATTTATAATTTTCACTTTGGCATGGAAGGTACGCGTGTTGAAGTAGTGATCCATAAAATAAAATCCTAGCCATAGTCAATACTAAGTCACTGGTTAATGTCATCTCTACTCATTTAGCGAAAAAATAAAAGTCTTGCCAGATCAGAACTACACCCTGGATTGTGAAATGTCTGGGCCTCAGCAGACTCACTCCCCTAGGAGCCTATTCTGCTCTTCCCTTTCAGTTTGAATCCTTGGTGGTGAAAGCCCAGAAGTTTTGTTGGAGATTATACCTATGACTTTTTCATTAAAACAATTACTTATTGAATTTAATACATAAAGTTTTCATAAGAACTTGTATTTCTCTTATCTAGGATATCACATCCCGCTGGTAGTTAACGTTCCTAAAGAAAAAGAAAAATGAAACTTAGAACTTGTTTAATGAAAAAAAATAAAGTTTGCTGAGGGGATAAAATGCTGAGTAGTTGGTCCAAAAACCAAACTTCCTCTTCCTAGCGCTGACGTTCAGGAGGTGATGGTTGTGCATTCTAATGATCGGGTAGTTATACCCCCATAATCACAAATACTAGTGGACACTGGAATCTAAGTTATGATAGTACCAAATCATTTTGTTAGAGATTAAGGAGAGCCTAATCTGGCCATACATGAGCATCTTACCTGCCTGAGGTTATTGGATCCTGCCTACCATAGGCCCTTACTGTACTATTGAAAAAAACTTCGGGCTAACCTATGCAAATAACCAAAGACCAACCTGTCACTTATGTTGAACCCCACTGAGAGATCAAGTTGAATCTATTCGTGGGTTAAGAAATATGCAAAACCTAGGACATAATAAGGATGCTACCATTAGGAACGTTGATGTGCAAATGGGTGAACCCTTACCCCTGAGAAAAAGCAGCTGGAGGATGCGCTGATAGAGGAGTATGATGACATACTATTCAAAGACTCTGATGACTTTAGAATAATGAAAGGGGTGCAACATAGAGTGTTGACAGGCGACTCTGCCCCAATCTGTGTTTGGCCTTACTAGAAATCTAAAATTGATAAGGCACAGGTGACCACAAGAATGAAGCAACTCTTGAATGCTGGGCTATTGAAAACTTCACAAAGTCCTTGGGCCTCACCCTTGCTGCTTATACATAAAAAGAATGGGGCCACCAAGTTCTAATGGAATATTATTAGTTGAATGCTCTCACGCGAAAAGATAGCTATCTGCTGCCTCAAATTAATGACTCATTGCAACTCTTGTCAGGTTCCTAATTCTTCTCCGCCATAGATTTGGCCAGCGGCTATTAGAAGATTGAGCTCGCCCCAGAGGACTGGGAAAAATGTGCCCTCATTACTAGTGAGGGGTTATTCAAGCCTACTCAAATGCCCAAAGGGCTATGCAACGCCTCTGCCATGTTTCAAAGGACAATGGAGAGCCTGTTAGGGAATTTTAAAAATGCCTTGTGTATTAGTTTACCTTGACTACATGACTGTGTTCTCCCACACCTTTGAACAACACCTTGCTCATTTGAAGGAGGTGTTTGCTTGCCTTTACTCTTTGTCAGTGAAGTTGAAACATTCTAAATGCCAGTTTTTCCAGAATTATTGGACCTCTTCAGCCATAAGGTTGACCAGGAAGGAATATCCCCAATACTAGGCAAGGTGGTTGCCATTAAGAGGATGCTTGACCCACTAGCCTATGCGGTATACAGGTGTTCCTTAGGATGTACAGCTATTATTGACAGTTCACCCTCAACTTTACTGAGCTCACCAGACCCCTGATCTATATGCTTCACAAGGAGTTACTGATCCAATGGGAGAAGACACAACTGCAAGCTTTTGATGTTTTGAGGAAAGCACTTGTGAGTGCTCCTGATTTAGTCCTTCTCATATATGATAAACTATTAATCTTATTTACAGATTTAAGTGATGTGGCTGTGAGGCCATCCTAGAGTAACTGGACACGAATCAAGTGGGTCATCTCATACCATACTTTAGCAAAACCCTACCTTGGGTGGAAATAACTATAACATAACTGAGTGGGAGTGCTTACCCATTCTAATTGCCATTAAGCACTTCCACCCTTTTCAATATAGGAATTATTTCACTGTGGTTATGAATCACACCTCCCTGAAATGGATGCAACATATGAAAGATCCAGATGATTAACTGGCCCTCTGGGCCCTCAAACTACGGAGCTATGACTTTTCCATTATTCATCATGCTAAAACTATACGCCAAAACGCCAATGACATATCTCTCTTGCCAATATCGACCCTCTATGCCTCTGAAGAAAATCAACTTTATGCCTTCATTGGGAGACTTGAGGAATGGCTTCATGAAACTCCTAAAGTTCAGAAGCGGTTGCAGAAGATGGCTAACGGACATAAATTGAGGGTGAGTTGCAATACAAACAGGTCAGCAACTCTTGGTTGCGTATGTCCAACCATCAGCTAAAACAGATACTGCTTTAGAGCCACTCGATGGTAGGCAACAGAACTGTAAGAAAAACCAGTAATGGTTGAGGGAGTGCTGCTATTGAAAACGGATGCTCAAGACAATACATGGCATTATTGACTCTTGTCTTATTTGAGCTATCCAGAAGCCTTCCAATACGCTATATCAACATCAGGTTGTGGTTCCTACAGTCCCCTCTCTACACTCAGCATTGATGTTGTTGGGCCACTACCTATAGTGATTTATGGCCATTGATATATAATACTGGCGTTCAATCATTTTGCTAAATGGGTTGAGGCCATCTTTATTACCTCTCTCATTTCCAAAACAATTGCCTCATAACAAATAAAAAAGTTTTCACCCATTAAGTAGATCAAATGTACTACTGTCTGATAATGGCAACAACATTGTCTCTCAAGTAATTCTTGAACTCAATGCCCTAATGCGCACCTACCCCTCTTTCACTGCTCCCTACCATCCTGCTACTAATGTAGCAGTGGAACAAACGAATGGGATTCTTTTGGCGATCCTTTGCAATATGGCCCACTCTGACCCAGGCAGGGGGAATGAATACCTCCAAGAAGCTCTTTTTTCATATTACTTGAGTAATTATCATAATAGAAAGCCGTCATTATTCTGGGCGCTATACAGCCGGGAGCCAACCTTACCCTCTAGCGTTCAACCTATATATTGGAGGCCTCTACGCCGGACACTCCTGAGTTAGCAATTCAAAGTCTGGCTTATGAACTAATCCGCCTACAAGCTCTAGCTTCTAAGTCTATGGGGATTATCAGTCAATGAGAGGAGGAGAGAATCAGCGCTCAAAATAAAAAAATTTGCCATGGTATCAGCTAGGAGAGCTGGTATTGGTCTATCACCACCGGATTGGAGGCTGAGTGCACAAGCTTGATTTTTATGGTCAAGACCATATAAAGTACCTACCATTGAGGCTCAGAGTACTCCATCACCTCCTATAAAATGGGCTTCGTTAAAAATTGAGTCCATGATAGATTCCTTTAGATCTATGTCCCTCCTCAGCAAGATCTTGAGGGGCCAATATTGTGCCTGATAGGTCCCATAATGATTGGAATGGTAATTGAATGGCAGATACTTTGATATCCTATTCAGGTAATGATATCATGGTGGAAACTACCAAAATCGCTACAAGTCCTGGATCCCAAAATCAGCCAACAAAGGCTTGAACCTCTCCCATATCTTCCGTGGTATGTCTAGATTTCTAGCTAGTTAAAGATCCCCTAATTCCGCTGAGCCAATTGAGACTAAAAAGTCTCCAATGAATCCTTTGCATTCCACTGAATCCTTCCAAAAAACTCCATATTCCCTGTGACCCTGAACCTTGACTACATCCTATAAGTAACCTAAAACCAGAAAATAAAGGGATCTTTGTTTTCATCTAAATTTTTAGCCTTAGTTTTTTCTAGTGATTAACCTGATATATAACAGTGATTTGCCTTGGCTTAAAAAGAACCAAGTGATTTTGCTCTAGACTCTCAATAGTCTTCTAGGTGACTATGCTGGGTATCAGAAACTCATAGTTGCATAGCCTTCAAAGGATACGGCCTTTAAAATTAAATGATAACTCAGCAGTGTGTTCAAATAGCCATCAGCCATTCATGTCCTTAGCTCACTTATACCTGGTGAAATGCATTTACTAGGTACAACCTTGAAAATATTTTTTACTTGCAATCATTTGAAATTAATGGCCTCCAGTTATAGATATGTATCAGGCACTGCGACATTATTTAAGTGCCCATAAACCACACAAGGCTACAGGGTGACATCAGGTTTGAGTGAATACTATGAGAGACGACACCAGTGAGATCTTTTATAATTAACCATACCTAAACCATCATCTCATTGATCTAAATTTTTGGGGACTTATATCAGCGGCAGTATACATGTAGAGTGAGCAATTGATTTTAAATTTTAAATTTTATTTGGGGAAGGCCAACCATGAGATGGACACTTCTGATATTTAAAATAAAAAAACTAATAAAAGCAAGATGCACCTCAAAGAATTTAACAATGTCTCCTGTTGCCAGAGGAAGCGCCAAGTAAAGGAAGGGGGTATCATGTTTAGAGGCTTGCGCCACTATTGAGCACATATGAAGGAAGGGGTCTGAAGCGATGAACAAAACTGAAACCAGGATGAGACCAACTGTCATTGACAGGATGGTAGGTACACAAACAACCATGCTTGAAAGTGGTCCATGAGGTGTGACTGGAATCGGCGTACAGCTTCCTGGAGGGTGGGGGTATATCCTGAAATGGCATCCAAGACAACCGTGTGGATAGTCCACATTGCAATTGCTACCACTAAGGCTCAGAGGGAAGGTTTTATAGGGGAATTCAAGGATAAGGCGAAGATGTCCTTAAGTAGGCTGAAGGACTGTTCTTGCTCCTGGCAAAAGAGACTTTGGATCTTACTCCAGATCACTTTTGACAGAGGGTACTCTTCCATGAGTTGGACCAAAGTTCCATTTTGATCACACACAACACACAAGGAGTGTGATGCATTGGAGCGCTTGGCAGTATGGTATACCTATTTCAAGCAGCACCACATATGGGAATAAACATGCGGCTGTAAAAGAAGGTGATGGGCATATTTTCAGATGTTTTTCTGGGTTTCTAGTGACTATGGAATGTCCAATATGTCCAGATAATCCAACCTGGCCATGGTAGGGAACCTCCTTGGTAACAAACTGTTTAGAACGGCTTGGCCTTGTACTTCCTGTGTGAAGCGGGGAATAGGGCGACCCCTCTGGGCGGTGAGCCCACTAATGCAAATTCTCCAATCAGCGCTCCACGTAGAGAGGAGAATTCATATGAAGTGGGGCAACATCCCATATGGGCCACAGCAGGGGGATGTGAGGCAAGATATTTTAACAGAGAATGGGTGTGTAGGATTGCTGAGGCCCAGGGCATAGGAAAAATTGGAGTGGGCGCGCATGACCAGTGCTGGGCTTGTAGCGTGGGGTTAGTTAGAGTGGAAAATTGAGCTAGTGAAATCCTTTTTCAAGAAGAAGTCAATGTCAAACTCAGATTGAGGTGGTAAGTGCTTTGCCTTGTCTATGTCAAAAATCTCTTTGAAGGGTTCAAGGATTGAGGGCATCGTGGGCAGATCAGCCACTGTGCTTGAAGTTAATAATCCCACAGTGGGCAATAAAGCGTCCCAATTTTGCCAACATGGGAAGCAGCGGAATTTCACCAGAATGGTAGGAATGTCATAAAGGTGAACATACTTTGTTCAAGGTTAATTGTTAATAACTGCCAGCACCACCATCCTACGCCCAATATCCTGGGGTAGAGTAGGTCTGGAATTGATGAGATTTCGGTGTGAAACCAATGACCATGGGCTAAAAAGTGCAAAAGCTTGCATAATCGCAGTGTGACCATTAGTACCCTAGAGGCCCCATGATGGAATCTTTTATAATAACAGCAAGATCTAACGCTTAAACCATCTTGAAATCAATAGAAATAACCAAAGCTCCCTTGTCAATTCATACATTCATCACAGCCCGCCTTGAAATGACTGTAATATCCATGGTAAACAAGAAATAAGCACAATCAAATTTATTGAGACTGTTTGTTGGGTTTTTTGCCCATATTCCCAGCCTGCTAGATTACCAGGAATCGCTAGGGGAAAATTCACTAAGGCGAAGTGAATTGAAGATCAGTTGGGCTGAGTTTTGTAGTAACTACGTTTGGGTGTTTTTAATATTAACCTGATTGTATCCATTGGGGAATGATTTGGACAAATACTTAAGATCTCATTGGCGGAGTTGCTGATGAATCAGAAACATCAATAGTGATTAACTATCAGGTGTACTGATTGGGATCGGTCAGGTTTCATCACTGACTGATTGGGAATGAATACCAAGTTGCGAGGTGAGTGATGCCATCTGCAACTAGCAAATTGATTGGTTGGTAAGTGACCTGCCATAATGGGTAATAAGTCCCATTACATAAGCAGGTCACCCACTAAATAAAGTTGGTTTGCTGGGGTTGAGTAGAAAACGTTAGGATTAGTTTTCTGAAACTTTCTGTTTGAGGTCTCGAGGATGTCAAATGATGGAATTTTTGCCAGGATGGAAGAGACCATAGCTGCTGAGATGAGGATGCGTATTTCAATGACAACGGCTGCCGTTTCATCAAAGAGGTGTCAACCAATGGTTAGATGAATGAATCTCCACTAAAAATTTATAGAATTCACTATAATAAAAAAACAAATAATTAGATCATATTACAGATACATAGTTCTAAGTTATTTCATTCAGTATATAGTTTAATTAGTAAACTATCATCAGCTTTCATTGTGCTATTTTTCTCAAGGATGTTATTTCTGTGTGCGATAATTGGGAGACTCTTCAATGAAAGAGTAAAGATCTGAGTGGGGATCAAGAGAAGAAGAAGACATAATTGGGGATTGCTGCTGACTGTGTGTTGGACCAAAGAGACTGTCACCAAGGAATCTCATCAAAGATTGGGTTGGAAAGAATAATTAATGAATCCCTACAATTACTACATCACAAGTATTTAATTGGGAATACTGGCTGATCGTTGGGCTGAGATATAAGAATTCATACTCAACTACTGATTATAGTCTTCATACTATTATCAAACGATAATCTATTATACTATACAATGTGACAAAGTGCACAAGGAAACTGAACCTGTGCAGTAAAAATGTTACTAGGGTTGTTGCCAATAATAGCCCAACAAGTAAATTTTTAAAAGTTGGTGCTCACTACAGGGGTAACTGAGTTGAAGAATTTATAAGAATGTCATACAAAGACGAGTTATAAAAACTGTAGACTGAGTTAGCCACTGTAAACCAGAATGCTCTAAACTCAGTGGACCACCAGGAATTCATGGCCTTGGAGGAACGAGTCACCAAGTTGGAGGAAGGGATAGATAATGTTGCAATCTTTGGGAATGAGTTACTTGGGAAAGTAACTTCGTTGAAGAAGAAAGAAGGGGACCTCGTTCAAGAGGTCTTATACCTGAAAACGGAGCGAGAAGTAGATCACGTTCATTTGAGAAATTTTGATGTGGATATAGAGTGATTAATCAAACAGGTGGCGGAACTTAAAGCTCACAAATGTGCTTGTGAGCCTAATATGGCAAGCGATGCTGAAGAAAGAAGTCCTTGCATGGTACTTGGGAAGTCAAATACCCCAAGGAACATGCCGCCCGCTTTTGTTGCCATTTTAGAGATGATGCCCAAAGTCACTCAAGTTAGCCAAGTGGCCAAACCAAGAAAATCGGTCAGAGTTAACTCTTGGAAATTTAGGGCAACGTCAAAATTGCCAACGTTCCATCAGGATAATGCCCAGCGTTTTTCCAACTGTTTGACATGACTATGTATGGCTATGGGGATCGTCAAAAGGCGTTGACGGTCATGAATTGCCTAGACACTGACTGTCAGAACTTAGTGTTACCTCACCTGGAGGGGGACAGTTGGTCATATTCTGAGGCAAATGTTGGCCATTATGAAAGAGTTTTGGAGTCTGACGCGCATGTCAAAGTGCAAAAAGGAATTTATGGGAATCCAGTTCCATAAAGACGAGTCTCTAGCTAGCATTGTGGATCATTTTTACGAGGAGCTTACAGATCCTGGTCGGAGTGAAAGTATTGGATGACTTTGATGCCAGAATCGCCTTGCAAGTGGCCCTTTGGCCCTATTGCAATTTGCATTGCATGATGTCTTCCATGTTTGCGATGGAGATAATTACCTCTCAAATGGTAGACAACATGAAGATTTTGGGAGCGACATTAGATGCCCCAAATAGAAACTTCAAATCCAATCTGGTGCACAATCTGAATCCCAAAAAGGGAAATGAATGAGCTAAAGAGTTGACTAATCGAACTGTGCTGAGGAATAAGCCCAAAAAATTTATACAGTTGAATAAGAAGGAAAGGTCTGCTACCAATGTGGCGGGAAAGGACATTTTGCCATGCACTGTAAGAAGCAAAAAGATCAGAATTAACGTGGTCCAGGTGAAAGACTCAGCAGGGCAAACTTAGGTTAAAATTGGGTCTTCTGGAAATAGTCCTGAGGAACATCAGGATCAACTCAGGTTGAAATTAAGTCCTCTTTAAATAGTCCTGAGGAGAGAGTGTATAGATGAGGCATTGGATGAAATAGGAAGCAATCAATATGGAGAATTATATTGCCATACCAATGAAGATATGAAGTCAAAGTAAAAAATGATTGATCCAAGATAGTGGAGAAAATCATTTTAACTCAATAACACTCAATCAATGACGAGAAGTTGTTGGAGACAAGTTCATCAATTCAGGCGAAATTGGATGAAGCTAACAAGGCCAGAAAAACCTGTGTAATTAAAGATGGCAATGGATGCCAAAAATCGTTTTTAGGAAAAAAATATCTGGGCATTTGGACGAAACTGTTGGCTAATGAGATACAAGGATCTAAAGCATCAGTTGCCGAAATAAGAGATGAAATTAGGACCTGTTGGACAAATAACCAGTCGGGACTAAAGGCCTAGTATTTAAGATTATTGCCAGAGTCAGCAAGAATAGCCTATACATAAAGAGACAGCGCTGCTGGTCATATAGTAAAGAAGATCAATACAAATCAAAACTATTGAGCCTAAGAGAAAATAGTTGCAATGTTCCCAGAGGATCTCTGAACTATTAAATGGTTATGTTCTAAGATTATGGTCAAGTCCTAGAAGAGGACCACTGAACAAAATGGTTAGTTAAATCTTAAGAGGATAAGATTTTGAACCATGATAACTGGTAGGTTTAAGTACCTAGGATCCAGTTTGGATGAAGGGAAAAAGAAGGACCTCTGAATAATTTTGTAAGTTTGCAAGTCTCATTGCAAAAAAGAAAAAATACAAAATATATATATAAAAGATATAAAAGATATAAAATATCGATTTTTATGGTCTATGAGTTTCAAACCTAAGAAATGACGCGAAATGCCAGTGAAAATCCTAGAGAGCTGGGGAATTCCATTGAGAATCAAGAATGAGAGGACCATACCGCCAGGATTGCAGATGATAGTCAACAAGGGGTTGACATTGGAGATTCCTGAGCTGTTGTATGGAGAGGTTGGAAGCCCCTGGAAGAAGTCTAGAGTGGAGTATGGGTGGCTCCTGGGATACTAATGCTGGGCCATGGAGAAATTTGAGTTCTCCTGGCGAATTTAAATGAAAAACCAATGAAGATCAAGAGGAATTAGATCATCACGTTTGTTCATCTGATCCTGAAAGCTGAATTGAGGAGATTCCACAATTTTGGGACTCTTGATGAGATGGGATTACCAGCCAGGGTAACTGAAAGTATCAACCTATTAGTTAATTGAGAGAATATCGCTGATCTGTCGGAAGGCCAGCAAGAGGAGGCGCTTGAACTATTTGAAAAGTATCAGGAAGTGTTTGCTCAGGACAACCACAATTTGGGATGTGCACGAGATGTGATCTACAGGGTTGACACTGGTAAATTTGCCAATCAGGATGAGACTGATCTGACAATCAAAAGCAGCTGAAGCAGTAGAGGAGGATGAAATCAGCAAACTAGTGAAGCATGGGCTTCTAGTTCCATCGTCAAGTCCCTGGGTGAGTCCAATTCAGATTGTGAAGAAAAAGGATGGATCCAACTGAGTGGTGATCGACTACCAGAAGCTGAATAAGATTACAAAAAAGGATTCATATCCCCTACCCAGGATCAACGATGCGCTAGATATTTAGGAAAAGCAATATTTATCCACGATGGATCTGATCTCGGGATATTGGCAGATTGAATTGCCAAAAGAAGACCAGAAAATTGCATAATTATTACCGCGCAGGGGCTATACCAACAAATTTAGATGTCCTAAGGACTTTGTAATGTGCCTGCAACGTTCCAGAGGGCCATGGATGCAATATTGAGCGACTTGAAGTTTTCATGCATCCTGGTATAGCTGGATTATATAAACGTGTTCAGTAGGACGTTTACTGATCACCTACACCACTTGTAAGAAGTATTCAAGTGACTGTCCATGGCTAACCTGAAGATCAAGCCAAGGAAGTGCCACTTTTTTAAGAAAGAGTTGGAATATCTGGGATTTGTAATCAACTCTAGTGGATTGCAGCCGCAAACCCAGAAGATAGCAGCTATAGAACGGATGGCTGTACCAAAGAGTGTTTGAGACATCCAAGTGTTCCTTAGGATGGTCAGATACTATAGAAGCTTTATTCAGGACTTCGCCCAAATAGCTGAGCCATTATTCCATTTATCAAAAGATCTGAAAGAAGGGTTTATATGGAATGAAGAGGCCCAGGACTCCTTCAATGAGTTACACCAGTATTTAGTAGATTCTCCTATTCTGGATATCTGAATTTCAATCGGGAGTTTATTATTCAAACATATGCTTTGTTGATGGCGATCAGTGCCATATTAAGCCAAGTAGACGAACTTGGGGACAAATATCTGGTGGCATATGTGAGCTGGACATTCTCAGCCACTGAGAGGATCTACACCATGACTGAGCGTGAATGCCTTATGGTCATTTACGCATGTAAGCAGTTTCAGGTGTACATCCACGGAATGCACTTTAAGGTGGTAATGGACCACTCTTTGTTGCATTGGCTTCACAATTTGAGAGATCCAGATGTATGACTGGCCCGATGGGCACTTAAGCTCCAAGCTTATGATTATGAGATTGTCCACTGAGCAGGGGCTTCTCACCAGAATGCGGATGGCTTATTGTGGTTACTAATGGTCCAGATGATATACCTTCAGGCGGATGAGCTATTCCAGAGAATGGTCGATGGAGAAATTGGGAACGAGCTCTGAGAAATCCAAGGTCCGCTTCATAAAGCAATGTAAAGCACTTAGACCATGGATGGATAAGTATTGAAGATGATCAACATGAAGCAGTTATTATTCCCGAAGCTGTTGAAAAGAGCAGCTATAGTGCAAGCAGCTCATAAGGCTGTCAGACATGGAGGCCTGAGGAAAACAACTGATCATATTCGCCGGTACTACTACTGGAAGTCAAACATCTATGATGTTGCCAACTATCTAGCTTGTTGTGTGGAGTGCCAGCTGCACAAACCACATAAGAATACAACTGGATACCAACTAGTCCGCCCTGGATTTGCCTGGCACATGGTGTCCATTGACGTGACGGGACGCTGATGATGAGCACAGGGGGAGTCAAGTACATTATAGTTGCCATTGACCATCTGACGAGATGGGGTCGAGATGAAGGCCCTAACAAAAGTAGACACTACCAGTACTGCAAGGTTCATCCTGGATCAAGTAGTATATCGGCATAGATGGTTGAAGGTCCTGCTTAGCAATAATAGGACCAACTTCACATCTCATGTGAACCTGAGATTGAATGAGATAATAAGGATCAGAGGAGTCGTGTCAGTACCTTACAAGCTGGAGATGAAAGGACTGGTAGAACGTGTGAATGGAATTCTGGCCGTGATGCTGAGGAAGCTGGCCACAAGGAGAATCTCTACGTGGGGAATGTACTTGAGTTTGGTGACATTTGCCTACAATATTAGTCATCATATGGCGATGGAAAAGATGCCGTTTGAGTTGTTGTACAGGAGAAAGGCCGCGTTGCCGCCAATTTTATATTCAGTTGTGGAACCTACGTTGGGGATGATTACCAAGCAATACCTGAACTGACTGACAAGTATCCTGATTGATATGCAATTGCAAGCATTTTATACAACCTTGAAGAAAAGGATATGAGCGAAATTGATGGATGATAAGAACCAACTGGCCTTAGCAGAATATTGAATAGAGGAAAGAGTGGCCTATTGCTATATGAATGGTTTCAGAAGAAGAAACAAACTAGATGTGTTGTGGTCAGGTCTTTTTGAAGTGGTCACAAGATGGCAACTGATGCCTATTCCATAAAGAATCTCTTAGATGGAATAGTTGTGAATCGAGTCCACACTTAGTATCTGAAGCGATGGATTAATGAAAATAAAAGAGTTCCCAAAGTACCAATGAGCTTTTAAGTTGGTCATGTCCTGATAATTAGGTCAAGTCCAAAAAAAGGACCTCTGAATCAATCTAGATGGTTAAGTCTGAAAAAAGGACATCTGAATTATAGAAAACTGGCAGATTTAAGTACCCAGGACCTGGTTTAGGGGAAAAAATAAAAAGATGGACCGCTATTCTGAAACAAGGTCAAGTCCCATGGAAAAAAAGAATAAAAATAAAAAATTGATAAAAGATATTGGAAAAAAGATTATAAACCGCACAGAGAAAAAGACAATATAAGTTTTATGATTTTTATTTTTATTGATTGTCCTTAGTATGGGGAAGATTCCGCCCATGTCGCCTCTTGGGGAGGGAGGATGGATCACATTAGGAATGAACAGCCCATCGAAATTGATGTGAGATCAGATGATAGCAAGGACTAGACCTACACAAAACCACATTCTTTGAGCGTACGCTGAGCCCTGTGAGAAAGTGACTATGGGAAGGGAAATTGAAACGTCAGATGAAGCCAATCGTAAACCCCAGAGCAGGGGGAAAGCTACAGTATAAGAAGAGGCAATTGGTGAATAACCCCGAGTAATTTAAATATGGTACTGGAGCCAGAAGATTATTCTTGAGCGCCTGACGATGGTCTTCATCAAGATCACCAGACATATGGGCCAGCAGCGAACAAGGGATGCTTGACAGGGGTTGCTGAATCATGCCCCCTATCAATGCCATCAACGGAAGATACTGATGGGATGCGCCGGCAAAGAGATAGTCATGTAGGGAATGAATGGCATCCTGCAAGTGATGTCTATGGTCTTCACAGAAGCTAAAGCTGAAGGAGCAGTGAAACCCGGGTGAGGCTGGAAGCTTTGTGGACCAACTTCAAAGAGCTTGGCCAGCAAAGAGAAGATTATATGTGGCGGTATCCTAATCTAGGATGTTATCAAGATCAGAGGGATTCAGCGCTAGGGACAAAGCCTCAGTGACTTGGGCCCAGAATCAGTGTAGGGGAGCTCAAAGTGAATACTGTTACCAATGGTGAGTTTGGTAGCCAGAACAGCGGGTTTGTAATATTGTCTGAGTCAGAAGAGGAACTCAGGAAGCAGGTCTGACCAGGCAAGAAACAAGTGATCAAGAGCAAACAGCATAATCTCTGGAGCATTTACAATGATTGTCAGTTCATCAGCAAAAGGAGCCAAATCCAGAAGAGTTTTGAAATCCAACTCTGGAGTCGATGGCAGAGGAAGAATCAGCCAAGAGTTGTTCAAAACAATTGCAAGCCTAGTTTCAGAGGGATTAGTTACTACATCTGGTAAATCAATGGAAGGACTAGCCGCTAGCGCCATACTAGGTGTATGAGTCCTGGAAGGACCATAGAAGAGGTTCCACCGAGCATTCTGACTCATCTGCTGGAAGAGCCGGAAATCTTGATCAAACAAACTAATCAGAAGCTGCTAGTATTGCGACTCAGAATTTGACATATGTGAGCTGGATGAGAGGGGAATGTTGGACTTATATTTAAGTCGACATTATGCACTCTACAATTCATTAAGCCCCAAATTTTTGGAGAGATTAATCTCATAATTAATAGAGTAAGCTCTCCAAGAGAAGAATTAGGAATGACTTGAGCCAAGAGGTTATAAGAGAAATACCAAGGGCTAATAAAGATAAGTATTCTTAATTGAGCCACTAAACAAAAATTGACAGCAAGAGTCTCCTGTCTAGGATGAGGAGAAAATCAAGGACGCCAGACCAAGAATCCGCAATATGACAGTGGGTCATATGCCCTGATGGGGGGAAAACTGGATCCTGGGACTAATATCGTCATGAGTAAATCAATCAGCCAGGCATGAAATTAGATCCTGGGGGACTGCGCTATGAGAAGGTGGTAGTGAGGAGGAAGAGGAAGAGCGCCATATGCTGAAGGTCATCCCAAGCAGCGTTGAGTATTAATGAGTGTACTCCACTTGAACCAAGAAAGTATTTGACCAAGTGTATGAAGCGTTGTTCTCATGCCCCAGTCCTTTTCTCGCTGGAAATCTAGGCAAGAGGGAGGATGTGTTGGGATTTTTGCCCATATTCCCAGCCTGCTAGATTACCAGGAATCTCTAGGGGGAAATTCCCTAAGGCGAAGTGAATTGGAAATTGGTTGTCTCGAGGTTTCAGAGTAACTACATTTGGGGGATTTTGGGATATTCGCCTGGTCATATCCATTGGAAACCAATTCGGAAAAATACTTAGGATCTCATTGGGCAGAGCTGCCAGCGAAATAGGGGCACTTGTAGTGATTAACTATAAGGTGTACTGATTAGGATTGGTCTGGTTTCATCACTGACTGATTGGGAATGAATAGCAAGTTGTGAGGCAAGTGATGCCGCCTGCAACTAGTGAATCAATTGGTTGGTGCATGACCTGCCTTAATGGGTAATAAGTCCCATTACCTAAGAAGGTCGCTAGCCAAATATGGTTGGTTTGCTTGGATTGAGAAGAAAGCGTTAGGGAAACGTTTTCTGACTCTTTCCGTTTTAGGTCTCAAGGATGTCCAATGAATGAATCCTAGCCAGGATGGGAGAGACCATTGCTGCTGAGATGAGGATGGGTGATTTAATGGCAACGACTGCCGTTTCATCAAAAAGGTGTCAACTGAGGGTTAGACAACTGAATCCCCACTAAAAATTCCATAGGATTCACTATAATAAAAAAACAAATAATTAGATCATATTGCAGATATATAGTTTTAAGTTATTTCATTGGGTAAATAGTTTTAAGAAGTAAACTACCATCAGGATCCATTGTGCTATTCTTCTCAAGGATATTATTACTGTGTAAAATAATTGGAAGACTCTTAGAGAAAATAGTAAAGATCTGAGAGGGGATCTAGAGAAGAAGGAGACACAATTGGCGATTGCTACTGATTGTCTGTTGGACTGAAAAGACTGTCACCAGGGAAAATCAGCGAAGATTGGGTTATACAGATTAAGGGAATGAATCCCTACAATTACAACATCACAATTATTTAATTGGGAATACTAGCTGAGCGTTGGGCTGAGATATAAGAATTCATACTCAACTACTGATAATAGTCATTATACTATTATCAAACGATAATCTATTATACTATACAATGTGACGAAGTGCATGAGGAAACTGAACCTGTGCAGTAAAAAGGTTACTAAGGTTGTTGCTGATAATAACCCAACAAGTAAACTTTTACACTGTTCATGGCGCATATTCATATAGTGGTATTTGTTTTTGTGTGAAAATTTGGATTGATATTAGTCATTTTGAGAAATTGGGAAAGCATTGCTGCCAAACAAGTGTATGATAAAGGGACCAATATGGGGTCTGACAGATCCATCAATGGTCATACGTGGCTAAGACAACAAATTATTGGATTATGGTGCCAATCCTTAACAACTTGTTCCATTATTTTCAGTTGGTAGGGGAACAATTCTGGGGCCTTTGGGTCCACATAAATTAAAAGGGTGCCAGGAGGTCTGTTTGGCACTTCACCAACGAGGTCCATAAGCCTGGGTCCATGCGGGTTGGCCTGAATTACCAAGATCCCTGGGGCATCCAGTTTTTGATTGAGAGATTTTCATGATTGGGAAGTAGGCTGGCCATAATCTATGGCTTTGGGAAACTTCCTAAGGTTGTGGTCCACATGGCCAACACCTCCCTAACCTCTCTATCCTGAGGCATTGGAGGGACATAGGGAGCAAGGGAAAGCTCTTCCAGAACACAAGTGGATATATCTTGGTGGTTCACCTACACCAGTTTATATTTGGCTGCGTTGTCACTTTCTGTCCCTTGTTCCATATCTGCTTTGTTGTTAATGTTCTCCCCAACATCGAACTATACAAGTACTCCGCCCTTGGGTGAGGATGAAGTTGATTTGGTGTAGCGGATGTGTGTCCTAAGGGTGGGTGATTTCTTGTTAGCTCGTAATACAGGGTAGGCCTTGATCTGCTGGGCCAGCTTATATACACCCTCTGATGTTTGATTCCATTGTAACATGTCATATGGGAACCCACTCCCAGGTTAAGGGAGGCTCAGAATGCAGCGATGGCAATGTCTTATAGGAGTTTAAGGGAATCTGCTTGTTGGTGGAAGCATTAATATGGTCATCTAAACTCATGGCTAAACCTTGTCACTGAAACAGTTGAGACATGAGTTGTGGCCTTAACGCTTTATTGGCCACCATAGATGAATTAATGGTGAAAAGTGAGGGAGGTGACTCCCCTAGGTGTAAGTTCTGGTACAATAGGGTGAGGGCCCAAATTTTAGCTTCACCTTCCAAGGCGTCCATTAGTTCCAAGGATTGCTGACTTCTGAGGCCTCTGTGGTTCCATTTAAAGTAACCTAAACTTGAGTACTGCCAGAACTCCAAACATCTGGAAAGCTTTCATCATCTGAAGGCTAAGAATTGGGTCCTATCAATGTTACATTGCACGCTTGTGCGCTCAAGGGGGAGAAATCAGTTATGCGTTTAAATGAGCAGTACTTGCTTGATGACTCAGATCAACGTTACCCATTGCCAAAATTTCAGGAGGGCGCAAATAAGACCATATAAATTTATTATATGTTGAGGAAACTAGTTGTTAGGATTTTACCCATCTTTCCAGCTTTTTAGGTTACCTGTTGAAACATTAGGGGAAATATCCTGATACCAGGTATATTGGATATCAGTTGACTTCAATTTTAGGTTAATAATGTTTGGGAATTTATTGGGTAATTCTCCAGGTTTGTAACCATCAGGTATCAATCCAGTGAATGCTAAAGATTTCATTGGGCAGAGTTGCTGAAAAAATTAGGGCATCAGATAGTTTATTGTTAGTTAATTATTAGGTGTACTGATTGGGATTGGCTAGGTTTCATCACTGATCAATTGGGAATTTAATTAGCAGCTATGAAGTGAGTAATGACACTTGCAACTAGCAGATCAATCAATTGTTTCACTACCTGCCATAATGGGTAAAGAGTCCTATTAGCTAAACAAGTCACTAGCCAAATGTGGTTGGTTCGCTGTGACCAAGCAGGAAACGTTAGGGACACGTTTATTAGCTCTCTCCATTTTAGGTCTCAAGGATGTCCAACAGATGAATCCCTAACATAATGGAGAAGACCGTTGCCAGTAGAGATGTCATAGGGAAGTTCAATGGCAACGGCTGACGTTTCATGGACAAGGTGCCAATTGAGAAATTGGGGTCAAATTCCCTCTATAAATTACCTAGCATTTCATATTAATAAAAAAGATTTTTCCATTTAGTATAAGTTTATTCATCTTCGGTTAATTATTGTTGTGGTATACAATAAATTATGGATTCTTTTGTGTGTATAAAGAGTAAGGATCAAGGATCCTTAGAAGAGAAGCAGACCTAGGATGTAAATAGCAGACTTGGTGTGATGAAAAGAAAGGCTGAGAACATATGGATCTGAGTGTGAATTAAGTTCATCCAGAACATGTAAGAAGTCCCATAGTTCAAATAATCAATGGATTATTACAGACCTAGAGTTAGACCATATTGGGCTTATCTATTCAAGTATGGATAATAGTCATCATACTATCATTGATCACATATCGATTACTATCAAGCAATGTGAATTGTGCACATACCAAACCTGTGCAGTTAGCTTCTGGGACTATCTTTCAAGCCAGTCTTTAAAATCATTAAAACCCCAGATTTTAACATTTGGTGCTCACTACAGAGGGTAGTTGAGAAAGATACGCCAGTCTAAGATGTAATGTAAGGAAGGAGTAGAAGAAGTTTCCAATTTTGGCAATGATCTATTTAGTAAAGTAACGTCATTGAAAAAAAAAGAAGGAGATTTGGTCCAGGAAGTTTTATTCTTGAAGATGGAATGCGAAGCATATTGAATTCAATTGCATTCACTCAGCTCAGAGATGGAGTGACCATTGAAACAAGTTGACAAACTGATGAAATAAAAATGTGAATGTGAACCCTATATGGTGAATGACACCAAAGAAGATACTCAAAATTTTGGAAAAGAATTTTCAGCCTAGATATAGAACTGTCTAGCGCTGCAAGAGAACCTGTTTCACCAGACATTTACTTAAGATAGAGATTTTCAGAAGGGCTAACTCAGGTTGAAGCAGGGTCTGCTTACAATAGTCTTAAGGATTGAGATGTTTAGATGAGACGCTAGATGAGACATTGGATAGGATTAATATAGAAAGCAAACATTCAGAGTAAAGGATTGAAATATTAATAAAGATATTGAGGTCAAAAAAGGAATCAATTGATCCAAGATAGTAGAGGTAATAATTCGACTCAATATTATTCAATTAATGGGACAGAAAACGCTGGAGTTGAGGTTCATTGTTTCAAGTTGAAAATAGATGAAATTAATTATCATAATTTTAACCAGATGGAATCCTCCAAATGATTCAGCGTTATTTGGAATGATATAGCCAATCCTGGCGGAATGGTTTATTGACTGAATTTTGTGTTAATTGGTTTGATTGCTGGTTAGTTGCTCCCCAATTTGAGTTGAGCCAAAATTAGTATTACGCCAAGTTTGGTATTTTAGGTTCGAGTGGGGCCAATTGGTGGCCCCAAATTAGTAGAAGAATCACTGGTGACTAATAGCTGAGGATGATCCAATCAGTCAGCAAAATCAGTGGTCAACGCCTATGGGCATTTGTAGTCTGTTGTGGGATTTCCAGTGGAAAGCCAATGTATTACTTCTGACATTCTCTGCCTGATTATCCAATGTTGGTGGATCTGACAATTATGAGTTTGAGGCGGCCAGGGTTGTTTCCGGTGCCTCATTTATTATCAAGATAAGTCAATAATAGATGTCAGCGAGATGCTGAGATATTCTGAGTCAAAGTGAGTGACCAAAGTAGTTTCCAGCGCATTATTATTAATTTGAAGGTCAAATCCAAATTCAAAATTTATTTATATTATTTATTTATATGGCTCACCAGTGCCTTAAGGCCAAGGATGAACCAAAACTAATTTGGACATTGGGAAGGACAGAGTGAGAGGGTCGACGCCAGGGAAGAGATTAATGTAGAAGAAGAAGTAGTAGAAGAAGAGAAGTGGTTGGCTGGAAGAACAGCAGAAGAGCTGATAGGTCAGCGGTGGGCGCAGTAGCCCTTTTGTAAATAGTATAAATACCTGGTGTTTCCCTTTCAATAAATATCTCCCTTTGCCTATTCTATCTTTTGATATAAGTTTATATATAATTCGTTGGTTGGAGTTTAGGTTAAAGGGGATCCCTGAATGGCATGGGTGACATGTCAAGGGGTTAGCTGGCGCTGCTAGCCCTGACTCCTAAGGTAAAACGGCAAGGGCTGACCAGTCTTCATACTGTTTAGCCTGCCAACTATCAGAGCCCAAAGTCAAATTTCCAACATTTATGTTACTAAGTTAATCCACGTGATTGGAGATAATTTCTAGATCCATCAGTGGATTTACTTCAAACGTTTTGATAGCAACTAATGCCAAAAAACATCTTTGAGATAAATACTATTATAGCAATTGAATGGAAAAGACAATTGACATGAAATTTACAATTTGTGAGATAGGAAGACTCAAATGTCAGTTGCTGAAATATCAAATAGAATTAGGACCTGTCAGAAGAATGACGAGTTGAAATTAAAGTCCCAATGGATGGAACCATTTGTGAGTATTGCCAAAGTTGGAAAGCATTGCCTATCATGAAGAAATAGTGCTGCTGGTCTTATAGTGAAGAAGGTCAATACTAAAAAACTTAAAGTTATTGGATCTGTAAGAAATATAATTGCATTGTTCCCAAAGGACCGCTGAACCATAAAAATGGTTGTCTAGATATTTTGGTTAAGTCTTAACTAAGAACCACTGATTCAAATTAGATGGGTAAGTCTTAAAAAAGACCTCTGAACCATGTAAACTGGCAGGTCAAAGTATACCTAGGAACCAGTTTGGGAGTTGGGGAAAATAAGGACCTCTGAACCAAATTATAGGTTAAGTCCCATTGCAAAAAATAGATAAATATATATATTGAAGGTCAATTTTTGGACCATGATTTTGGGATTTTTGCCGAGATGGGATTGCTACCAGGGGTGGCCAAAAGTATCAATCTATTGGTTGACAAAGAGCAACTTGCTGATCTGACTGAAAGACAGCAGGAGGGGGTTTCAAACTATTCAAAAAGTATTGGAAGATCTTTGCACATGACAATCATGATTTAGGATATGCAAAGAATGTTATCAATAAAGTTGACACTAGGGAAATTTTACCAATAAGAATGGGACTGATCTGATGGTCAAAAGCCGCTGAAGAAGTAGTGGAAGGTGAAATCAGCAAACTAGCGAAGCATGGGCTCCTTGTTGCATTATTGAGTCCCTGGCGAGCCCTATCCTGATCATGAAGAAGAAGGAAAGCTCTAATCAGATAGTGATCAATTATTGGAAGCTGAACAAAATAACAAAGAAGAATTTTATCCACTACCACAAATTAAAAAATGCATGAGATCTATTAGGAGAAGTGAAGTATTTCTCCACAATGGATCTAATATTGGGATATCAGCAAAATAATTTGCCAAGTAAGATCAGGAGAAATGCGCAATCATCAACGCGCAGAGGCTATACCAACCAATTTAGATGTCCTAAATACTTTGTAATGTGCCTGCAACGTTCCAAGGTCCATGGACGCCATATTGAATGACTTGAAGTTGTCATGCGTCCTGGTGTACTTGGACAACATAAATGTATTCATTAGGATCTTTACTGACAATTTTGCGCCAGTTGGAAGATGTCTTTAAGAGACTGTCTGCAGCTAACCTGAAGATTAAGCTGGGGAAGTGCCACTTCTTCAAGAAAGAGTTAGAATATCTGTGATTCGTTATAAACTATAGTGTACTGCAGCCACAAACCCAGAAGTTTGAGGCCATAGAGCGGATGGTCATCCCAAGGAGTGTCCAAGATATCCGAGTGTTCCTTGGAATAATCAGATATTACCAAAAATTTATACAGGATTTTGCAAGAATCACCAAGCCCCTTTTCATTTGTTAAAGGATCTAAAAAAGAATTTGTTTGGAATGAAGTGGCCCAGAATTCTTTCAATGAGTTATGTCAGTATCTAATAAATTCGCCAATTTTAAAATATCCAAAGTTCAATTGGGAGTTTTTAGTGCAGCCTGATGCTTTTTTAACAAAGATTGGAACCATTTTGAGTCAATTAGATGATCTCAGGAACAAGCATTTGTAGTTTATGTGAGCCAGATGTTACCAGCAGCAGAAAGGAATTACATTGTTACTGAGTGTGAATGCCTTGCAGTAATTTACGCCTGTAAGCAATTTCAAGTGTATATTCACAATATGAACTTTAAATTCTGATGGACAACTCCTCCCTACATTGGTTACATACCCTAAGAGAACTGGAAAGATGTCTGTCGCGACGAGCTTTGAAGCTTTAAGATTGTGACTTAGATATAGTTCAACAAGTGGGAGCTTCTCATCAAAATTTTAAAGGCTTATAAAGGTTATCAATGGTCCAAGTGGTATACCAACAAGTTGATGAGCTGTTTCAGAGAATGGTAAATGAAGAAATTGGGAAAGAGCCCAAAGAGATCTAAGGCTCACTTTGGAAAGTGATGGAAAGCAGCGAGACCAAGGATGGACAAGTGTTTAAGACAATCAAAGAAAAACAACTATTATGATCAAGACTATCAGAACAAGTGGCAATTGTTCAGGTTGCGCATAAGGTTGTTAGGCATGGAGGCCTGAGGAAGACGACCAACTACATTTACCAGTACTATTACTTGATGTCTATCAACTATGACGTGGCCAATTACCTGACTTGCTGTGTAAAGTGCCAGTTGCACAAACCCCACAAGAGCACAACTAGGTATCAACTGATCCGCCTGGATTTGCCTGCATACAGTGTCCATCAATGTGATGATACCACTGACTATGAACACAGGGTAATCAAATATAATAGTTGTGATTGATTATCTGACAGATGGGTTGAGATGAAGGCCCTGGCAAAATTTGACACTACAAGTAACGCATGGTTTATCTTGGATCAAGTTGTATATTTCCATGGATGCCCGCAAATACTGTTAAGATATAATGAAAAAATTTCACTCCCACTTGATCCTAAGGTTGAACAAGATAATGGGGATACAAGGAGTCATTTCAGTACCCTAACGGCTTGAGACAAACAGACTAGTAGAATGAGTAAATAGAACAATGGTCATGATGCTTAGGAAGCTGGTTGCTGGGAGAACTTCCACATGGTGAACATACCTCAGTTAAGTGATGTTTTCATATAACAACAGTCACCATACGGCAATGGGAAAAATTCCATTTGAGTTGTTGTATGGAAGAAAGGCCGCGTTGCCCTAATTCTATATTTGGTGGTCAAACCAACATCAGGGGATGAGCGCCAAGAAGTACTTGCTCCGCTTTTGAATATCCTAATCAAGATGCTGTCACAAGCCCTTGATACAACCTTAAAGAAAAAGATCAAGTTCAAAACAATGGATGATAAGAACTGACTGGCATTATTGAAGTATCACATAGGCGATAAAATAGCCTATTGTGACATGCATGGCTTTGGAAGAAGAAACAAGTTGTGTGAGCTATGGTTGGGACCGTTTAAGATTATTGCCAAGATGGTGATGGCCGCATATCACATCAAGAACCTTCTGGATGGAAGGATTGTTAATCAGGTCCATGCTAAGTATCAAAAGCAATGGATTCAAGCAAAAATAATAAGAGTGTTCCTGAAGGACTGCTAAACCATTGAGATATTTATGTCCTAAAAATTTTTTAATTAAGTCTAAATAGAACACAGAACCAAAATAAATGGTTAGGTCTTATAAAATAAGACTTCTGAACCATGAAAACTGGTAAGTCAGAGTATACCTAGGAACCAGTTGGGGAAATAATAAATAGAAAAATGGACCACTGAACCAAGTAAAGATCACTTCCCATATAACAATAAGAAAGAAAACAATAAAGAATTGATAAAAATATGAAAAAAAGTAAAAGATATATAAACATGCACATAAAAATGTCATGTAATTTATAATTTTACTTTTAATTCCATTTAAGGTTTGTGACCTGGGGGACAATACCGCACCAAAATAAGGGAATTGAAGAAATGGTATAGGAGGATAAAATCTGGAAAACCTCCATGCATGGTGTATGATAGGCCAAAAACTCCATGGACCGCCTTTGCTAAATGCTATCTCTGTTTGGGGCATTGATGTGAAATTCCAACGCAATCATAATTGTCCCCTACTACAAAGTTCATTTACTAGAATTGAGCTTGGAAGTCAGTGGTAGTGAGTCCATTCATATATTTTATAAATTTTCATTAGTTATCCTAAACTCAGGAATGATTCCGCCCATGTCACCTCTTGTGGAGGGAGGATATATAACAGTAGGAGTAAATAAACCATTAAAATCTAATTGAAATTAACACTAGTAGGTATAGACCTACACAAAGCCATGTTTGTTGAGCAGAGGCTAAACCCTGAGAGAATGCGATGGGGGGAAGCGAAATTGAGATGTCAGTACTTGCCAATTGTGATATCCTAGATTGGGGAGGGAAGCAACAAAACAAGATGAGGCAGTCAGCATGTAAACCTGAGTAATCCCAATATGGCACCGGAGCTGGAAGATTGGTCTTAAGCACTTACCAATGGGCTTTTTAAAGAACATTGGACATGTGAGCTGGCATAGAACAAGGGATGCTAGGCGGAGGTTGTCAAATAATGCCCTAATCAGAGCCATAAGAGGGAGGTATCAATGAAAAATGCCAGAAATGAGTTAGCCATGTAAGGAGCAGATGGCATATTGAAGGCAACAGCTATAAGCTTCTTGGATTTAAAAAAAAGAATGAACAATGGAATTTGGGGGAGAATGGAAGCTTTTTGGTCCAACTTTCAGGACTTGGACCAAAAATGAAGGGCATAGGCTGCAATGTTTTGATCAAAGTGATTGAGAGATTTGAGGGGTTCAGAGCAATGAAAAAGGCATCACTTACTCTGTTCCTTAATTCTGCATAGGGAATCTTAGAAAGTTTGAGATTTATGATATCCATTTCAGTTGAAAGAACAGCTGGTTAAAGTATTAGCCAAATCAAAAAATAAATTTAGGAAGCAAATCAGATCTGGCACAAAATGATTGAATAATATTGGTTGGCATTGCTTCAGGAGGCTCAAAATAATAGTAGTCTCTGAAAAAGGATCTGAATCTATGAGAGTATTGCTGTCCAATTTGGGAACCAATGGAAAAGAAAGAATTGGCTGCAAGTCATTCAAGACAATCGGTACTCTGGTTTCATCAAGGTCAGATACTGTTTCTGGTAGTTCAGCAGAAGGATTACATAAATATGCGTGACTAGGAGTATGGGTCCTAGGGACCATAGAAGCAATTTCTTCATGAAGAACAACCCATTAATTGGAAGAGCTGGGCATTTTCATCAGAAAGATTTTCAAGATATTACTATTACTAAGAATTTGAATTTGACATATGAGCTGGTAAGAAGGGGGTGGCAAACTTTTTATAATGATTGACAATATTCACTTTAGTATTAATTAAGCTCTAATTTCATATAATTAATCTCAAAATTAATGAGATAAGCTCTTTGAGGAGAGAGAAAATTTAAGAATGATATGAGAAAAAAGTTATTAAGAGAAAATAACAAGAACAGATATAATTGTTTATACTTAATTTAGCTGCGTGATAGACATCAACAGTAGTAATTTATCTTTTAAGGATGAGGAGGGAGGTCAGGAAATTAAGGACGCCAAACCAAGATCCTGAATACAACAATGTGTTGTATGCCCTGACCGGGGGGAAACCAGCTTTCCAGGATTAGCATCATCATGAGCAAATTGACTAGACTGACATGACAGTGGGTCATGAGGACCACAATCTTAGGAGGTAGTAGCGAGGAAGAAAAGGAAGAGAACCTCATGCCAAAGGTTGCCTTGAGCAGCGTTGAGTGCAGATAGGATGTGTTCCACTGAAAATTAAGAAATCTTCAACATGGTCCAAGGTGATATTTTCCTGTCCTGATCCTATTCTCACTATAAATCTAGACAAGAGGGGGATGTGTTGGTATTTTTGCCCAACTTTACGGCATTATAGGTTACCAGTTGGATCACTAGGGGATTAATCCCGCTAGAAAATGAATTGGGTATTTGTTGACCTTGATTTTGGATTAATAATGTCTGAGGATTTCTTGCGTAATTTGTCAGGTTCAAAACCATCAGGAAGCAATCTAAGTGAATGCTTAAGATTTCATTGGGCAGAATTATTGACAAAATTAGGGCATCTGATAGTCTATTGTTGGTTAACTATCAAGTACTGATTGGGGTTGGCCAGGTTTCATCACCAATACATTTTGGGAATTTAATTAGCAGGTATGAGGTGAGTGATGACACCTGCAGCTAGAAAATCATTCAGTTGTCTATAAACTTCCATAATGGGTAAAGAGTCCTATTAACTAAACAAGTCACTATCCAATTGTGGTTGATTCGCTGTGATCAAGCAGAAAACGTTAGGGACACGTTTTTTGGCTGTTTCCATTTAAGGTCTCAAGGATGTCTGACAGATAATCCTTAACCCAATGGAGAAGAACATTTATGGTTAAGATGTCATAGGAAGTTCAATGGCAATGGTAGCCTTATAATGGATGGGGCGCCAACTGAGAAGTTGGGTGCAAAAATCCTCTATGAATTCCCTAGCACTTCATATTAATAAAGAAAGAATCTTCCATGTGGGATATAAGTTCTACTAATCTTCAGTTAATTATTGTTGTGGTATATAATAATTGTGGACCTTTTTGTGTGTATAAGAGTAAGGATTGGGAATCCTTAGAAGAGTAGTAGACCTTATACATTAATCTCCGCAGACTCAGCGTGATGAGAAGAAAGGCTGGGAACCTCTGAATCTGAGTTTGGATTAAGTTCATCCAGAATAGGGAAGAAGTCCCTATAGTTAAGATGATCAGTGGATCATTAAAGGTCTTGCGTTGGACTATATTGGGCTTATCTATCAACTATGTATGATAGTCATCATATTATTATTGATCACATAACAATTACTATCAAGCAACGTGAATTGTGCACATACCAAACCTGTGCAGCTAACTTCTGAGAACTATCAGTCAAGTTAGCCTTTAACATTGTTGAAAACCCCATATTTTAACACTAGGCTTAAAAAATCCTGTGCTAATGACATAACAGCGGTGTTCGTTAGTTATGTTAATATGTCAGACAACTGTTGTGCCAATGAAAGACTTGGCTACCATTGATGGTACTCCAATACCCACAACAGAATCCACAGTCCACATGGCTTCACCATTCTGTTATTTTCTGGAATAAGAGCCATGGTAGATAAATGTGGGAAATTTTTGCTGACAAACATCATTCCTATCCTGACCATCAGGCTGAGGATCAGTAATAATCTTGACTAGGCTTTGATCATCAAAGACTGACAGGTTGAGTTAGGTGGGGGAGATGGTTTCATTTATTCAGTATGTACAATTGAACTGAATTCCCAACTCATCTGGATGTGCACTTGATAGCGGGGAGTTGCAACTGTCTCATCAGTTTTGATCCCAACAGTTCTCCCCAGGGGTTCATCAGCTGGATTATCATTTTCATTTTCTTTATGATTTCAGCATACTAAATCTAATAAAAGGTCATCCCAATCAGGTCATTAATCCATATATGTATTTATAATCTGATGGAATGTATGATACTCCTAGGTTTGATTCCTGAGGGTTTTTTTGCTGAAGGGTGGATAATTCTGTAATCACCAATGAGAAGGCCACAACTATCACTGATACATTGAGTGCAAGCCTTCCATTGGTTGAGGTGGTATCTTCAGGGAAGCCAGAATCTTTTAAAATTTATAAAATTTATTAAAGTATTTTGGCAGAACTAATAATCTATTAAGGATATAACAAAAAACCCAGTACTCTACCATTAGCAGAGCGCTGGTTTTTTATAGCTTGAGATAATTGAGGTGCTGGGATTGGAGAAAATTTCTGATGACAGGATGTACAAATCTTTCCAGAGCCATGTACCTTTGCACCATATCATGGGTTGTACATTGCAGGTTGCCCATTTTGCAGTTTGCGCTGCTGAACTTTGCTCATTTTTTGGGGTTCATGCATTTTTGCATCACTTGTAGTATTTTTAACAATCTTATCTTGTTCATTAGAGGGGTTTCTTCTGGATCAGCCTCAATACTTGTGGCCCCATCAGGAATTTGGTTGTAACCCGCTCATTTTTGAGTGGTGTTTTCACAGAACCTCTCAATTTATTGATGTAATTTTCAGTCAAATTGAACTTCACTTTATAGCTGATCTTTCATGATTTTCAGCCAATTATAAGATTAATATGAGAGGGGCGGCGAAAACCCAACGTTTGTCTAGGGTGTTTCCAAGATCCGCTATCTTTTCCAGTAGAAATGTACGGGATCTCTTCCCCTTCCTTGATTCAAAGGGGTGAATTGTTCATCCTAATTTAATAAGCATTACAGGGACCCTTTTAAAGCTCTCCCTCTTTTTCAAAGCTGTTAAAAAACCACCAACCACTCAACCAAGGCTACCTGAACCTATCACATCAAACAATCACCAACTGTATACAGAAACCAGTGAGCATATTGAATTAACTAAATAACGACCAACTGCTTACCAAAACCAATGATCTTAATGAATTGATTAAATCACTATCTGCTTACTCAAAATTATGGAACCTACCTAATTAATCATATAACAACAAACCACTCAGCTGAAAAAATATATAGATACCATTATACTTAATGTATCATTAATATCTTTATATATGACTTTTTTATCTTGTTATAGTTATGGAAATGAAAAAGCCTAAGTTTGTTCCCAATGTTCATAAAAACATGCGCCTAGTTTAGGTATTTTAGTATGTTTATGAGATAATATCTAATACATATAGATATGTTGCAAATTTTAAATATGCTACATTATGAACTATATTAGTGTGCCAGTCAACAGTATGACAACTGCTGACCCTTGCTGTCTCACCTTCATATGCTACCATTCACTAAAATTCCGCAGTGTGACTCCCCAATCTAGCATACCACAACTTCACCTTGGTGCAACTAACCCCCCAGGAGTCACACAACAAGCCCTACACCCACATGGGTAATTCTCAGCTTCATCTTATCATTTCTTCAGGGTTAATCCACTTCAGCCCTTATTGTGTCTGCTGACTGGGAAAACCCCTATGGGGCTTCCTTATAGATCCAGGTACTTGGGTTGGTAGCACTGACCACTTCTAGGTACACTAACTCAGCACATAACTTGGGGATCTTCAGTCCACCCTCCACTACTGGCTACCCTCAAGCCCCTTAAAAACAATAAAAAAGTAGATGAAAGAAAGGTTTTTATTTAGAGAGAGTTTCAGCTGTTTATACTTAGGTATTTCCATAATAATCTGCTGCCCGCCTATCAACACTCATTGGTATTTATTTTCAGTATCCTATCAAATTATCAGCAATTGCTGCTGGTAATTGTTCCCTCTTAATTAGTCACAATCAAACACTGAATATTAAGTTGATCCACACTCAGCATCAGTTGCTGGTTAATTGTATATAAATTATCATTATATACCTAATAGAATATCCTTGGACTTAGTTTCCAGTAATCCTGAACTCAAGTCAGTAGAATATCCATAACTTGATCAACTTTTAGAACCTGAGCACCAAAGCTAGCAATATGATTATCCTCAACATAAGCCACCAGCTATTCCTAAATTAATACAGTATTGAATCATCCTTGGTATCAGTCATCAGTGATCCTGAACACCTCAACATCAAATCAGCTTTTTATATATAAACCTTCATCAATTAGACATTTGATTATTCTTGGTGTAAGTTGCCAGTAAATCCTCCTAGTTTAATAATTAATAAATTTATCAACTATCTTTGATTTAAATTGCAAATAATTAAAATAATCAATATTTTCTATTGAGTAGCATCCCTAATACTTTGATATAGCTCAACCTACCTGAATAGGGAGTACAAATTGGTGGCTTTATTAATGATATTATCAAAATTAGGAGATTAATAAGCAATCACACCTGAATTGATTGAAACCCTGATATTGGATACTATGGGAGGAATCCATCTTGTTAAAATCCTAACAACATATACATACAATGATTTTTATTTTTATATAGAAGTAATTTTTCAAAAAAAATATTTAGAAATAAAAAAATGGGGAAAACTAACTTTGAAAAATAAACTAATTTTTAAAAAAGAACAATTTAAAAAAATATTAAAAAATACAAAGTAATTGGGACCATCTAGTACTAAAAAATACAAAGTAATTGATAAAAAGGTACTAAAGATATATAAGAATTGATATAAAATATACTTAAAAGTATGAAATAATTAATAAAAGTATGAATAATCAGTAAAAAAACCTTTTTGACGTCAGCAACATATTTCAAACTGACTTATAGAATTTTGCTCATAAATACAAATTAAGCTTATATTGGATTGGGTCCAAGTGTAAACTGTAAGCAACTAAGTATACATTGCTGATTATATATATATTATAAATAGTATTATAAGTCAGTTTAAAGTATGACGTCAACTTCAAAAAGGTGTTTATTCATTATTCATACTTTTTATCAATTATTTTATACCTTTTGGTATATAATTTATTAATTATCTCATACTAATTAACATATTTTTATTAATTACATATACTTTTTAGTGTATTTTTAGCCAGGTTTTTCTTCCTTAAATATTTAACACAGAGACATTGAGATCACAAGGTGAGTAGTAAAGTTGATTGAGTTCGTTTTAACAATTACAACTTGGGGCATGATTGCTTGAACCCTGATCATTCATTTGTTTTATAAATTTATCTGGCTTTCATAGATTTTTTTCTTACATTATAATAAAAATAGTATCCAGATAAGGTGGTTCCTTAAATAATAAAATACTAGCATTCAGATACCTGCGCTTGACTATGGTGTTTATAGCTTGCCAGATGATTTAGATCACTATATTATAATTTATTATATAGATACCACCAACCACTCAGTCAAACCCATTAACTTATGAAAGCAAATTCCTTAACTACTCTTTTAAACCAATTGTCCATCAAACAAACTACCAGTTACTCAGCTATAGCTAAAACCAACTGTGACTATTAAATCAACCAAATAAAGTGGTGTTACCCAGCGTTGCTCAAGTTCAATAAACAAATGATTTACTATACTTAAATTAGTTTTTCATTTATATATAGCTGTTGCCTGTGACTTCATGCACATCAGAAATTTATATCTATAGTATCCATATCCTTCCACATTCTTAAGAAACTTAAAAGTAAGAAAAAAGATTTTCAGTTTTTTAGTTCTACTGCTATGATTTTCAGTTGCTATCTTTCTAAAACCTCTCTGTAAACAACATTTCTGGTTTTCTTTCTGGATGGAGAATGACTAGGCTATCAGATGAACTGACCCTTGAGCACGCCACATAAAACTGGTCATGGAAGAAACAGTCATTCCTGAGATCCAGAACAAGTACCTTTAAACTCTACCCTGCACCTTACTAATTGTCATATCAAAACAAACTTTAATGGGAGATTGCAGCCATTTAAACTCAAAATGGTGATATGATGGGTTCATTGGAATTCAGGAGGTGAAGTCAGTTTCTCCCTGACTGATACCTGTGAGAATCTGGGTTTTAGTCACATGCTTGTAAAGATTTCTACTTGAAGCCTAGTACCATTACAGAGTTTAGGTGGATTTAGATAGCAAAAAAGCATTATTGGAGAACCAACCTTAAGGTAGAGGACATGGGATATAATCCTAGTGGATTGAGTGTGTGAAAAAATTCTACAGGATAATGACCACATCTTCTACCTCCACTACTGAGTCAATAAATTCATAATCCATGAGTTATCAGGTAACTTCTCTAGTAGAAGATTTTTGATGTATTATTTAAAATTATTAGTTGCAATAAGAATAGTCCTTTCATTGATCCATGATGTACAATTGGCACCATTTTGTTGAATATTACTTTCATAGATCTTGTCAGTCAGGATTGTTACATCTCTTACAGTGGAGAAAAGTCTATTTAGAATATCTAATTTCTATCCTCCTCTTCTAAAATCCTTTTATTCCCAATACTAAGTAATAATTTAGAAAATCCTCTTCTCTCAAACCATGTTGAAGGTGGACACCCATGTTAACTCTTAAGGACAGTATTTTGGCATTACACTGTATTTTGAATGACTTTAGACAGGCCTTAACTTCATCTGCATATGTCCCTTGTGGAACAATGAATCATGTTTATCTGAAGTCACCAGCCAAAAGCATTGTAACTCCACCCATAAGGCTATTGCGGTCACTAATATCCTGGAGTGTTCTGTTCAGAGCTCAAAACCTCTTTTATGAGCCATAGTGCACTCATCCCACACTACTAATTTAACTTCATGAAGCACCTGTGCATTATCTCTCTGCTTTGAAATGTTGCAAAGTACAGACTCCAAATGATTTAGGTTAAGGGGTAACTTAAATTCAGAGTGAGCAGTCTTTCCTCCTTCAATTAAGGTAGCTGCAATACCCAATGAAACAACTGCAACTGCAAAGTTTTCTTTTATGCCTAATTTTGGCAAGCGACAGATTTATCAAGAAAATTTTCCCAGTGCCATCAGTGTAATGGTCAGAAAAGTCCCAGTTTCCGATTGCCATCTTACCTTAGGTTAGACATAATTCACGCCAAATGTCCAGCATGAGCTGGACTCTCAAGGTAGTAAACCTTGAAATTAGGGAAATTTGAAGTGAGAAAAAGATGAAATAGGTAAGCGAGGTTGCAAACCCCATAATTAACCTTATTTTATTTATTGAATAAATAGTCGCTGACAAACAGGATCCAAATAATCTGATGCCGCGAACTTACCTAGAAAAAGACAGGATATTTGAGGCAGATCAAACCCCTGAAAACCCAAGTTTTTGTTGACGTGACAAAAACTTGTTGTGCGCGGATCATCAGGTAAGATAAGGTAAGGGCAGCCCTGAGGCCACCAGAGAGAAAGAGAGAATTTTGAATGAAGTTTGGAATTGCGCGGGCTTGACCTTAAAGGATGCCCTTCCAGGGCCTCGCCTAAACCATTAATTAGGCTCATAAGAGCCTAATCAATAATTCAGGTGAGGCACAACCCAGCGCCTGAACCCAAAAAACACCAAAAATCTTTTTAAATGAATTGATTTGGATTTGGAAAATCTGAACACAAATTTAAATGCAACAAATGGCTTAATACCATTCATTACATCACCCCCCACTAAAGAAGGGCCCCTCCCCAAAGAGGGGCCCCACAATGGGAGGCTGCCACCATGAGGGCTTCCTGGGGTGAGTTACATTGAGCCCTGGGAAAATTAGCCCAGAGAAATTTGGGCCCCTCACAGGGAAAAAGCTAAACGGCAAGAGCAAATTGGGACTGGGCTGCCAGAATCAGCCCACCTGGCATGAGGAAGCACGCCCAGCGCTTGGCTGTGGTGCGCCCCCTCCCACACCCCAGTTGGTGATGGTCTTCCTATCCCTACCAGGAAGGCGCTCTCTCCAACTGAAGCGTGGAAGGGGCGCGCGGTCCAGCGCGGCTGGATGGCCATCCCCATACCAAATGTACTGTCCATAGGTGAGAGAGTCCTGCTGGGTCAGGTCCCCTCAGTGCCAACTAAATCCCTGGTGGGGGGAAAGGCCCTACTGGATATTTGTGCTAACGATTGCTTCAGGTCCAGGGTTGGCCATAAGTCACCAGCTCCCTCCAGTGCTGGTTACTTGACAACTGGGACCTGATGCAACCACTGAGGTCAGCCGAACTGGGGATCTGGTGGCGTGCTGGCAGCACATGTGGTTTGAAATAATGTAACAGTCAGAAACGTCCCAGTTTCTGATTGCCATATTACCTTAGGTTTGACGCAATTCACACCAAACGTCCAGTGTGAGCTGGACTCTCAAGGTAGTAAACCTTGAAATTAGGGAAATTTGAAGTGAGAAAAGATGAAATAGGTATGCGAGGTTGCAAACCCCAGAATCAACCTTATTTTACTTACTATCAAATAAATAGTTGCTGATGAACAGGATCCAATAATCTGATGCTGTGAACTCACCAAGGAAAAGACAGGATATTTGAGGGAGATCAAACCCCAAGAACCCAAGTTTTTGTTGACGTGACAAAAACTTGTTGTGCGCGGATCATCAGGTAAGATAAGGTAAGGGCAGCCCCAAGGCCACCAGAGAGAAAGAGAGAATTCTGAACAAAGTTTGGATTGTGCAGGCTTGACCTTAAAGGTCGCCCTTCCAGGGCCTCGCCTAAACCATTAATTAGGCTCACAAGAGCCTAATCAATAATTCAGGTGAGGCACAACCCAGCGCCTGAACCTGACAAACACTAAAAATCTTTTTAAATGAATTGATTTGGATTTGGAAAATCTGAACCTGAATTAAAATGCAACAAATGGCTTAATACCATTTGTTACAATCAGGAGCATCTAGAAAGAACAATTCCCCAAGAATCACATTCAATACTGTGACCAATTTCATTATATACATCTTTTTGTAATTGATTTAATTTAGAAAATTTAAAGCTATTATTCCAGTCAACTGAACAGCAATCATAGGACAGTTTATTCAAGTATTGATTTTTGCTGATAACTTCTTGCTGTCATGATGGTGTTAGAAGACCAAACTCTTTTAGTGTTTTGCCTGACATGGATATATAATATCCTCAAGAAGCTTAAGGTATCAGTTTAAAAAATATCCTAGATTAATTGAATGTCTCTGTGCTCTTTTTCTATTTGCCTTCTAACATTTTCTAAAAAAACTGTCCTAGTATTTCTCCCATAATTTTAGGGGGTCTGCCACTTGGCAGAATACTAATATTATGGCAAATAGCTCATAAATTTTTAGGATAGTCAGTTAGAAGCTTCTTCAAGAGTATGGTCCCAATAGGCATCATCCTCCAGCAAGCCAAGTGCTCTACACGCTGCTTTAAACTGTTGGCTGAACTACCCCTGCAATAGTTTTAAATGCAGTAAATGAATATGACTGCAGACCTCATGTAAGAGGAGGCGTAGATAGTAGCACACATCATTACTAGGATGGACAGTGTATACTCTACCCCAACACCTGATCTTTTTACCCCTGGATGGTCTGTCATAGATTTACCTTGATTCCTCCTGAAGAATTGATTGCTTTTCCATGTATAGTATAATGGAACTTTGCAATATAAAAGGGTCCTTGCAAAGGTATCAACTTTAAACAGGTCAAAAAATCCCAAAAGTGTCATTTTGAGGATTATTTATCCTATCAATAATATTGTCCTCAGTAAAATTAACTCTTTGTCCATTATCTAGAATAAAATCTTTTCAGTAATGTTTGTCACCTGGTCAGCTTACCTTATTTAAACAGCTATATAAGTTTAAACTAAAGGATAAAAAGTGATTAATTAAAAGCGATTGCTCCAGATTTTAACAACTGACCTTTATAAAATCTAAGTTTAAAGCCAAAAGATGAACTAATTATGCTAGTGGAAGTATTTTTAAAATCAATTGGGTTTTTGATTCAAAGTTTTGATTTAGATTAACTTCTAAAGAGCCAAATGACCACTAACCACTTAACATAACCATTTAAAATATCAAACTAACCAAATAACAAACTTCTCAGCTGTAACAATACAGTGAATACTATCAAGAACATATAGTGTTTTCACTTCTTGCGTATAAAACTTTTATTTTACTAAATATATAATAATTTTTAAACTTTAGAAACCTTCATGAGAATGCACACAACAACTCACTAAAGTTTCATCACAATTGTATGAATGATATAGGAACGTATATGGGACAAGCTTACAAAGAAACAAACAAAGAAACATACATTCCTTTTTACATATATTAGCAGAATATTTGTGCTTTGCAACGGAGTTTCATGTTGTACATAATGAAACTGTTAGTTTATTTAATAAAGTTTAAGTAGGTTTCTTATAAATAAATAGCTGTTGCCCACAACTTCATTTGAATGGTTTTCAAATTAATGCGATATATATTTAGTATGAGTACCTGGCATGAATTGCAATGCCACTCAAAGAAAGGAAGTGTTTGTCTTAATTATGTTCATTGAAGCGCTTTTGGATACATAATAGTTTTTTTTTCTATCTGGTGCATACACAAGTAAATCAGAAGGTTTTCCGATATGTTAGCAGGCCACATACAGCTGTCCATGTGAGAAGCATGGATTTTAAATTTTGTCCACACACTTGTAGCAATTGTCCCTGTGCTTTGTTGATGTCATTGCAAATGTGAGTCACACCGGAAACAGCAAAAGTTTGAATCCAAATGGGATATCTGTTAGAATCATTGGGATGCATGGCAGCAGTACATCTTCTCTTTAATATCCCATTTAAAATTATAGCTTAAATGATATTGTTCATCATCTTTTTCACTGAAAGCCTGGTACCATTATAAAGTTGTGGTGGATTGATGTTTTGGAGAATAATGATAGGCACACCAATTTTCAATGTTAAAGCTTGCAGCAGCATGCCTGGCAAATCAAGTGAATTTAAGACTCAGTTGGATATTTGACAACTTTGTCTTGATTCATTACAGTTTCAATGGACTTATATGTTGTCACTTCAACTGGTAATTCATTCTGAATGCTGAAATTGATGACATTGTTTTTGGCTGCTAGTAGAGCACATGAACTTAGCCACTGATGATTTTTGTAATTCTGTGCAATACTTTGGAAAACTTTGTGAATCAATTCATCTGTGGTTGCTGTAATTTTACAAGTTTGTTGGCAATGTGATACATTGTGTGAATTCATTAATTGCCATTTCCCCATTCTTAATATCCAACAATTGTTTTGCAAAACATTCAGCGGATGCATCATATTGTAGCTGTACACGCATATTGGTCTTTAAAGTTAATGTCTGTACGTATCACCATAAAACTGATGATTTGAGACATGCGTTAAGTTCATCAGTGGGTGTTGAACGTGGTACAAATGGTAGAATTTGTCAAAAATCACCAGACAATAAAATGAGTGTGCCACTAAAGAGCTGTTTATTTCCTCTCAAATCTTTTACTTTACAATGAATCGCTTCCAATGCTTTTATGTGCGCCATAGTACATCCATCCCATATAATGAGTTGACATGATTGAAGTACTTTACCTATTCCAGAATTTTTGTTGATATTGCATGTGGGTGTCTCAGTGATTTTCATATTTAACAGCAATTTTAGTGCTAAATGCGCTATTCAGCCACCATCCAAAAGAGTTGCCAAAATTCCAGATGATGCAATTACCAGTGCAATATTTTTTTGATTGAGTGGTTGCCAAAATAAGTGAAATGAGAAAAGTTTTGCCTGTGCCTCTGGGCGCATCTAGGAAATATAATCCCCCACTTTGTCTTGTAATTGCATGCATAATTTTGTCATACATTATGTGTCATTCTGGAACCAATTTTGGATGATTTGTTTGGATCAATGTACCCAATTCATCAATATCAAAGTGGTTTTCTTGTTGTAAATCATGATCAAAAAGGTCATTTGCAGATCAAATTGGTGCAGCCATTATCAATTGTACCAGTGCTTTGTTAGCAACTATCAAAAATGTTTCCTCAATTGAAATCAATGCCTTATTATACACACTTGGTTTAAATTTAATGTCTGGATTTTGATTTATTGCACGAAAATGATGTAGGATGCCTTCACTAATGTAGTCTTTTTATTTTTCCCAAAGATCTTTTTTTAATTGGATGGGAAGCATGTTGTCAAAATGATTGCAAATAATGTGCATAATTGCTGTGGTTGAGCAGTATAGATGCATCAGTGAGTGAAGTGGCACATACTTGACCGTTTACTTTTCTCAATTATTGGAAGAGTGTCAGTCCACATACGTTGATTGACAGTAATCACAAGTAAAAGCATTCTGCATTGTTTGGGTGAACAGTGTACAGATAGGCTAACGCAGTAGCTGAATATAAGTTGGGATATCCTTCAACTTCTTTGCCTTGTTTGCAACGTTGAAACTTTTTTGCTGATGAATTTAATATTTAGTACGTTGGCACTTCAGAGTAAAGTAGCATCTCTGCAAACATATTATCCCCGCACAATGATAAAAATGAGTTAACATTGTTGGCAGTGATGACAATGCTCTTGAACGTTTATTTTCTGTTGTGAAGTACATGCACTGTCCATTTTCGGAGGTGCACTGCCAAATGAATAACTGTTGGATGTTGTTCATGGATTGGAAATGATAAAATGCGCCGTACTGCTTCATTGCTATTAATGTAGCGTCCCAGTTGATATTGGTCAATTTCATTGATAGATGCAGCTACATTTCCCACTCCAAAACTTCCATATCACTTCCTTTGTTGACATATTCACAAATGTACTTAATTGATTTCACTGATTTGTAATACTTGACATTGATGTGTACTTTATATGTTTTTGAGAGTAATGGTGAATAAGGTATAACCCAACGATTATTGACTTCAACATCATTGTTTCATGCTTTTAAAGTGATAGATTTGCCACTATCTTCAGCTGATCATTAACAATAGAGTATATCCATCATTACCAGTGATAGTCTTGGCAAGTAAGTCTTTTGGGTATCATTTCAGCATTTTCCCATCAGACATGCATGGTAAATTGTTATTGAGTAAGCCACATAAACCATGGATCATGTTTTTGGTGACTTCAAATAAGTTTGGATAAATGTCAACATTTGGTATTTCTGCTGAAATGACTTGATCAATTGAATCTGGTATGACTTTTTTGATTGACCAAATCTAAAATGTGTGCATGTGGCAATCATCAATTTGCTATTCAACATAATACATCCAACAACATGTCTCTCAAAAGTATTATGCTTGACATTGAAATCCATTAAAGATTTCAATTTATGTTTGAACACACATGCAGAAATATCATGATAATCTGATGATGATTGTCCAGTTAACAAAAGTTATTTTATTTTATCCCACATAGTATTGCATGTGATTGTGATAAACAAATATGGACGGCCATATGTGCAAACATATGTCATTGCATCTTGTGCATATTCATGCATGTGCCATGGACTCACTGTAAATGTGGCTGGTAGCATAACCATTTTCCCAAATTATTGGAATTCACATTGTCATCATTAACAACTTCATCACATAAATGAATGTACTCTTCAGAACGCAAATTAGTTTGAATTAATCAAATGAAGAGAGTCATTTGGTTTTGATTTTTGCATACATATTGACAATATATTGATGGAACAATTTTTGATGTTTTAAGATATGATTTTCATCATTTTCACAAATTATTATTCAATAAAAATAGTAATCCTTGGTACTGCCTTTATTATTCAATTCCTCATCTGTTTGTGAATTTCTCAATTTGATATTGAGATGATATCCATCTTCTCCTTGTCAAAATAAAATTGGATATTGCAATCTGTCACATGAGTGATGAGTTTTCAAGACTTGCTGAACACCATTTCTGCAATGAAGAATCATATCACATGAGTTAAATTTTTTTGCCAATTATAACAATCACCAATTCATCAATTGTTGATGCATTGTACTGTCTTTTGTGCTGTCCAACAGATGTTTTGCTTGCTCTAGCTACAACTTTGTAGTTATCAGATGGCATTTGTTCAAGGGCAATTCTGAAAAATTAAACTAATTAGTTGTGTTGATCAAATAAAGCTTGTAATGCAGCAACAATTTCTCATTTAGTGTCTATATTGAATTGACAACATTAATTGATTTGTTCATCAGTGTATTCCATTAAATAAATGTAAAGAAATTTGTGATCTGCATTTGGCAGTGGTAGTGTCAGGCAAACAGAAAGTGAAATTGGACTGGCCTTCCAGCCTAGGTGCCAGAGCACCTGAACGGCAAACCAGAATGCCCAAGGCATTGCTGCTGGTATGACGGATATGAAACTGGAAAGGAGTTTCACCAATATCTGCCAGTGAGCCAGAATTTCGTACAAGCACATAATATAATACCAGAAGAACATGGCCGTTAGCCCCAAGGGGTATGAGAGTGCCGGCGGAAAAGGCAGTTTAATTCTCAACATATAAAAACTAAATTTTGGGGAAGGTTTTTTAATAGAAAATTTAAGGAAGAAAAATCAACCAACAATTTTCTCAGTGGAATGTAACTGATTAAATAGTGGTTGATTTAGAGAGAACAAGCTGGGATCAGGTCCCTCAAGTTCAACCTAACCAGTAAATTGTTTGGGAATGGGGAACAGATAATTTAACTGAGAAATGACATTGAAAAACTTGGCAGCAGGCTGAGTCACTATCAATTCAACCTCAAACTTCCAAACTGAGGCTTAGATACGTTTCTGATGGTTGGCACAAAGGCATTTAGCCCAATGAGCAGCGGGAATCCCCCAAGGCCACCCCACGTAGGGGCAGGCCCATTTGGTTGGAAACAGGTTTGGGACGCCCAACCTGCCCATGCCCAGTCGCTGGGCCATTTGTTTGGTCAGAATCATTGCTTTGGGCGCAACACCCAATTTGCTGGCAGGGAGCTTCAAAACCTCATCAATGGTGCCCAATGCTGTTGCCTGCCCGTCAGTGATGATCCCCAACAATTTTGGGTAGGGGGAATTTTCTTGATCATAGTGTTAGCCAAATCAAAACCATCAGCTATTCCAGCCGATAGATCAGTCTTCATTCCTTTCTGACCATTTGAAATTCAGACATCAGGATGACTGCCAAACAATTTTGTTCCAATTGATTTCATTTCGACTATCTCAGTGCAGATTTCACTAATTCCCTGTAACAGTTCTGCTGAGGTAAGTGTGGGTACTGGAGGAGGGATCTAAAGTGGAAGAGCTGTTACCCAGCGCTCGTCTACCACGTGGGCAAGATCACCCTGAGTAACGAGAGGTACAGCCATCCTCTTCAGTACCTTCTTGCTCAGAAACAGGAAAAGGGCCCAATCAACTGCCAGGGAATATTCCCCAGGACTTACAGGTAGTAGTGATTCTGCATGATGATAAATTTGCCCTTGCACTTTATATTTTGGCATTTAATTCTTGCACATAATATTTTTTGCACCAAACAATGTCATTTGGAAACGTGAATTGTACTTGCATATGTTTGCCAAGAAACGTTTTAATTGGCTTGTGTCACCTGATACTAATTCTGATAATGGTTCAGGTGTTAAATGTAAATATGACAATTTCATTTTTTTACAAGCGCAGCACAATCTGATGGTTTATTCTTAAATTTGAATGAACTTCAGTACATGCATAATTTATCCATTTGCTCAATAACCAACTTGGATGAAGACTTAAATCATAATTAACATCATAATAGAAATTACCAATATTTAAATAAGCATGCTATGTTCATCTGGATCAAGCATTGCATACTAAATTAGTTTCCAGTCTTGCTTTCCATTTCTTGTCTGATTCACATAAATGGGCTTGAACTGTGCATACTTGATCAGTTAACATTCTTGCTTTTCATTGCTCATCTGTTTCAGATAAATGGGCTTGAGCAGTGCATACTCAAGTGGTTTCCAGTCTTTCTTCTCATTGCTTGTCTGTTTCAGATAAACAGGCTTGAGCAGTGCATACTTGATCAGTTTCCAATCTTTCTTTCTGTTGCTCATCTGTTTAAGATGAACAGGCTTGAGCAGTGCATAATTGAGAGTTTGCAGTCTTGCTTCCCATTGCTTGTCCGTTTCAGAAAAATGGGCTTGAGCAGTTTATATTTGAGCAGCTTCCAGTCTTGCTTCCCATTATTGTCTGTTTCATATGAATGGGCTTGAGCAGTGCATACTCATCAAAATTAAGTCTTGCTTTCCATTGCTCATCTGTCTCATATAATTGTTCTTAATCAGTGCATACCCAAATGGTTTCCAGTCTTGCTTTTTCGTTGCTCATCTGTTTCAGATAAATGGGCTTAAGCAGTTGTAAAAATTTACTTTAGTGGTTGTTATTGGAAAGTAAACCAATAACCTTTTTACTGCACAGGTTTAGTTTCCTTGTGCACTTTGTCACGTTGTATAGAATGAATTATTAATTGATAATAGTATAGAGACTATTATCCATAGTTGAGTATGAATTATTTTTCAGCCCAATGCTTGGTTAGTATTTTCAATTAAATATTCATGATGTCATACTCGTAGGATTTGTTCCCTTGCTCTTGTCCACCCAATCTTCGCTGAGATACCCCAGTGACAGTCTTCAACCCAACACACAGTTGGCAGCTATCCCTGATTGTGGCTCCTTCTTCTCTAGATCCCCACTCGGATCTTTACTCTTCTCTCTGAGAGTCTTCCAACTATTGCCCTCTGCAATAGTATCCTTGAGACAGAACAGCACAATAGAAGCTGATAGTTTAACTATATACCAAATGGATAATATTACTGTTCTTGTAAATAATGTAAATAATAACCAACTATTTGACTGTTTGATTGTTTTTATTATAGTAAATTCTAGGGAATATATATAGTGGGGAATTTAGCTGTCTAACCCTCAGTTGAAACCTATTCGATGAAATGGCAGCCATCGCCATTGAATCACCCACCCTCGTCTCAGCAGCAATGGTCTTCCCCATCCTGGCTAGGATTCTGTTGTTGGACATCCTTAAGACCTCAAACAGAAAGAGTCAGAAAACGTGTCCCTAACTTTTTCCTCTTAATCCAAGTGAACCAAACATATTTAACTAGTGACCTGCTTAGGTAATGGGACTTATTACCCATTATGGTAGGTCACTCACCAACCAATCAATTTGCTAGTTGCAGATGGCATCACTCACCTCACAACTTGCTATTCATTTCCAATCAGTCAGTAATAAAATTCAACCAATCTCAATCAGTACACCTGATAGTTAATCACTATCAGATGCCCCTTTTTGTTGGCAACTCTGCCTGATGAGATCTTAAGTATTTGTCTGGATTGATCCCCGATGGATATGACCAGGCAAATACTTCAAAATCCCCTGAAAGTAGTTACTCCAAAACTTGGGCCAACCAATTTCTGATTCACTTCACCTTAGGGAATTTTCCCCTAGCGATTCCAGGTAATCTAGCAGGCTGGGAATATGGGCAAAAATCCCAACACATCTCCCCTCTTGCCTATATTTCCAGCGAGAAAAGGATTGGGGAATGAGAACACCTCTTTGAACACTTAGTCAAATAATTCATTGGTTTAAGTGGAGTACACTCATAAATACTTAACGCTGCTTGGGATGACCTTCAGCATATAGTGTTCTTCCCCTTCCTCCTCACTACTGCCTTCTCAGAGCGCGGTCCCCACGATCTACTGTCATGCCAGACTGATTGATTTACTTATGACGATATTAGTCCCAGGATCCAGTTTTCCCCCCATCAGGGTATATGACTCGCTGTCATATTCTGGTTTCTTGGTCTGGCGTCCTTAAATTCCTGATTTTCTCCTCATCCTAGACAGGAGACTCTTGCTGTCGATGTTTGTTTTGTGGCTTAATTAAGAATACTTATTTTTATTAGCCCTTGTTATTTCTCTCACAACCTTTTGTCTTAAGTCATTCCTAACTTTTCTCTTGGAGAGCTTATCCCATTAATTTTTAGATTAATTTCTTCAAAATTGGAGCCTAATGGATTGTATAGTGCATAATGTCAACTTCCATATAAGTCTGACATCCCCCTCTCATCCAGCTCATATGTCAAATTCTGAGTTGCAATACCAGCAGCTTCTGAACAGTTTGTCTGATCAAGACCTCCGTCTCTTCAAGCAGATGAGTCCAGATGCTCAGCGGAACCTCTTCTATGGTCCTTCCAGGACTCATACGCCTAGTCTGACGCCAGCGGCTAGTCCTTCTGTCAAATTACCAGAAATGGTAACTAATCCCTAAAAACCAGGCTAGCTATAATTTCAAACAACTCTCATCTGGTTCTTCCTCTGCTTTGATTCCATAGTTGCATTTCAAAACTCTCCTGGATTCAGCTCCTTTTGCTGATGCTCTGACCATCATTGTAGATGCTCCAGAGATTATGCCAGTTGCTCTTGATCACTAATTTCTTTCTGGGTCAGACCTGCTTCCTGAGTTCCTCTTCTGACTTGGTCAATATTACAAACCCGCTGTTCTGGTCTCTGAGATCACCATTGGTAACATTATTCACTTTGAGCTCCCCTACACTGAACTTCAGGCCCAAGCCACCAAGGCTTTGACTTTAGCGCTGACTTCATCTGATCTTGATAACAACCTGGATCGGGATACCACCACTTATGCTCTTCACTTTTCTGGCCAAGTTCTTCAAAGTTGGTCCACGAAGCTTCCAGCCTCTCCTGGGTTCCATCTATTGTTCAGTTTTAGTTTCTGAGAAGCTCGTAGTCATCACTTGCAGGATGCCATTCACTCCCTGCACAACTATCTCTTCTCCGGCACTTCCCATCAGTATCTTCCGCTGATGGCATTGATAGGGGGCATGATTCAGCAACCCCCATCAAGCATCCCTTCTTTGTTGCCGGCCCATATGTCTGGTGTCTTTGATGAAGCATATCATCAGGCGCTCAGGAATAATCTTCTGGCTCTGGTACCATATTGGGATTACTCTGGGTTATTCGCTGATTGCCTCTTCTTATACTTTGCTTTCCTCCCTGCTCCAGGGTTTTGCGATTGGCTTCATCTGACATCTCAATTTCCCTTCCCCTAGTCACTTTCTCACAGGTCTCTGCGTATGCTCAAAGAATGTGGTTTTGTGTAGGTCTAGTCCTCGCTATCATCTGATCTCAAATCAATTTCAATGGGCTGTTCATTCCTACTGTGATCCATCCTCCCTCCCCCAAGAGGCGACATAGGCGGAATCATCCCCATACTAAGGACAATTAATAAAAATAAAAATTATAAAACTTATATTGTCTTTTTCTCTGTGCGGTTTATAATCTTTTTTCCAATATCTTTTATCAATTTTTATCTTTATTTTCTTTTTTCCATGGGACTTGACCTTGTTTCAGTTCAGCGGTCCATCTTTTTTATTTTTTTCCCAAACTGGGTCCTGGGTACTTAAACTTGCCAGTTTTCTATGGTTCAGAGGTCCTTTTTTAGACTTAACCATCTAGTTTTGGTTCAGAAGTCCTTTTTTTGGACTTGATCTAATTATCAGGACATGACCAATTTAACGGTTCATCAGTCCTTTGGAAACTCTCTTATTTTTTCATCAATCCATCACTTTAGATACTTAGTGTGGACTCGATTCACAACTCTTCCATCCAAGAGATTCTTGATGGAGTAAGCATCAGTCGCCATCTTGGCAATCACTTCAAATGGATCTGACCACAATGCATCTAATTTGTTTCTTCATCTGAAACCATGCATATTGCAATAGGCAACTCTTTCCCCTATTTGATATTCAGCTAAGGCTGGTCAGTTCTTGTCATCTGTTGATTTCGCTCATATCCTTTTCTTCAAGGTTGTATAAAATGCTTGCAATTGCATATTGATCAGGATACTTGTCAGTCAGTTCAGGTATTGCTTGGTACTCATCCCCAATGTAGGTTCCACCACCAAATATAAAATTGGCGGCAACGCGGCCTTTCTTCCATATAATAACTCAAATGGCATCTTTCCCATCGCCGTATGATGACTAATATTGTAGGCGAACATCACCAAACTCAGGTACATTCCCCACGCAGAAGTTCTCCCTGTGACTAGCTTCCTCAGCGTCGCGGCCAGCGTTCCATTGACCCATTCTACCAGTCCGTTCATCTACAGCTGGTAAGGTACTGACATGACTCCTCTGGATCCCCATTATCTCATTCAATCTCAGGATCACATGAGATGTGAAGTTGGTCCCATTGTTGCTAAGCAGGATCTGCAGACATCCATGCTGGTATACTACTTGATCCAGGATGAACCTTGCAGTACTGGTAGCGTCTACTCTCATTAGGGCCTTCATCTCAACCCATTTTGTCAGATGGTCAATGTCAACTATAATGTACTTGACTCCCCCTGTGCTCATCATCAGCGGTCCCATCACATTGATGGACACTGTGTGCCAGGAAAATCCAGGGTGGACAAGTTGGTATCCAGTTGTATTCTTATGTGGTTTGTGCAGCTGGCACTCCACGCAACAAGTTAGATAATCCATGACATTGTAGTTGATAGATTCCCAGTAATAATACTGGCAAATATGGTTAGTTGTTTTCCTCAGGCCTCCATGCCCAACAACCTTGTGAGCTGCTTGCACTATAGCTGCTCTTTCCGATGGTTTTGGGAATAATAACTGCTTCCCATTGATTATCTTGAATACTTGTCCATCCATAGTCTCAGTGTTTTCCATCGCTTTCTGAAGTGCACCTTGGATTTCTTGGGGCTCATCCCCAATTTTTCCTTTGACCATTCTCTGGAATAGCTCATCCACTTGCGGGTATACCATCTGGACCATTGGCAACCACAATAAGCCATCCGCGTTCTGATGAGAAGCCCCTTCTTGGTGGACAATCTCATAATCAAAAAGCCTGAAGCTTAAGTGCCCATCGGGCCAGTCATACATCTGGCTCTCTCAAATTGTGCAGCCAATGCAGCAAAGAGTGGTCCGTTACCACCTTAGAGTGTGTTCTATAGACATACACCTGAAACTCTTGCATGCATAAATGACCACAAGGCATTCACACTCAGTCACGGTGTAGTTCCTCTCAGCGGCTGAGAGTATCTGGCTCACATATGCCTCCAGATGCTCACCTCCAATTTCATCTATTTGGATCAGTACAGCGCCAATTGCTGTCAATGAAGCATCTGTTTGAATAATAAACTCCCGATTGAAATTCAGATATTTTGGAATTGGCGAATCTATTAAATATCAGTGTAACTCATCAAAGGAGTCCTGGGCCTCTTCATTCCATACAAATCCTTTTTTGGATCCTTCAATAAATGGAATAATGGTTCAGCTATTTGGGCGAAGTCCTGAATAAATCTTCTATAGTATCTGACCATCCCAAGGAACACTTGGATGTCTTGGACACTCTTCAGTACAACCATACATTTTATAGCTGCTATCTTCTGGGTTTGCGGCTGCAATCCACTAGAGTTGATTACAAATCCCAGGTATTCCAACTCTTTCTTAGAGAAGTGGCACTTCCTTGGCTTGATTTTCAGGTTAGCTGCGGAGAGTCACTTTAATACTTCTTCCAAGTGGTGTAGGTGATCAGTAAACGTCCTACTGAACACGTTTATATCATCCAGATATACCAAGATGCACGACAGCTTTAAGTCACTTAATATTGCATCAATGGCCCTTGAAACATTGCAGGCGCATTGCATAGAACCTGGGGCATCCTCATCGGTTGGTATAGCCCCTGCGCGGTAATACTTGCGCATTTTTCCTGGTCTTCCTTTGGCAAGTCGATCTGCCAATATTCTGAGATTATATCCATCATGGAGAAGTAAAACGCTTCTCCTAAATGATCTAGCGCATCATCAATCCTTGGTAGGAGATAAAAATCCTTCTTCATAATTTTGTTCAGCCTCTGGTAGTCAATAACCACCCAGTTCAATCCATCCTTCTTCTTCACAATCAGAATCAGACTCTCCCAGGGACTTGACTATGGAACTAGAAGCCCATGCTTCACTAGTTTGCTGATTTCATCCTCCACTACCACTTTGGTGGCTTTTGATCATCACATTGGTCAATCTTATTATTAAATTTTCCCCAGTATCGAACTTGTGGATCACATCTCATGCACATCCCAAATCGTGGTCATCCTGAGCAAACACTTCCCAATACTTTTTGAATAGTTCAAGCACCTCCTCTTGCTGGCCTTCTGACAGATCAGTGAGCTGCTCTCTATCAACCAATAGGCTGATACTTTCAGTTACCCCAGCTGGTAATCCCATTTCGTTGAGAGACCCAAAATCATGGAATCTTTTTAATTCAGCTTGAGGATCAGATGAACAAATGTGATGATCTGATTCCTCTTGATCTTCATCAGTTTTTCACTCAAATTCGCCAGGAGAACTCGAATTTCTCCATGGCTCAGCATTATTATCCCAGGAGCCACCCATGGCTCCACTCTGGACTTCTTCCAGGGGTTTCTGATATCCCCATACAACAGCTCAGGAATCTTCAATGTCAACCCTGTGTCAACTATCATCTGCAATCCAGCCGGTATGGTCCTCTCATTCTTGATCCTTAGTGTAATTCCCCAGTTCTCTAGGATTTCTGCCAGCATTTCACATCACTTCCTACCAACTAATTGGTACCAAATTGAGACAATGCTGTCATTATATATTAGATTGATGAAGTTGTTTCTCCAATTCAACGGAGCTTCGCCATCCTTCTGATATACTAATGATAATGTCTGACCCAAGATGGTCAAAGTATTATCCTCAAAGTTACATTTAACTCCGTACTTTTATAAGAACTCCATTCCGATCAGAATGTCATAGTTTTGATTCTCCAAAACTATGGCTGGCGCAGATACCACCAACAACCCAAATCATAGTGGCCACACTATATGCTCCATAGGAAATGGTGGTGTTCAGACCAGCTGTCCCATATTCTTTCTTGTGTTCCAAGTCTGGCGAGATCTTCATCCTCTTTACCAGCTTGGTCAAGACAATATTGATGGGCGCTCCGCTGTCAACAATTGCCCTCACCCTCACTCGATTCACTTGTATGTCTATATACATACACTCATAGTATTGTAATATAGTATTTACTGAGTAAATGGCGGCATTTTTAGCTGAATCTAGGGTGTGAATAATTTGCACCAATAAATCAGGAAACGATTCCTTTATCACGCTGAGGGGGATAGACAGATTAGCCTCATCTTAACGGATGTCAGATAACTCTTCAGGATTCTCTGCAGTTTGAATCTTGTCCACCAGTTGTTGGGCGTATGGCCAGTCAACTTCCTTGATTATCTCAGGGTCAAATATCTTCGCCCCAGCTCTGGTCACGGCACTTACATCCATAATAACCACTTGATACAGCTGATCATGCTCATCATCTATGAACAAATTGCTAATATCAATTTCTTCATTCATAATGTCAAAAGGAACAGGTTTCTCCGCAGCTCTAGACTGTTCCCTGTCTAGGCTGCAGGCCCTTTTCCAGAATTCTTGGTAGCTGCTGACTCTTTGGCCTGGACCACGTTAATCTGATCCTTCAGCTTTTTACAGTTCACGGCGAAATGTCCTTTCCCACCACACATATAGCAGACCTTTTCCTTCTTGTTTAACCATCTGAATTCTTTGGGCTTATTTCCTGGAAAAGTTCAATTAGTCAACTCTTTAGCTCCTTCATTTCCCTTCGTGGGATTCAGATTTTGTACCAGATTAGACTTGAAGCTTCTATTTGGGGCATCGAATGTCACTCCCAAACTCTTCAAGTTGTCTACCATTTGTGAGGTAGTTATTTCCATCGCAAACATGGAGGACATCATGCAATGCAAATCGCGATAGGGCCAAAGGGCCACTTGCAAGGCGATTCTGGCATCAAAGTCATCCAATACTCTCGCTCCATCCAGGATCTGGGACCCCTGGTAAAACTGATCTGCGAAGCTAGCTAGAGACTCATCTTTATGGAACTGGATTCCCATAAATTCCTGCTTGCACTTCAACATGCGTGTCAGACTCCCAAACTCTTTCATGATAGTCACCTTTGCCTCAGCATATGACCAGCTGTCCCTCCAGGTGAGGTAACACTAAGTTTTAACAGTCAGTGTCTAGGCAATTCATGACTGTCAATGCCTTTTGATGATCCCCGTAGCCATTCATGGTCATATCAAACAGTTGGAAAAACGCTGGGGCATTATCCTGATGGAACGTTGGCAATTTTGGCGTTGCCCTAAATTCCTATGAGTTAATTCTGGCTGATTCTCTCGGCTCAGCTACTTGGCTAACTTGAGGAGTGACTTTGGACATCATCTCCAAAATAGCATTAAAAGAGGGTGGCATGTTCCTTGGGTATTTGACTTCCCAAGTATTGTGCAAGGACTTCTTTCTTCAGTATCACTTGCCATATCAGGCTCACAAGCATATTTGTGAGCTTTAAGTTCCTTCACTTGTTTGATTAATCTTTCTATATCTACTCTGAAATTTCTTAAACAAATGTGATCCGCTTCTCACTCCATTTTCAGGTATAAGACCTCTCAAATGAGGTCCCCTTCTTTCTTCTTCAACAAAGTTACTTTCCAAAGTAACTCGTTCCCAAAGCTTTCTACATTCTCTATTCCTTCTTCCACCTTGGCGACTACTTCTTCCAAGGCTGCGAACTCCTGATGGTCCGCTGAGTTTAAGGCATTCTGGTTTATGGTGGCTAACTCAGTCCACAGTTTGCATAACTCATCTTTGTATGACATTCTTCTAGATTCTTTACTCAACTACCCCTGTAGTGAGCACCAACTTGTAAAAATTTACTTTGGTGGTTGTTATCAGCAAGCAAAACAGTAACCTTTTTACTGCACAGGTTCAGTTTCCTCATTCACTTTGTCACGTTGTATAGAATGAATTATTAATCAATAATAGTATGGAGACTATTATCCATAGTTGAGTATGAATTATTTTTTGGCCCAATGCTTGGCCAGTATTCCCAATTAAATACTCATGATGTTGTACTCAAAGGGATTCGTTCCCTTGCTCTTGTCCACCCAATCTTTGCTGAGATACCCCAGTGACAGTCTCTTCAGCCCAACACACAGTTGGCAGCTATCCCTAATTATGGCTCCTTCTTCTCTAGATCCCCACTCGGATCTTTACTCTTCTTCTCTGAAAGTCTTCCAATTATTGCCCTCTGCAATAGTATCCTTGAGACAGAACAGCACAATAGAAGCTGATGATAGTTTAACTATATACCAAATGGTTAATATTACTGTTCTTGTATTTACTGTAAATATTATTCAATGTATGACTGTTTGACTGTTTTTATTTTTAGTAAATCCTAGGAAATATATATAGTGGTAAATTCAGCTGTCTAACCCTTAGTTGACACCTCTTTAATGAAATGGCAGCCATTGCCATTGAATCACCCATCCTCGTCTTGGCAGCAATGGTCTTCCCATCCTGGCTAGGATTCTGTTGTTGGACATCCTTAATACCTCAAACAGAAAGAGTTGGAAAACGTGTCCCTAACATTTTCCTCTCAATCCAAGCAAACCAACCATATTTGGCTAGTGACCTGCTTATGTAATGGGAATTATTACCCATTATGGCAGGTCACTCACCAACCAATCAATTTGCTAGTTGCAGATGGCATCACTCGCCTCACAACTTGCTATTCATTCCCAATCAATTGGTGATGAAACCTGACTGATCCCAATCAGTACTTAATAATCAATCACTATCAGATGCCCCTATTTTGTTGGCAACTCCACCTGATGAGATCTTAAGTATTCATCTGGATTGATCCTGATGGATACTACCAGGCAAATATCCCAAAATCCCCTGAACGTAGTTACTCCAAAACTCAGGCAACTGATTTCCAAATCACTTCGCCTTAGGGAAGTTTCCCCTAGAAATACCAGGTAATCTAGCAGGCTGGGAATATGGGCAAAAATCCCAACAGCAGTGCATACTCAATCAATTCCAGCCTTGCTTCCCATTGCTTGTCTGTTTCTGACAAACAGGCTTGAGCAGTACATACTCAAGCAGTTTTCAGTCATGCTTCCCATTGCTCATATGTTTTTTAAGCTTGTGGCGCTATTTAAATTTATGCTTGAGGCGTAGATTGACCAACCAATTGTTATTTGGGTAGCATAATTAATTTGAGAGTGAAAGTAATGCTTTGTGGCAGCTATTATAAATTCACTTGGAAAAAGGTGTTGAAATCCAGAAGATTGGGATACTCATAGATGCTACTCACCCCTAGATCTTAACAATAATTGGCAGAAGATATTACACTTTCTACTTCTAGGATAAATAATCTTTATGGGGGTATTTGACTGTTTTATATTTTAAAATTATAAATTTTGAGCATATAAAAATGATAGATTTTATGAGGTCTTTTATTAATAGTTGAAGAGGAATCAAGAAGTAAACCCTCTTAAAATCTCAATGCTTAATATTTAAATGTATTGAGGCTTGAAGTGGGGGAGGTACAAAATTCAGATTTGGCTAAAAATAGCTAAATCAAGGAATATGAGGTTTTAACCTATTAAATCTATTGAACTTTGCCTTGGTTTAAAAGTGTGGCCAATTATTCTCTTTTCAGTAATATCTGTCCCCTGATCAGCTTACTTTAAATAAACAGCTATCTAGAGTTAATTTTTTATTCTCTTTTCAGTAATATCTGTCCCATGGTCAGCTTACCTTGAATAAACAGCTATATAGATATAAAGTAAATGATAAAAAGTGATTAAATAAAAGTGATTGTACCAGAATTTGAACAATTTAACCTTTTATAAAATTTAAGGTTAGAGCTAAAAGCTGAAATGATTATACTAGATTTTTTTCAAACAAACTCCATACTTTATTTAAATTAAATTTTAAGGGAAATTAAGAGGGGAGGGCAGAATACAGGTGATTTAGCCAAGGGTAAAAAAGGACTGGGAGTTCAGGCTGCTAGAGTTCTAGCACCTCCAACCATTGCTGATTGGTGAGTGCCATCTCTAGCCACAGTTCTAGCATTGGCAGGCTTATAGGCCATTTGATTCTCAGTCAATTAGTTGCCTCATTGTGTACAATGAGCAATCCGGTGGGGAAAGCCAAACATGTGGCTTTATAACACCCGGGGATTAGGCGCAAAAATTTTGAGATCTGATGGAGCTGATTGGAATAATCCAAATGGTCTTCAATACCAAACCTTTGTGGTGGGGGCGCTCATTGCTCAAAATCTTGGAAACTAGTTCAAGTGAATTACCCATACACAATAATAGTAAATGAAGGCTTGTAGTTGGATCAGAGCCATTCTCAGAGTTTTCATGAAGAAAAGATCCTGTGATGGATGTATTCCCATTGGCGATTGTTCACCTGATAGGATGTGTCACATCGTGGACCAGTATTTTTTGAACATGGTGCATTCATAATAATGGTAGGCTATGTCTGCTTCCAGTTCAGTACATATGGGGCACTCTTTGTGCTGGTAGTCCAGCCCGCTGTGCTTGCCCAGTTTAGGATCCGCCAGGTTACCAAACGCTGTTTGGCCATTACCAATTGGGAGTTCAGGCCCAAAATCAACTCCTTCATTGGGTAGTTGGTGTCATGGCCTTCAGTAGTCCAGTCATTTAGGATTCATGGATGGGTGGGCAGATTGCATCCCAGTTTCAGAAATGGATCCCCATATTCTATTAGCATCAATTGTACCTTATTTTGATTGACTTGGTTGCATATTTGTCAGTGATTCATTTATGCTCCTCCCAGATCATTGTGGAAAACATTGCGGAATTATGGTCTTTGATGTCCCTTTGAATTTGGTCAGCATCTTGGGCCAATCACTCAAATGACCATCCACCCTGGCGCATGGCCTGATTGCATAGTCACCAGTAGTGTGTGGTACCCTTTTGGGATGTTATCCGCGGGTGGTGCACCATCCATTCATGTAGTGAGAAGTTGAGACTGGCTCTTGAAGACCTTGGGCTCTTGCCCAGTTCACGCCCCATGCTAGGGTCAGGCAACACATGTGCATCTGTGTTAGTTTAAGGAATGACTTCCCCCATATTTTCCAGGCATGAGATTTGAAGTCCAGGAGGCCCATGCCTCCTTTGTTCTTTGGTTTTGACAGGGCTTCCAGCAGTATCAGTGCCACCTTTGCTTGAACCACAGGAAGGTTTGGAGAACTGTCCTGATTTTCTTCTCTAGGTTCAGGCTCATTGGCAGCACATGAGAGACATACCACAACTTTGAGAAGATGAAGATGTTGATTGCCTGCACTTTTTCTTTGAGGCTTAGTCTGGCATTCTTCCAGCATGCCATTTTGGATTGATAAGCTTGACAATACTTCCTGTTTGGTCTCCAGTACTGCTGGTCCCTTATTGTTGAATAGTATCCTGAGGTATTGGATTGTCTGGGAGTTCATGATTGGCATTGTGTCAGTCAGTGGGCTGAAGTTCAGGTTGCTGATCCTCATCACTGAGGTTTTTGCCAAGTTGATTTTTGCATTTGAAGCTAGCTGGTAAAGGTTTAGTAGTTCCTCAGTACCCTGGAGGTTGGTCGGTGAGTTTATGCCTACTACTGTGTCATCAGTGAATGCTAGCATCTTCAGTGGCATTTGATTAGGGTAGACTAGGCCCCAAAGTTTTGTGTTCGCTGCTGCCAGCAGAATGTTGGCTGCAAAATTAAAGAGTATTGTTGACATTGGGTCACCTTGTCAGAGACCTTACCTGACTGGGATTTTGTTGGTTATGCCATCTGCGACAATCACATTTGTTACCAGGCCCAAGTACAGCTTCATTATCCATTCTCAAAAAGTGATGGGGATACTGACTGCCTCTAGCACCTCACGTAGGAATGACCACGCTACTTGGTTGTATGCCTTTTCCATATTGAGGAACATAAGGTACCCCTGCTCAATACCCCTCACATCCTGGAGTACTCTTTGGACTGAACCAATACTGTCCCATATACTATGGCCTTTGACAAAGCTGTTCTGGGCTTTATAAAGCATGTGCAGTGCCATTGCCATCAGCCAATTAGATAGTATGTGCATGAGCTTTTATAATTGGCATTTGATAGTGAAATCAGGCACCAGTTCCAAAGTTGGTATTGGAGTCCCTTTTTGTACAAGAGTACAATTTGGTTCTCTTGGCTCCCAGAATTTGCTGGCCATTTTGTAGACAGTGGTTAAAGAGGGCTTTGAGCTCCATCAAGATGTGGTCACAAAATGTGGTATATATTTCTGCACACATATTGTTGGGGCCTGGTGCTTTCATTCTTGGTGACTCCTTTAGTGCCCTCTTAACTTCATTGATAGAGATTTTGGCAGATAATTTGGTGACATCTTCCAGCGTACAGCCTCCCAGTGCCAGCTTGGCCAGGTCAATAAGGGCTCTTGTCACCAATTTGCTCATTTCTTGTTGTCAGAAAAGATCACTGTAGAATTGCTCAACCTCACACTTGATTTTTTCTGGATCTGTTGATACTCCCCTTCTGCTGTCTCCAATTCCTGTACCCTAGCCTTGTTTCAGATTTCCTTGAGGTGCTTCAGTCCCTCTTTGGTCATCATCCCCACTAGGCTCTGATATTGGTAAGTCACATTGGTCCATCTCTTCAAGTCTTGCTTCATCATTATAGCCCAATACTTTTTGTGTGTTGTTTGGTACTCACTCCACCAGTCTTCTCTGTCCCACTAGGTGAGCCTCAGCCTTTCTAATTTAGACTTCAGCTGCTTTGCGGTGGCAGTTCACTTGTAGGAGGTCACTTTTTCAAACTTCATGCTATTGTGCTTCAGTTTTGCTTTGATCTGAGTCCATTGTTCTAGCAGGTCCAACTCCGGGCAGCTGTCCAGATATGTTACCAGTCAATCCAGTCCAGCATCAATCATTTGGCACCATTCTCCATCCCTCAGCATGGCTGGTGCCAGTTACTATTTGTGGTTCCTTGGGGGTTCATCAAGATTGATATCCATATGGATGACCATGTGGTCACTTTTGGCATTTATGCTGACCTCGCTGTTGGATATCATTGGCTTAAGATCCAACGACACTAGGATATAGTCTAAATATGATCTGGACTGTGGGGATCCAGCTGAGTCATATGACTATTTCATCAAGTTGGCCAGGTTGTCATCCTCTTTGTCAATTATTAGGCATATCCCCAATTTGACTAGGTAATCCAGCATCTCATCAGCCTTTCTGTTGGGATGTTCTCTTGTTGGGAACATATCCCAGCTTGCATTTGTCCAACAGTTCAGGTTTCCTGCTATTATGGTCATCGCTTTGGATGGCACATCTGCTAAATATTCCCAAAAAATACAGTTTTCATGGAGCTTTGGTGGAGCATAGACTGCTATTGCTCGTATGCTCTTTCCAGTTTCTCTTTTTGTAGCTGTCATTATCAAGATCCTTCCGGTGTGAGAACAATTATACTAGATAAGGTATTTTTAAAATCATTTAGGTTTTTGATTCAAAGTTCTGATTTTAACTTGCTAATTAGCCAAATGACCACTAACCACTTAACAGAACCATTTAAAATATCGAATCAACTGAATACCAATTTGCTCAGCCATAATATTATACCAATTACTATCAAAAACATATAAGATTTTCATTTGTTACTTAAAAAACTTTTTATTTTACTAAAAAAATTAAAATACTTTCTTAGGCCTACATCACATAAGGAACCCACATGCCAAATTTCAAGTTTCTAAGTTGATATTTTTTGAAGATTTTGTGATGAGTCAGTTGGTCAGTGGTCTTTCTCTTATATATAAATTTTGGACAAATTAGGTTAAAATTAGGGTAAGTAGTTTAAAAGATGTTGGTTTACATATGTATATACACATAATGATTTTTATATAGAGAGAAACTTCAGTAGCAGTTTGGTGATATTTGATTAATTCGATAAGTTTAACTTTTTTGGCCGAGTGGGTATTGGTTTTTGGTCGATTTGATAAATTCTAGTTTGGGTTTGTCAAGCGGATAATTTTTTGGTCGATTCAATAAGTTCGGTTGGGTTTGGCCGAGTGTGTATTAGGTTCTGGTCGATTCGATAAGTTCAGCTTGGTTTGAACCAAGTAATTGGTAGTTTTGGTTGATCCGATAGGTTCTATTAGTTTTAACGAATGGTTGGGAATGGTTGATTCGATAGGTTTAATTACTCTCTAAACTTATCGACGGCCATCTACCACTATAAAAACTAATAATGAAAAAGTCGGTTAATTACCATCTGATAAAAAACTCGACAAACGCTGAGTGAAGCCCGTTCCCCATAAAAGGTTCCAGGCCGAGCTAAACCTTTCGGCCCAAGTTGGCGTGGACCCAGAATTGTTTTGACAGCTGGTTTGGATATAACGTTAATGCTTCCGAAGCCCGTCATCGCCATTATCGGGACCACCGGGGTGGGGAAGACCAAGCTCTCCATCGAGTTGGCATTGCGATTGAAGACTGAGGTCATCAACGTCGATGCCATGCAAGTAATGACCCCTTCTCATTTGTAACGTGTTTGTCGCTTGAGCTATTAGCTTGGTTTGGGGTAAAAAGCTTTTAGGCTATAAGGGGTTGAGGATCGATATTGAGGCTTGAGTTTGATTCTGTACTGTGAAGTTCTGCATATATAGCACGCGGCAACTTTATAATTTATCTGCTTTTTTAGATTTAAACGGCGATACACTTTTAGCTGAAAGGTTGGGGCTACAAGCCATCTAAATTATCAGTTGCCGTGCATTGGGCTGCCCCTCTTTACAACGGGGAGCCTGCTGCTAGCTTCTGAAATTCGTTCGCTTGACACCAACCTTCTTTATAGTTTAACTTTAAGGTTTATACCGCTTCTCACCCCTGTTGTGATAGATGTATAAGGGGTTTGATATCGTAACGAACAAAGCCACGCCCGAAGAAAGGCGATTGGTCCCTCACCACCTGATTGATTTCGTCGAGGTGGACGAAGAATACCAGGTCCAAGACTTTGAACGGGATGCGCTCACTCAGGTATTGTGTCTAGACGGGTTGCGTGCCTTATGCCAGTTCTCAGTGGGGCGCTCGTTTTAGATCGCTGGGCTGCACTCTATGGGGAAGGTGCCGATCCTTGTCGGGGGACCCATTATTATATCCAATCGCTTCTTTGGAAGGCCTCGCTCATCAATCCGAGCCTTGAGAGGGCGGGCGCTGCGCCCGTTTCGGTATCAGCAACGGAGAGGATCCAGGAGCTTCAGAAGGGTTGGCAAAGGCTGAGCAATCAGGCTCTATTGGCGGAGCTGGCGAAGGTGGATCCCAAGATGGCGGAGCACTGGCACCCGAACGACCGGCGAAAAATAACGAGGGGTCTGACCGTGTTTTACGAAACTGGGAAGCCCCAGAGCGAGTGGATCCTTGAACGTGCCAAGGCTCCAGGTGGGGGGAAGGAGTTGCGGTTTGACACCCTGTTTTTATGGCTGTTTGCGAGCAAGGCCCAACTGGACGTTCGGCTCGATGAAAGAGTCGATGCGATGGTCGAGGTATTGTGGTTTATACACCTACATATTTTTAAAAAGGCCATAGCGCTAATATCTGTATAGCGTGGGCTGCTCGACGAGCTTGAACGTTTTCGTAAGCTGCGTAGCACCCTTCCCGGAGGGGAAAGGGATTACGACCGAGGGCTTCAACAGGCCATCGGTAACGGCATTTAAGGTTAGGACTGAGTAGTTAGGGTTTAAAGCGTTTGATGAATACTTTCGCGCTTTGGAAACCAGAGAGACATCCGCAGCGTACGACCCAACGCTCAACGCCTACTAATTCTACTTAGGGTTGAAAAGCTTAAAATTAAGGGGCTGGAGGTCATGAAGCAGCAGACACGGAAATATGCCAAGCGGCAGGTCGGATGGATCCGGAACCAGCTTTTGCCGTTGTACTTCGGGTCCCCACAGTTTCCCACGACCGAGGATCCCGTTTTGGCACCTGGCCCAGGGCCCCTTGCCAAAGTGTATCTGCTAGATGCAACTGGTAAATAGCTTCAACGCTGGGTTAATTTTAGATGTTGCATCCTGGCGCTCTCAAGTCCAAGCGAAGGCCTTTGCAATCGTTGAAGGTAAAAGCTAATGGGTGGAACCTAAATCGCCAGCGATTTTAAGCACCCGCCGCGGTCCTGATCCCGTCCAACTGAACAACCTAGCTGCTGACGAGTTGAGACCTCCCTCCAATCTAAAGTAGCCTATTTGGGTTAATGAGCTAACCTTTTCAGAGTGGAGCCCGTTATCTCAACTTGGGTTAAAAGGCTTTGCGAGGAATGTTCCAGGAGAGTCGACAAAAGGACAAAGCAGCTGGTTGACCCCGTCATCGTGAATGGGGAACGTGAATGGGAGGTGCATCTGAAGTCCAAAGCCCATCGTCAGCAGGTTATTTATAATAGGCACAGGGCCCTCGTCCTCCATACCCAACCCACGCCTAAACCTATGGGCAGTATCCAGCCTGAAATTGATAAACCTTCTGAAAGCCACGGCACAAAGTCTTTTGAGTTATCCTCGGAAGATGAGTTCATACCTCATGAGGCTCTCGAGGCATTCTGAGATAAGTTTATCTAAATAGTAAACGGTCAGTAATGGAGAATGCATCATGCAATACCTTAAATATCCTTTGAACCCATGCAAGCTTAGTATAGGCTAAACAGCGTCCTTGAGGTTTAACAAACTATGTTGAACACTATCATAAATTGTTAAATAGCATAATATCATCCAACCTATCTGCTGTTCACCACTGGCACTGGATTCTAACCGCTGAAACTAAGCGATGGCGAAGCAATATGGTGTAGCGTGCTTCAACAATGGTAAGCTTAATTGCTTGCCAAATGTAGTCGTGCGCAGATTTCGCTTACGACGGGATGACCTTAACAACCAATGAAAGTCTATTTTTTAAGTTTATCCCATCCTTCAATACTTTTATAAAGAGGGTGGCAGGTGACTTCTACTATTGATACTAAACCATGCCGTGGAATTGCACCCATGTATAGCTGAGATATTAAGCGATCACCTTACCAGGCTATCTATCGGAAGATGTCCATCGACATAAAGCTTATTATAGGATCGGATAAACCTGCAGAGGGTGGCCACCAGTAAAGTTGTGAAGTTAATTATCTGAGCAAAGTGATGGTTGTTTGGATACCATTCAGCAGCATAGGTTTCCACATAAAGCCTATTATATGCTAATATTTACCTGCAAAGGGAGACCGCTAGCAATGTTGTAAAGTAATGATGGTTTGGGTACCATTCATATAGCATAAATTAGCCACCTAAAGCCTATTATAGGATAAGATATGCCTGCAAAGGGTGACCACCAGTAACGGTGTAAAATTATTATATGAGTAAAATGAGGCTTTTTGGGCACCATCCATATAAGGTATATATCACCTATCTAGCTTACAAAGTTGGTGGGACTCTATCAGATATTACTTTATACTACTGAAATAAAGCATATGATCCAAGTTAGATAGGTTGAAATAGATTGCCCAGAAAAAGTTTAGTAGATTTTACCCCTAAACGGACCAAAAGCAATAGAACGCATGGTCCAAAATATATTTTAGAGGTAATTCATCACTACCATTATATATATGAAAGGAAATAAATATTATGGATTTTGTACTATATCAATTCAGCATAATAGCTTAAAGAGACTCGTGTATAACTTGACACCTTATCTTTTCCACATTATAGCTTGATTTGTTCTCTTTAGAAACTACTGTGGGAATTTAGCATAAAAATTTAATTTTTGTAGTTACATTTAATTTACCATATATTTTATACTGTTAACCCTTTCACAGATTAAAAAACTCCCATATTTTTTGGCCCTTAAATTTAGCAAAAAAATCTTAGCCAATGTTTGCACTTTTTATACTTATTTTGGTCCTTGTCTGTAATATAAATATGCAGTAGGCTTTGGAATAAAAATATAACCCCTATTTCTTGGACGCATATATGTGTTTGAAGATTTAAATCACCCTCATTTTTTGAATGCATATATGCATTTTTAGATTTACATAAACCCCCATTTTTTGCATACATATATGCATCAAATTATTGAAAGGGTTAAGTATCCACATAGCATCTAGTTGCTTTCAATGATATACTAACCTAAGATAATGCATTATATTATAGCTAAAATATTAAATCAAGAAGTCTTACTGTTTAGTTGTGCTTAGTAAGTTGCCATCTGGGCAACTGCTATAGAGGTCTGTTGGGATTTTTGCCCATATTACTTAACTTCAATTATAATTAATCTGCTGGTCCACTAGAAGATTCATCCCACTAGTGGATGTTGGAGTTGTCAATTTCTACATGATAACTATTGTTTGGAAAACAATTAAATGAATATTTATTGATCTGCCAGATTGCAATCCACTAGATTAAAAAGTGTTTCATTGGGTATACTCCACAATAATAAACAAGTGATTAGGAAGTTAATTTTATTATTGATAACTTAATTGACTTGTAAGAGCTGATTAGGTTTAGTTACCAATTGACTTGGGGATTATAAGTTGCTGGTGAACAATGCCACCTTTCATAGAGAAACTTTCAAGTTAACCTTTCCTGGATCACCATCCGCTGTTTATAGGTAGATTCCTATTACCTAATCAGGTTATCAAAAAAGGGAAAAATTATAGGAGTTGAGCAAAGACATTGCAACACATTTTTTATTTCAACTCAGAAGAAGTTACAATCAAGTAGGGGAGAGAACCCAATTAATTTGATGAGGAAGATCATTATTTTTTATGACCCTGGAGGGTTAAGTCATCAGTGATGGCTGCCAAAATCAATTGGGGAGCCAACTGAAGAGTTGTGCACCAGATTCCCTATAGAATCTACTTGATTTTTTTACAATAAAGCAGATCAGATATGTTTCAGATAAAATAGTTATAATTATAGTTTATAATTTAGACTGTTTTCTCTTATGATTAGAGGTGTAAGGACAAGAAGATCCTTTATCTATATCATTGTTGATCTCCACAGACTTTGAGTGATGGTAAGGAAGAAGAACATCTGAACTGTATCCTAGGATAAGTTCTACTAGATAAAAAAGGAAGAAGTCCCTACTATTTCAGAAGAATTCAATATTAGGACAAGCACTAGGTTGGCATTAAACCTAATTACTATCTTGTCTACTAGCTTAAATAGAATAGTAGCCTTCTTACTAATATTGCCCATTTTAGTCTACTACAATCAACAAGTCAAACAACGCACATATAAAGAACTTGTGCAGTTGAACAAGGGAGCCAAAGCAACTATGTTCAGAAAGAGGAATCAAATACCAAACTTTATCAAATGGTACTCAATTGAGTTTCAAGCTCGCCAAGTTTTAACAATTGGTGTTCACCACAGGGGGTATCTAATTAAAGCTAAATTTAATAATAAGTTCAAAATCAAATATGCTTTATAATAACAAACCATGCAAGCTTAAGATGGTGCTTAAAACCATCAACAAGAATGCGCTTAAATTAGCATCACAACTGACTTCACTACATTAGAAGAATGGGTGATGAAGGCTGTTAAGAGGATAAACAAGTGAGAAAAATCAACAATGACCTCTGTGGAAAAGTCAACTCCTTGAAGCGCAAGGAGGGCGAATTGATCAAAGAAGTAATGTTTCAGAAGACCAAGTGGAAGGAAGACCAGGGATGCATATGACAGCTTACTGAGGAGATAGCTTGACAATTGAAGCATATAGCAGAACTGGAGGATCATAAATGCACTTGTGCACAAATGGAGGTGGAAGAAGCCAAAAACAAAATGCCTGAAACTCCAGTTGGAAAGAATAACCCACCCAGAAGTATATTTGGTTCATTTGGAGCAATTTCAAAGATGACACCAAAAGTTACTCCTATGGTCAATAGAGTCATTGGATGGGATTCACCTGTTATTGGAGCCATGGATGTATTTGAAGCACACCAAAATTACTTGTATCCCATTGGGATAACGCCCATGCATTTTTCTTGTTATTAAAGATGACAATGTTTGGTTTCAGTTACTGATAAAAGGCAGTGACCATCATGAACTTCTCGAATAGCAACTGTCCAAATCTGGTGTTACCCCATCTAAATGGGGACAATTGGTCTTATCAGGAGGCCAAGGAAGCCATCATGATAGAATTTGAAAGCTCTATGCAGATGTCTAACCACAAGCAGGAATTATATGGATTCAGTTTCAAAAAGATGTGACTCTAGTAGCATTTGTGGACTGATTCTACCAAGAATCACAGATCCTGGCTGGTACAAAAGTGCTAATGAATTTTAACATCTAAATTACGAAGCAAGTGGCATTATGGCCCTATCATAATTTGCATCAAACAATGGCTTTAATGTTAGTAATGTAAATGTACACATCTCAGATGGTGGATCATTTAAAGATGTTGGAATTAACTTTAAAGGCCCCAAACAGAGCATTCAAAGTGAAACAGACTTGATCCCAAAATATTATAAAATTTTATGAGATGAATAAGGAGCAACCCAATTGAGTCATGTTAAGGATAATTGTCAAGAGAGTATCTGTAACTCTCTTGTTCCCAGCAAGGTGATGTAGGATGCAAACCCACATTGCTAGGGAACTAGCCGTTAAAAGAATGGGAATACAAGCACCTCAAGCAGTGCCAGTACAAAAGGTACCCAGGCAAGTATATAAATAGCAACATAAAATACCAGGTAAGTAAGAAACAACACCGCTTGAGTGGACCCCAGAGGGGCGTCCATAATCAAGTGCAGCTTGATGTCAGGGGCTTTGGGTGCCTCGATCTGGAGGGGACCTGAGTGGCCCACAGGTGCCCCTGGAATTTTGGTAAATTGTGAGATAAGGTAGTGGTCTACATGGTTGGAGACCTCCCCAAAGAGGTCCATCACCAGGGTTGCTCAAGGAACCATTAGAAAACGTAAAATAACGGGGTGTTTTTTATTAAGCAAGTCAATCAACAAGGAGTGTTGATCACAAAAACATATTTAAAATGAATTGGGGAAATTTGGGTTCTGTGGCAATGTGCCCAAGCCTTGGTGTTCCAATAAACAGATGCTTCCATCCATTTTGGTAAAATACACCAAAAGTGCCTTCACTCAAGTAATTGATTGAAGCCTTATTTTACCAGAAGTCAAAATCTCATAGCTGGAGTGGGACTCAAACCCTTGCTCTCCAATCAAGCTAATTGAACCATCTTTATTCAAAACGTAAATTATTCTTTTTAAGGCCTGAGCTAAAATAAGAGGCTGGGCATTTTGCACACCATTAGTATCAACCTGGGCTTGCTTGGCTTGCACCCAGCGTTGATCTAAGGTGTGCTTCAAGTCAGGAAGATCCTGAAGCTTCATCTTCTGGGCCTCCTGTCACCCAGCCTTGTTCCTAGCATCAGTGCCTACTATCATGTCATTCAACCATGACAATAATACTGAAGTACAAATACAAGTGTACAAGATGCAAATCTGCTGCCACCAGTGTTGTAAACATGGACATGTAGTTGCCTGATGTTGGAGCAAGAAGCCCAAGGAGAAAGTTACCTTAGTTTATGCAAAGGTGAAGGAAAGCTTTCAGGATTCAGGAAAAAGGTCCCATGGTCTAGAGATGGAACAATCTGGCACCATGATTAAACCTGTTTCTCCTAATATTGTAAATGATGATATAGACATTTCCAATCTCTATGTAGATGATAAAATAACTGATCCACTATGTCAGGTTATCAACAAGGATGTAAATGCTATCACTCAAGCAAAATTGAAGGGAATTGATCCTAAAATATGAAGAAATTGGCTCAACTGTACGCCCAAAAGTTAGCAGGCAAAATAAAATCCGCCAAGAACCAGGAGAAGTTACTCAAGATGAGATTAGATGAGGCAAACATATCCATTTCAATTAGTGCAAACAAGGAATCTTCCCTAATCTCTCAGCACAACAAATTAAGTCGCTTAATTTTGCAAATAATGATGCCATTCAATCAGTAAACACCCTATTACAATGTTATGAGTGTACTTATGTGGATATCATAGTTAATTGAGTGAGAGTGAGGGCAATCATCACCTGTGGAGTGCCCATAAATATTGCTTTGACCAAACTGGTGAAACAAATAAAGATTTTCTGGATCTAGAACTCTGGAAGTAATATAGAGTGGCCAGACCAGATATGATAATAACATGTGGAGTCTAAAGTGCGCTGCCACTCCAGTTTGGTTCACTTGTGGTATCAGCTCCTGCCATCATATTGGAAAACCATAATTGTGATATTCTGATCAGGACAGAGTTCTTGAGAAAATATATGGTATAATGTAATTTTGAGAAGGATATCTTGTCCATTTTGAGATAAACCCTGCCCTTGGTATATCAGCGGGAAGGAGAGCTGCTGCTGACTAAGAAGAAAGTTTTGTAAATTTGATCTAAAATGATGGAATCATTCCTATCTAGTATAAGTTGGTTGGCAAAAATGGAGAGAAATGCCAAAGTAGATTTTGTAAAATTGTGGGATACCCTTGAGAACAAAAATGACAAACACTATACTTTCTGGGACACAAGTAATCATTAACACAGGATAACGCTTAAAATCCCTGAGCAAATATATGGAGAAATCATTGACCATGGAGAAAATTAAGAATAAAACCATGGATAGTGCTGGGGATAATGATGCTGAGACATGGAGAAATAGTGCTACTGGTTAATCTGGGAAAGAAACCAATGTAGATAATAAAAAATTAATGTGCCACGTTTATAGTTTAATCCCAGACAGCGGAGAACAGCAAATTCCATGATTTTGGAACACTAACTGAAATGGGATGCCAGCGGAAACTGTTAATTGTGACAAGGTCTTAGTAGATTTAGAGCATCTGGCTGATTTATCCAAACAGCAGCAAGAAGATGTGCTCCAATTATTTGTGAATCAAGGGATATATTTGCCCAAGATGACCCTGACCTGGGATGCACAAAGAATGTGACCCACAAGGTTGATAAAGGGACATATTTGCAGATATGGATGAGACATGTTTAAAGGTTTAGAGATGTTGAAACTGTGGTCAGCAAAAGAATCAGCAAGCTAGTTGAACATGGGCTCCTTGTTCTTTCATCAAAACTATGAGCAAGTCTGATACTTAAAGTAAAAAAGAAGGATGGATCAAATCAAGTAGTGATTGATTATTGCTGATTGAACAAAATCACTAAGAAGGATTTGTATCTAATTCAAAGGACTGACAATGTGCTTGATTGCTTAAGGAACGCCAAATACTTTTTGGTGATAAACTTACTTTTGGGATATTGGCAAATTGATTCTTTAAAAGAGGGCCAAGAAAAATGCGCAATCTTTACAGCACTGGAACTTTACCAGCCTACCTGAATATCTCAGAAATTGTGTAATGCGATGACCACTTTTCAGAGAGTAATGGACTCTATCCTTAAAGATCTGAAGTTTTCCAGTGTCTTAATATATCTAAACGATATAGATGTATTCTGCAGGACTTTCACGGACCATTTGGAGCTTAGAAGTATTTAAGCGCCTGGCAATGGAGAACTTGAAATCAAGCTAAAGAAATGCCATTTTTTCAAGAAGGAGCTTGAGTACTTGGGGTTTGTTATTAACTTCAATGGGCTGCAACCCCAGCAGCGGAGGATTATGGTAAATGAATGGATGTCAATCTTGAAGAGCGTTTGGGAAATCCAAGTATTTCTTGGGGTGGTCAGCTACTATTGCCAATTCATTGAGGATTTTTCAGGATTGCAGAGCATTTATTTTACTTGTTAAAGGAATCAAAAAAGGATTCATGTGGAATGAAGAAGCCCAAATGCGTTTGATGAATTATGCTGATAGATAATGATTATTCCTGTCTTAAACTACCTGAATTTTATTTGGGAATAGTTTTTCTAATTAATTCATTGTTGACAGTAATTGGAGCCATTTTGAGCCAAATGGATGAAGATGGGGAAGAACATCTGATGGCCTGTGTGAGTTGAACACTAATGCTAGTGGAGCGAAATTATACTTTGATGATTGCAAATACCTTATGGTTATCTATATTTGCAAGCGATTCTGAGTGTATATCCATGGAACACACTTCAAAGTAGTGATGTAACACTTGTCCCTGCACTGGCTTCATAACCTAAGGAAAAAAGAGGGGCGACTGGCCCAATGGGCTTTAAAATTAAAAAAGTATATGATTTCAAGGTAGTACACTGGGCTGGAGCAGCGCATCAGAATGATGATAGATTATCAAGATTTCCCGCAGTCCAGGTTGTCTATCATCAAACGGATGAGCTATTCCAAGGATGATTAAAGGCAATATTGGGGGCATACTCTGAGAAAATAAGATGTGTTAAAGAAATAAATGAATACCAATAAGATAAAAAATGGACAACTATTCAAAGCAATTGACAGAAAGCAATTTTATTTCTAAGGCCATCAAACAAGATTAAATAATCTGAGCTTCACACAAAGTCATCAGCCATGGCAGCCTAAGGAATACTATGTACCTTATTTTCCAGTACTACTAGGAATCAGTCATTTATTATGTAGCTGACTACCTGGTCTGTTGTGTGGAATGCCAACTCCACAAACCTTATAAGAATATAAAAAGATACAGGCTAGTATGCCCTGGATTCACGTGGCACACTGTGTGTCAATAGACATGATGGGACCCCTGAGTTTTAGCACAGGAGGCGCAAAATATAGCATAGTGGCCATAGACCATCTAACTAGTTGGGTTGAAACCAAAGCCCTGAGCAAAGTGAATGCTGTGAGCACAGAAAAGTTCATTTTGGATCAAATGGTTTATAGGCATGGATGCTCTCAAGTGATCTTGAGCAATAATGGAACCAATTTTACATCCTATGTAATCCTGAGGCTTAATGAAACGATGAGGATCAAAAAATAGTATCAGTTTCATACATACCAGAAATGAACGGAATGGTGGAAAGAATTAATGAAATTCTAGCCATGATGGTAAGAATATCAGTCACAAGAAACATTCACTTATGGAACTTACCAATGTTTGGTTACCTTTTCCTACAACATAAGTCATCACATGATGACAGAAAATGCCGTTTGAATTACTTTACAGATATAGGGCAGCCTTAACACTAATTTTGTATTCTGCTGTGGAGCCAGCAGCAGGGATGAGTAGCAATCAATAACTGAACCAACTGGCCAGTATTATTATCAAACTGCAATTGTAAGTGTTTGATAACACCTTAAAGAAAAGAATCAAAACAAAGGGATGGACAACAATAACTGATCAGCAATATAGGATTACTAAGTGAGGGATGGGGTAGCCTATTGCAACTATGGTTTTGGAAAAATATAATCTGAATGCTTTTTGGTCATATCCATTCAAAGTAAGTGCCAAGTAAGTGATTGATGTCTAAATAATTAAGAACATCATGAATGGTCATGCAGTGAATTGTGTCCATACAAAATATCTCAAGTATTGGATATAGGGAAGAAAAGTGCAATGTTTCTTAAGGACCAATGAACCTAGAAAAATATAGATCAAGTCCTAGTGTTGATCAATTCCTAGGTGGGGGCCACTAAACTATAAGAGGTGGGTAAGTCTTAAAAATAGACCTCTGAACCATGATATTTAATTAAGTTCAAAAAACAAACTGCTGAACTAGAGTAGGGAAAATATAATATGAACCCTTGATCCTAATAGTAAGTTAAGTACCATTGCAAAAAAATAACAAGGAAAAAATGCCAAAAAATAGTGTAAGATAAAAAGTCAATAAAGAAAAATACAAAAATTCAAAATATATATATAAAATTAATTTTTATTTTTTATTGTCATCAAAAAGTATCTGGTGATGTGCCCTTATGTTATTGATAGGACCAACTCAGGTTGAAACTGGATCCACCGCAAGTAAGCCTAAGGCGCTGAAAGAAGTAAAAAACATTGGTAGAACCAGGGCATGTTGAAACTGGATTCTCTGGGAGTAGTCCATTAAGAAATGAATCCTAGCCTGAAGAATACAGGGATTAGGGAATATGAAAAGCCGTTCAAGTTGATCCTTTAAATGAAGAGTTATCATACAATTCAGACCTGATAAAACAGGCTTTCCAGACCGTTTTATAGACAATAACATCAAAATTAGGCTGGCATGACATGTGGCCATGGGTTAACGCTCTGAGGAGGCAGCAATGAGGAGGACACAGAATGGAAACGTTCAAATAAGAAGGACCAAGCCAATACACATCAAAGCAAGGAATGAAAATGGACAAAGAGTCCTTCAAATTTAATTTTCCTGGTAGAATCAGTCAAAATATACATGGCGTATGCTCCTGAAAAATCTCTATCGTTGAATAATCTGGTCATGTGGGTGTATGTATTGAGATTTTTTGCCAACAATACCCAGCTTCATCAATTATAATTAAACTGCTGGTCCAATAGGGGATTCATCCCGCTATCAGATGTTGGAGTTAGCAGTTTTATATACAATGTCTAATGTTAAGAGAATATTTTAACAGATATTTATTGATACAACGGGACATGATCTGCTTGATTAATGAATGTTTTGTCAGGTATGATCCCTAACAATAAACAAAGGATTAGAGATTCAAAATATTATTGATATCTTAATTGGCTTGTAAGAGTCAATCAGGTTTAGTTGCCAATTGAATAGGGGTTTATAATTTGTTGGAAAGTAATGCTACCTATCATAGAAAAATTTTCAAGTAACTTTTTCTGGATTGCAATTTTCTGTTTATGGGTAAGAGTCCTATAACCTAAGAAGGTTGTTGCCAAGTAAGATTAAATTTGATGAGAGTTAAGTGAAGACGTTGGGACATATTCTTTGTTTCAACTTAGAAGAGGTCACGGTTGGGTAGGGAGAGAACCCAATTTTTTTTATGATGAAGATCATCATTTCATGTGACCCTGGAGGGTTAATTCATTAGCAAAAGTTTCTGTTCCCAATTGGGGCGCCAACCAAAGATTTATGCACCAAATTTCCTATAAAATCCCCTTGATTTTTATAATGAGGAAAATCAGATAAGTTTCATATAAATTAATTAAAATATAGTTTATAATTTAGACTATTTGATCTTGTAATTAGAGTTGGAAGGACAATAAGATCCTTTGTCTATATTATAGTTGATCTACACAGACTTTTCATATTGAGAAAGAAGAAGAACCTCTGAACTGTATTCTAGGTTAAGTTCTACTAGATAAAAAAGGGAAGAAGTCCCTACCATTCCAGAAGAATTCAATGTTAGGACAAGCACCAGTTAGCTTTGAACCTAATTATTATCTTGGCTATCAGCTCAACTAGAATAGTAATCTTCATACTCTATTGCTATTATAATATATTACTATCAACAAGTCAAACAACGCACATACAATAAACCTGTGCAGTTAAACAAGGGTGCCAAAGCAAGTATTATTTATAAAGAGAATTCAAATCCTGAACTTAATCAATTTGTGCTCAAATTGAGTTTCAAGCTCTTCAAGTTTTAACAAGGTCTCTATCTAATATATAAAATCAAAAAGTATGTGTAAGTCTGGAACTCAACCTCTTGGGTTAGACTGGGACAAGTTCCCTTTAGAATAAAAAAGGGACCTAATGCCCCTGCGGAGCCCTTGGTCCAATTGAGGGACTTGGCTCATGTTGTTGAAGAAAGTTGGATAATAGTATTAGCCCCAAAGAATTTCTCCACAGCACCCTATTTGTCTGTTTATTCCCTTGTTAACAATATAAAGGTGGTCTGTAGGGAGATAATCTTGGCCAGAGGCCACCAGCGGCACTCCCACCCTCTCTTGGCTTCCACTCCGCCATCCTTTGCTCCTTTGAAAATTAAGAAAATTACCTTGAAACTCAGGAAATGGTCTCCGAGTCAGAAAAACTTTTCTGAACATGTGACCTGAATTTTTGCTCTGGAGTTTCAATCTGAGTCAATAATTTGTTCTCATAAAATTTTAAAAAGTGTTTTAAGTTTTTGTCTAAAATGAATCATGTGGAATACATTTCTGCCATCTTTTAATCTTAGCAAATCTGCTCAAGTTTGGATCAGCGAGGGCCTCTCCATCACATATCAGGAAATTATGTTGCCAGAGTTTCTACATCCTAGTGTATAAGCTAGCTGGCAACTCCTCAAGCCTGGTCTGTTTACCTACAAGTACATCAGCCTCTCTTTTAGTACAACCCTTGACTCCCTTTTCCTACTACCTAGCACTCAAGACAAGTGCCTCTTAAAGGGCAGTTGTCAGTTCATCTCTCATAAAGTTTTTAAATAAATTGATCACTTTCACTAAAATCTATTCTGTGGACTTCGCCTTGTTTTCAATATACTTTCACTTACCCAAAAAAGTATGCCACAATTTGTGTTTTAGTATCAATGGTCGTTGAGTGAGCCCTCTGGGCCATCAATTCTTTTGCCCACCAAACAGTGTTTACAATTATCAAAGTATATGCCACAGGCATGCTACGCCAAGCCACTCCCAAAGAGCTTTCAGATCCACCAAAATCTTCTCAATGGCCTGCTCCTCCTTTGGCACATGACAGACAAGCTACAGGTTCACTTCCCTCTTCTAGAGATAGTCAGAGAATTTTTTCTAATTTTCACTGCCAAGCTACCAGTAGTTTGGTGTAAGCTGGATGAAATAAGGCCTTCTCTGCAGTTACAATTCTCCATTTGGGGCGAGGAATGAACATCCTCACAACTGTGAGATGGTAGCCTGGCACCAAATTATTCAGGCTATCTTGCCATGAGACAATCCGTCCCAAATCGCTTTAAATAATTGATTCACTGCTCTGATGATGTTCCCAACCCCTTGACCCATTGCAAACCCCTCAACAGGCGTGAGGTGAAGCCCAAGGCCTCCTAACATTCAAATTGAATTGATTAGATTCAATTTCATAAACCTGACAAGCATTTAAAAAATCTATTATTTTAAATGCTTTTCAGGATATTTATTGTGATAAAACTGAATCAGTAAACTTTAGAACAGAGCCCAAAGGTTACAACTGCAAACTATAGAGATTTGTCATCCTCCTTGCCTCTCCCACCCTTGGGAGATACCCTGCAAGACCCACAGTTGCCCCCATTACAGCTATTTGGTTTGCCATGAGGGACCTTTGGTATGTTCTTATTTTACTTAAATTCTAATAGAAAATCATAGGGCGTCCTCTTACAAGTAATAAGAACTTCTAAGCCACTGGCATTCTGGGCTTTCCACTTGGTTGTTACACACCCAGATTGGAAGTCCAGTCTTACTTTAATCAACAAAATCCATGACAGTATGTTTGTATGTATTTATGATTCCAACAATCTGATTGGGTAACTTATTTGGCCAAGTGGCTGAGGATCACTGAATAAATCAACAATTTATAAAGCTTGCTACCCAAAAGTAACCAAAAACAATAGATGATTAATGATTAATCTTAAGGTTAAGATTAAGCTAGAGTTGTAGGTTTGATTCCTAGCTCAAACTTTTTTATTGTATATTTAAATAGTTTATTTCATTCTATTATAGTTATAATCCAATTTTATTCATTTAAGACATTTCATTTTATTTATAATTAATTCATTTATTTCTTTCTTACATTTAGTTTATTTTTCCTTCATAAGCCTTCATAAGTAGAATTTATTATGCATTGAGTGTTTAAAGCATATAAATAATTAAATAGTATAAGATCTCTTATTAAACTAAGTTGAATTAAACTAAGTACCTTTATTGCAATTAGCTACAAACTAAACTAGCTCATATGTCTAAATCTTATCTTTCTATATATAATAATTTAAAGATCAAAAGGCTATTAGGGTCTTTTAGCCTTGCTTATATGAAATTTTTCAGCTTGCACCTTTAAACAGTGTGATGTTTCTTAAATTTGACACACCTTGAACAAAAACTAATAACCATTCACCAAAAATTAATTGACCTATTGAATCAACCTGAAACCATTTAAACCATCAAATCAGACAATCACTAACTACAAAACTATTTACTTGATAGTTAGCCTTATGACAATCAACCACTTTTCATACCCATTTAGACTATTAAGTTAATTAAATATTAAACTGCTCAGCTGTAACATTGCAACAATTACCATTGAGACACATAAAAAATTTTTACTCCATAAATATTAAACTTTTTATTTTAATATTAATATAAAAAATGGTGAATATTTTATTTTCTTCTAACTTTAGTAGCTATGAGAAATTTCATCTTAGGTTATGTCAGAAAGTAAGTTAGGTAATGGATGTAAGATTCCAGGACAAACAAGATTGTGAGTTAAATAAAAGCAAGTGAAAATGAATATTTCTTTATCTGATTCTTTGTTTGTAACATATGCATTACTATACTATTTATTCAATTGTGATAAAAAAATTTGGTGAGTTGTTGTGTGCATGACCAAAAAGGTCTCTGAATTAGTAAAACCTTTTTTAAAGTAGTAAGTAGAAAGGTACATATGTAAGAAGTGAAAATTTTACATATTTTAATAGAAACCAGTATACTGTTATAGTTAAACAGTTAGATATTTGGTTGATTTAATAAAAAAATAGGTTTGCTGACCAGTTGGTGGCTTTAGGTTGATTAATAAGCTTGATGGCTTTATTAAGTGGTTAGTTATTGGTTGATTTGATAAGTTAATTGGGTTTGGTTAGTTGTTGGTGGTTTTTGGTTGTTTTATTAAGTTCATTTTAGGTTTACCAAGCAATTGGTGCTTTGTTGATTTAGTATGCTTAATGGTTTTAGCTAAGCGGTTTGTTGTTTTATCTATGATATAAAATCTAAAATAATTCATTTGAATAAATTTGTTTATTTACCTGAAAAAATCAGTTAATTCCAAATCTATCTATATTATCTATTTATATAGATAAGAAAAATTATGTGTGTATGTATATATAATCCTATTAATCTGATTGGCCAGTGACTATCATTAGAAATGCTTTTTGTTAAAACAAATCTTATTGATCAAACAGTGACTATGCTCAGATAGTGCATTTTTAATATGTACTTATAATGTCAAATAAAATTATTTCAGATATCATAAAGAAACAATTTCATTCAATCCTATATAATTTTAAAAACTAACCTATATAAATATATAGTATATATAGATAAATAGATAACTTAAAACTGATATTGAGGTTGGGACCATCTAGTACTAAAAAAACTGATAGTGCAAGGACCATCTAGTACTAAAAAAACTGATATTGCAAATGATAATTTAAAACTAAAAGTAAAATGATGAGCCAACATAGTTAACAAAGTTTTATAAAATTATCTTGTATCTGTGTTTACTTTGATTTTTCTTTGGACTATAAGATGTTAAGCTCTGCATTTTATAATAGTTTTCTATCAAGTTCAATTTAAGCGCTTACATCTTAGGGTATGTGTAAGTCTGGGTGAGCGTCCCCTGCGCCTTGACTGAATGGTGTTCCATTTTTTTACAAAAAAGGGCACAAAAAGGTGGCTGTCCCCCTCATCACTCAGGATAATCTTACCCATGTGGTGGACAAAAGGTAGATGATGGCCAACCCTTTATGGGCTCCTCCTCCCTCACCATATTTAATCGTGAGCAAGCTTCTCAAGTGACTCAGGGAAGTGTGGTAGATTGTTGTTGGAAGAGGCCGCCAGCCACAGGAAAGGGTGAACGTGATGCTTTAGCGCTGATGCCAGGGACCACTGAGGGGTCAAAGTACTTATATCAATTAGAGGAATCAGCTCCAATGGTCATTTCAGGTTGCACCAATAGGGTGATAAATCTGAATAATTTGGGGAAACTGAACCCAATGAAATTAAAGTTGGGAAATCCATTTGATACCCAGTGGGACAGGGCCCCCATGCCCTGGCCATGAGCGCTTCCAGTTACCCGCTGAATGAGGTGATTCTAAACCAAGCAGAATTTCTGTGGAAGGAACAATTTGGTGATGAAAATTGAGTGGGAGTCAGATGTTCAGCTGAAGGCCAATTCAGCATCAAGCTAGTTGCAAGATTTCATTCTGCCAAAATTGGTTGGATTTGTAGCCCCTTCATTTTTGCATTTTTCCTTATTCCCCAAGCCTCAAGGTCTTAAGGCAACCATCTCTCACGGGTACACTTATTGGTCAATTTTTTCTAGTTTTTATTAAAATACCCTCTTCCCAACCAAGGATTTACTTTATTGAATTTTTCTGGATTTCACCACCTCAGCAACCCCAAACCATGTTTCTTGGGTTGCATCATGATTATCCTGTAGTGACATGCATACCATGCTGTTCCCCATTTTTGTTGAATGGGGATATTGTAGGCATGACCTGTTGGGGATATCCACATTTGCCAGCGCTCTCTGGCGGAAAGATGTGCTTAAATGTTGGAGATCTTATCTCTACATTGGGCGAGTTATCATGACCTCACCATCTGATCTATCACTAGTGGCCCCATGGCAAATCCTGGCCCCACTGTTATACCTGATGAATCTCCTGTTTTAAAACCCTTGGGGCCCTCAGGGGTCATTATCTGGTTGCTTGTTGGGTTGGTAGTTACTGTGGCCGCCAGCTGTCATCCCCTGTTTTCTTACCTCTCGCATACTTATCAAGTTGCTCAGATGTCAATGCCCTAAGCGATCTGGTTTGTCTTGATGCTCATGCATCCTGACTGGAAGGTGTTGGAATTTTTATATTTGACCACATTATCCACCTCAGTGTATATTAAGCTCTATTATATTATGATTTCAATACAATTAATTTCTAGCTTATAAATTAATCTCTTCAAAGATTTTTAATAACATTCTATTGTTTGTAAATGATTGCCAACTAATCATTACTTGTGATTAACCAAAAGGACATAAATCTAATAATTGGTTTTACTTAATGTTTTGGTGTGAGTCATCCCAGACAATGTTAAATAGGTAATCTAATGAGGAATTAATACTTGATAGTCAAATTTCTATAATAAATCATTCAGACTGAATAATAAGGGCGTTTGTCAAAACTACTGAAATGTTTTTAATTTTTGTTTTGATGGTAGTTTATAGGCATAATCAGGAAACGTGAGCTTCTAGTAAATTAGTGTTTGGTTCCTAACACTAATAGATGGCCGCCAAACTGCAAAGATTGCCCTACTGGGGATTAACTAAGGTGAGGGAACCTGCTATGTTCTGAAGTTAATTCTAAGGGTTAACATTGCGGAGGATAATTAATTAATCCTCAGTGAGATAGCTGATACATTGTGTACCTTTTACCCTATAATAACCCCTAGTATTTTTCAATTAAGGGAAGGATTTAACTGTCAAGTATTTATTCTTTGACTTCTAAATTTAAAAGATAAAGAAATAAAATTTCCTAGCTTTTTTTCTTAAGTTCTAGTATATCAGAGTAGAGTTGAAACAACTTACACTGACTCAACTTATTAGTTGCCACCATATAAATAGTGTCCTATTTGTTTTACACCAAATTCAAACCTGTGCAGTAAACTACCCAAAAAGTTTATGGCAGGCCAGTGTCATGATAGCGGCAGATAAAGTTTAGTCAGCCTGCAAGTATGAATTCAAATACACCCAAAAGGCAAGACCAAATTCAAGAGGCGCTGCTGCTTGAACGACGTTAAATTGTGCTAAGAGAGAATTCACCAGCGAGTCTAATAAGCTATGATTGTAAATAGCAACTTGTTAACAAGTCAGGCTGTCACAGCCTCAGGGCCCATGGGTTTGGTTTCTGGGAAAATGAGATCAGAATGGGAAGTTTAATTTGGTCATAAGGAAAAACATTAAATTTTGGGGTGCAGAAATTTTATTAAATAGAAAAATAGAAAATCAATCATCAGTTTTCTCAGTGTGTTATGACTACCTAAACAGATGATTAATTTTTGGGAATAGCTTATGAAAGCGCAGGATTGGGGCCCTTGAATTCACCTAACCTGGCGAACTTTGAGTGAGGAAGGGAAGAAAATGAACTTATTTTGAACCAACTAAGAAAGAATTGGTGGCAGGCTGAGTCACTGTTGGTTCATCTATGGATGCCAAATTTAAGATTTGTCATAGTTATGACAATTAGAACAATGGCATCTTGCTTGATGGGCAATGGGTACCTCCCAAAGCCACCACACGTAGGGGCGGTTCTAAGAGGTTGGGAACAGGTTTGGGGCGCCCAACCCACCCACGCCTGGTCACTTTGGCATCCGTTTGACTAAGAAGGATTTTTGGATTGGAATTTTGATATTTTTGAGGAAAAATCCAAACTGATGGCAGCTTTTGACAATGGCCCAATGCCATCAGCAAGTTCCACTGAAGATTTGATCTTGAAAACTTTATTTTGTGGGTATGCAACTGTTGGGCCTTGTTCCCAATATTTTCAGGGAGGATTCCAAACTGATGGCAACTTTTGACAATGGCCTGATGCCATTAGCGAGGATTACTGAATCTTTGACATTTACCAATTTTTCACTGAGGGGACATGCCCATTGGGCTTTGTTACCAATGGTTTGCAACTGTCAACTAAAAAGGCTGAAGATTTGCCACTGTTAGTCATATTTGGCCCCTTTGCCCATGCAGATAGTGATTCTTTGCCACCTTGCTACAGATCCCTTTAATTCACCGCATTAATTATCCAGATGTAAGAACAGGTTTTGGGGCTGAATCCTCAAAAATAGCAGTGACCCACTGCTTGTCCACCACATGAGTGAGGTTACCCTGGGAGACAAGGGGAGCCGCCAGCCTTCTTAGCCCCTTCTTGGATGGGAAAGGGAACATCCCTGATCCAAATGGAGGGGCGCTCCCCCAGAATTACAGACAGTCTCAATTTTATCTGCGTGTTCTGTAACATAATTGACCAACCCATGGTGTCTACCATTTCTGACCTTTTGTTTGAGTTGGGTGAAGCAGTAATTTCCATTTATCAGATGAGCTTGCAGTCAGTACTTTGTCTCATGCTGCTCATTTGACCAGCTTTTTCATTTGTTAATTGCTCCCAGGCAGCAGTGGGGGAGTTTCTCACCAGCCTTGTTGTTCCAGAAAATCAACCTTGGTTCCAGCCCACCCTTGGGAGTTGGGCCCATCATATCCGACAACTGAAATTGCCAACCAGATGCTTGACACCCTTGCTGAGTTGCAAGTGCAATTCTCAATTTCTTTGGTGAGTTCATCAACCATGAATGGTGCCCAACAGAGTGTGGCCCTGTTGGATGCAGTTGAAGGTGACGCCTGCTACTGGGTGCAGGGTATCTTGTTTTTCAGCCAATCAGGCTGGGGTTGCGACTTTCCTGATTGTGCTGGTCTCATTGATGTTGCAGGTGCCAGTGGTGAGATTGGCTCATTTACTTTTAATTTTCCCTGGGACGCAGATGTGTCTAACCTGGCTTCCTTCATAGAAGCTTTCCGTGAACAAGACCTTGCACTAAGTCTTCCACTGGACGTTGTTATGGCAGTATTCCGTGCTTCCTTGGATCCCAAATTGGCTACCCATGCCATTTGGGCCACACCAGTGGAGACGGTGAACCAAATGTGCATGAAGGTGACTTCTTTGGGGCCACCCTCTGCCAGGTGTCCTAAAGGGTGAGGGATCATATATCTCCATCAGCATATCCTGGGGGTCGCCCTAAGACCTTGCCTTATCCATGCTCCCAGAATTCAAGTGATGGGATTTGACAAAGGCGCGGTGCTACCTATTCCCAAGGGTGGGTTGAACACATATTGGCTTCCATAGGTGAGGCGTCCCCTACAACAAAGCAAATGATCATCAATCCTTTGGTTCCCCATTTGATGGATGCTCAGCATGAGGAGATTGTGAAGCAGTATCCTGGCCTGGGTCCAGTCCCCCGATTGCACCTGTTTCCCTGATCAACCTGATGATTATTGCCACCCAGCCAGCGGAATCATGTGCCCTGGCCAATAAACAAGATTTCGCTTATTTTATGTTACCATTGGAAATCTGATGGGTGCACCAAGTGTCATTTGAGGCCTTGGTTAACATGAGCGCAGTGGGACCTTCATGAGTTTGAAGCTGGCACAGCATCTTGAGTTGGACTTGGATGAAGGGGCGTCAGTGCTGGGAGCATTATTAGCTCCAATGTTGTCCTTTAAGGTGTGACAGCCGGTGGACTTCTTGGTGAATAAGTTAAGTTTCTGTGATCAATTTTCTGTGGTTCCCAACCTGCTATTTCTGGTAATTCTGGGTATGGCTGGTGGCGGCACTATCTGGAGAAGATCCATTTAGACTCAAACACAATGTATTTTGTAAATAATTAGATGGAAGACGAGTTTCCCCTTACTGACACTCTTACCGTGGCACAGGACCATAACTTTATCATGATTTACGCTTCTCCCATGGGCCTTCCCCCTAATTTTCCACAGCGTTGGTGGTGTACCAAGATATCTTTGATTTAGAGAAAGCAAATCGTTTCCAAAGCATTCCAAGTACAACTTAACATTCTGCATGACAGTAGTTGTGATCAATATTAATTTTTTGCTGTATCTGTACATGGCAGAAGAGGATAAGGCTTTGGAAATATGGTTTTATAACATGCTCAATAAGAAGGGTGGTTATCCTGGCAGGTAAAGCTGCTTCCACCCCTAGTGCAGGTTTTAGTTTGAAACCTGTACTGAGAAAAATTCTCAGTGTGGTATATATGTCCCAAGGTTGGATCCATCTCAAATATTATAACATGCTCAATAAGGGTGGGTATTTAAATTATGTCCCCTATTGCCTCGCCTATTGTGTTTGCTCATAAGGCAGATGAGACGCTGAGGCCCTGAGTTAACTACAGTAATCTGAATAATATCACAACATGATATTTATCCCCTTGAGAAGACAATCAGCCAGGAAATCACAATATCATGGATGTTTATAAAACTTGACCTCATCAATGCCTTTAACCAAATTTGAGTTGCCAAAGGCCAGGAACGGCTCACCACCATTTGGACTAAGAAGAGGCATATTTCAGTTTTGGGTGATGCTGCTTGGCCTGAAGAATGCTCCCACCACGTTCCAGCATATGATCAATAACATGCTGGGCGACCTTAGGTTCACCTGAGCGTTGGCATACATTAACAATATCTTTGTACATTCCCTCATTCCTGAAAAACACAAGAAAGACATGGAGGAAGTGCTGGGCACTCTTCACACGGTAGAACTCCATGTCAAGATGTCAAAATGTGAGTTCTTTTGTGATGAGGTTACCTTCATAGGTAATTTCATCTTGAAAGATGGGTATTCCATACCCCTCAGCAAGCTCAAGTCCATTCTTGAGTGTCCTGCTCTCATAACCCAGAAGCAGTCACATAGCTTCTTGGGCTCCATTAACTTCCTGAAAAATTTCCCTCAACCTTTTGCAGCTGGCTGCACCACTGCATCCCTGACAGTGAAAAATGTGCCATTCTGCTGGACAAAGGAGTGTCAGAAGGCATTTGAGGCTATCAAGCAGGTGTTTTTGTCTCCTCTGTTTTGAAGCATGCTGACCCTTCCAAGCTGTTTATAGTCACATGTGACTCTTCATCCACTGCAGTGGTGGCGGTTCTTTTACAGGAACATGATGGCTGGAACACCCAGTGGCTTACTTTTCCTGCAAGCTTTCCTCTTCCAAAAAGCCTGGCCATCTACAATAAGGAGTTGGTCACCGTGGCATGGGCTCTGGCCCACTGGCAGTATCTTCTACAAGGCGCTCAGCATGAGGTAAATGTGCAGACGAATTACCAAGCCCTCTTGTACTTTTAAAAGCTACATAAGTTGACACACCATCAAGTGTAGATGTATTGCACCCTTTGCAGCTTCAATTATAAGTATAAATTTGTGAAGGGGGCGCTGAATGTGCTTTCTGACTTTCTTAGTTGCAATCATGTACTGTGTCTGATGGAGGAAACAAGAAAGAACTAATCACAGTTATTCCACCAGCCCAAATTTTAGCTATTGCTCACTCCTGAAACTTTGGTGGTGGATTTGGGTCCATACGCGCCCCTGGTTTTGAGGGTCTTAGTGGCTCAGATGGCTTGTGCGAAGGTTTGGAGTTATTGAATCAATTGGCACTCCTGGCGCATAAGTGGTTGCTTTATTATTTGGTGGAGGGACACATCCAGTTTTGGTTACACTAGTGGGTGCCACCACTCCTCCACAATAGAGTTATCCAATTGCACCATAACCACCCTGAAGTAGGGCACCCTGGCAACAAGATGTGTCATAATCTAGTTAGATGGATGTACAGCTGTCCAGGCCTGTCTAAGGATTTTATATTCTGGATCACGAATTGCATGACGTGTGAATGGGCCAAGTCATACCAGTCAGTGAAAATGGACTCCTTCACCCCCTGTAGCAGGCGGAGGGTCTGTGGACTTTGGTGTCCATTGAATTCATTGTCAAACTTCCCAGCTCCAATGGGTTTACCACCGTTATGGTAGCAGTGGATCAGTTCATTAAATTCACCCTTTTTATACTCTGCTCTTCTGCCATTACATCTGAAAAGACAGCCAAGATCTTCACGAGCTATGTATTCTTGATGTTTGGGTTGCTGCAAAAGATTATAAGAGACTGTAGGTCCCATTTTATGATGCAATTCTGGTATGAACTCCTCTCAATTTTAAAAGATTACACCATTTCAGTCAACGACGTGCCATCCTCAGTCAAATGATCATACAGAGCGGGTAAATCAAATTCTTGAACATTATTTTTGATGTTACACTGTGGCAGCTCATAATATCTTGGCGGACAATCTTCCACTTGCTCAGTTTGCATATAACAATGAGACGCATACATCAACAGGGTTTTTGCCCTATGAGGCATCACTGGGTACAACCCTTCATTCTTAGTGGGGCCATGTCTTAAACTAAAGTACCAGCTGCGTCTGACCACGCTTAATATATTTGCAGCACCCAATCTGGTTCAGAAACACCTAACCAAGGCTATCAGTGACTATAAGGGTTTTGAGGACCAGAAATTTCTTCCTTCACACAATATTATGGTGGGCTTGCATGTCATGATGGGCATGCACCACTTTTATATGCAGATACCTTCCCAAAAAATATGAGAAAATGATCTGGGCTTTGGGGAGTTTCAATTAAAGCTTCCAGCCCATTGGAAGCAACACCCAGTTTCCACACATTGCAGTTGTCTCATTTAGGGGGGTGATTCCATTAGAACCTGAGCCAATTGTGATTGAAGGGTCAGAGGAGGCTAAAATCAATGCCATCTTAGTTTTCCAGTGGCCATGCCATTTATTGCAATACTTAATGGTGTGGAAAGTTTTCCCAGTTTAAAAAGCTGGTCAGTGCCCAGGACTGCGCTAATTGTTCTGAGCTGGTTGAAGCTTTCCACATTTCTAATCCCAATGCTCCCCACCCCACCCACCCCCAAAAAGGATGCCACACTGATGGTAATCTAACTCATAAAAGCCCACAAACATCACTCTGGCCCAGCTTCGCGGTGGGGGTACTCCTCCTGAGCAAAGAGGAAAGGATAATGTAAAACTGGGGGAGCATCTCCTATGTTTCAAACAAATGACATTTCATTTTTTTCAAAAAAGGGCCCAGAAAGGCGACCATCCCTCTCATCACTCAGGGCGATCTCACCCATATGGTGGATAATGGACTACCCTATGAGGGTTCATCCTCCCACACCATACTAATAATGAGTGAGCTTTTCAAGAAAATCTGTGAAGTATGCGTGGAGCTCATGGTGTGAAGAAGCTGCTGGCCACAGGGCAAGTCTGAACACGCTGCTCCAGTACCAATGTCAGGATGTCAGATAATTACAAGTCTGATTGTGTAATAAGAGTGATTCAGAGGTCAATGAAGATAATATCAGCTAAAAGACCATGGCTAATTCTTGGTGACCCCTTAAATCAGGGTAATCCTTCTATTCATTCACCTTGGCTGTAATGCTCAATTGTTGGTAGTTGGGTTGCACTGACCCTGTGGTAAAATCAAGAAAATTAACCTGAGGTTCTGACATCCAATTGAATAAAATATATTAGTTCTTTGCCCCAAAGTTTTATTCTATCAGTTAATGACTGTCCATTGGCCATCCTATTGAAGTGAGGTGAAGTTTAATAGCTCTAATAGGTCCAAACCCCATATTCACTAATTTGGCTATTCCTGACCTAACCTGAATTTTGCGCCTCACTCACTTCTAGCCTTGATACATTTAAATATTAAGCATCAAGATAATAAGAAGGTTCACTTCTTGACCTCTCAATTATTACTGATAAAAATCTTATAAAAACCAACCCTTTACTTAGTTTGAAGTGTTAGTATTTTGATAAAGTGGTCTAATAACCCCTAAAAATATTTATCCCACAGTAGAGAAACATACTTCTCCTGAAAATACTTGTTGTAAATCAGGTGTGAAAATGCACCAGCAAACTAATCAAAAGCCTAAATTTCAAAACAGGGCTTACCAAGGGGAAAAAGTATTTTAAGCAATAAGGGGAATCAGCTCTAATGGTCATTTTGGGTTGCGCTGATAAGGTGAAAATCTAATTAATTTTGGGGAACTGAAACCATTAAAATTGAATGTGGGAAATACATTTGATACCTAGTGGTACAGGGCCCCTGTGCCCTGGCCATGGGCACTACTAAGTTGCTGCCAAATGAAGTGACACTGAGTTAAGCAGAATTGTAGTGGAAGGAACAGTTTATTGGTTTAACTTGAGTGGAAGTTGGATGGCCAATGAAAGGATGTTTTAGCATTGAGCTAGTTTTAAAATTATGTTCTGCTGAAATCAGTTGGGTTTATAACCCCTTCATTTATGCATTTTTCCTTATTTCCTTAAGCCTCAAGGCCTTAAGTAAACCATCCCTCACTGATACGGTTGTTAGTCAATTTTTTACTTTAGTTTTTAATAAACTAACCTCTTCCCAGCCAAAAATTTACTTTTATTAAATTTTTCTGGAGTTCACCACCTCAACAACCCTGAACCATGTTTCTCAGATTGCATCATAATTAGGCCCCAGTGGCTGTGCTCACCATGCTTCTTTCCATTTTTGTCAACTGAGGATATTATATGCATGGCGTGTTGGAGATATCCATATTTTTCAGCGCTCTCTGGTGAAAAAATATACCTATGATGTTGGAGATCTTATCTCCCTGCTGGGTGAGGTTTCATGACCTCACCACCTGATCTATCACTAGTGGCCCTATGGTGAATTCTGGCCTCACTGTTGTAACTGATGAGTCTCATGTTTCCAAATCCTTGGGGCCCCCAGAGGTCGTTATCTGGTTGCTTGTTGTGTTGATAGTTATGGTAGCCACCAGCCATTGTCCCCTGTTCACTTACCTCTCACATACTTATCAAGTTTCTCAGATGTCAATGCCCTAAGCAATCTGGTTTGTCTTCTGGATTCTCATGCATCCCAACTGGCAGGCCAGTCTCAATTTTATCTGCTGGTTCTGTGACAGTACGTTATCTTGACTAATAATTGTCCATTATCTCAAAAAATAACTACTTTATTTTGATTTTCCCCATATGACTATTAAAAAACCTGTTTAAGTTGATTTAACTAATTTATAAAGTATTAGTGCCAAGTTAGGTTGAAATTGTTTCAGTAATTTAAAATATGATATGTTACATATATATACATATTTTTTTAAAATATAGAGATGTTTTAGTTGGTAGTTTAATGATATTTGATTGATCCAATGTTTACTTTTAAATTTGCTAAATGGTTGGTGCTTTTTGGTTAAAACAATAGATCCAATGTTTTTATAAAATATTCGGTGGTTTTTTATTAAATCAATATTTAAATTAGATTTAGTTGAGATTTATTAATTTTTGATTGATTTGAAAAAGCTTAATTTTATTTGGCTGAGGAGTTATTGAAATTTAAATTTTATTCGAGGTGGGCCGACCTGGGGACGATACCGCACCGATTAGGGAAGTGAAGAAAATGGTAAAGGAGGATAAAACCCGGAAAACCTCCATGCGCAGCGTATGATAGGCCAGGAACTCCATGGACCGCCTTTGCTATTTGCTATCTCGGTTCGGGGCATTGGCACGCAAAACCAACACAGTCAAAATCGTCCCCTACCCAAAGTCCATTACCGGGATCGAACTCGGGAGGCAGTGGTAGAGGGTCTATAGAGTTATTAAAATTTAGTTGTTTCTATATGCAATTGGTTCTGGCTGAGAGGTTGGTGGTTTTTTGGTTGATTTGATAGATCCTTTGGCTTTGGTAAGTGGTTTGATGGTATTAGTAATTCAATAGGGCAAATTAGGTTTTTCTAAGTAGTTGGTAGTTTTTGATTGACATGGTAGGTTCAACTGAATTGGGTAAGTGGTTGGTGATTAATTGGTTTGATATGTTCAATGGTAATGAGTAGCAGCTTTGTGTTATCTATAATATAAAACCTAAATTAATCAGTTCAAATTATCTGTTAATAAATAAACCTGAGCAACGCTGCGTAACTCCACTAGTCATATTTTTTTATAAACGAAAGTTCTCAATCATCAACATTTTAATTGGCTGAACTCTTTTTTATATCATTTTCACATCAGACTTCAGCTTGCAGATCAGATACTACTAAGTTGAGGCTTTGCACTTCAAATCACAAATCTGTTTTTAATAAAATAATTTGTGAAATCATAGATTTATATCACTTCTGCATCAGTTCCAGATTGCAGATCAGCTGCTTTTTTCAGTTAATGTATTGGAACTTGGATAGTGAATCAGTTATTAATCAGTTACTCTGTTAGATTCAATTGGTTTTAGATGAGTAGTTGGTGCACTTTAGTTGATTTTATGGATTGAGATAGGTTTAATCAAGTGGTTGGTGATTGTTGATTTGATATATTTAATCAGTTTTGGCAAGTGGATTTTAGGTGATCTAATAGATCAAATGGTTTTGCTATGCAATTTGGTGGCTATTTAGACAGGTCATTAAGTTCAATTATTTCCTAAACTTATTGATAGCTATCTACTGGTATTTAGGATTTCACATAATTTTTTTCACATTTTCACATATTTTTTCCTTTTTTCAACTATCCTTTTTTATTTTTTCACAAAAAATTTCTACTTTAAATTTTTTATAGTTTTAAATTTTTTACCTCAGAACTGCTAAATTCAGGACAGAAAAATGTAAATTTTGAATCAAGAAAAAACTAATAAATAATAGATGCCAGTTGTTGATCACTGAGGTGTTTAACAATGGCATACCTATAAAAAAGCCACTGCATTACTGGAAGTCCCCTACACTAATGCACTTAAAATTATAGAGGTCTATGAGAATGAAGAATGAATATGTAAGAAAAAGACTGGAAAAATAATATAAAAAAAACAGAAAAAAGTATGTGAGGTCTTATAAAAGCTATATTAAATTAAACTCTATATATTATTAAATAGTCAGATAGTCATTGTTTAAAGCATAGGTGTATACTATTAATTAAGCTATGTTGTTTAGTAGTTTTAGGTAAGGATAAAGAGTGTTTTATAAAATGCAGAGCATAACTATTTATAGCATGATTGATCCCATGACATGATTATATAATTATATGAAATGGTGAAGAAGGGGTTTGAAGATTTAGAAGTCTTGACTATAAAAAGCATTAGCTCTATTATATTAATGATATACAACTTTGGTATAGGTGTGAAGAAAGCTTTTTAGGCTTAGGAAATAATACTATAGAAAGTATAAATGTTACAAGGAGATTTTATTTAACTTTTGATAGGATTTGAGAAATGGGGATTATAGTAAAAAGGCTTTGTGACAAGATAAATTTAGACAGTAAGTATAGAAAATATTAGTAGAATCTATTAATATAAGAATAAGCCTTATAGCAATATAAATAATCAAATTAAGTAAATAAAAGTTAGATTATATCTAGCTCAATAAAGAAATATCATATTGAAAGTTAAAAAGATATATAGTTTTTACTGCAAGCAAAGCTGCAGCTTCACTGCTAGTATCTTATAAAAGGGTTTGGACTTGCAAGGAAAGGGTTGATTAAGTCTCAATTGAATTTGAGGAGTAAGCTAAATTTTATTTTGATCTTACCGGGCTTAATTGCTAGAACACCAGTTTTTATAGTAAAAGATCGCTGAAGCGGCAATAAAGTGGACCTTACAATCCACCAGCGTTATATAACAAGGCCAACTGATTCTCGTCAGATCTTTTTTTTTAGTACTAGATGGTCTCGTCAGATCTTTAAACTGTGAAACTGTAATTTCTATCCAGCTCTTTAGCCTTAAATATTCCAGTTAAATGAGCGGGAGTCCAAAACTTTAAGTCCCACTATCAAAAATCGATTGATCCAAATCAAATGAGCTCAGGTTCAAAATTTACTTTTCAGAAAAAGGTGACGCTTAGTGAGTGCAGCTCCCATTAGGTTGCCCACCCTTGCTAGATATGTTTAATAAATTAAACCTTATCATAAATTGTCAATTATTTGCTTTAATTCAAAGCTATTAAAAATCAAACTTACAAACAAAAGCTATGTTCACTTAATATTATTAATGGACTACCCTTTCGTACTAGTCGAGTCTAACAAAAGGGGGATAAAATGAACTTTACTCACTAATTAAAACGGTACGAAAGTAAGCCAAACTCAAAAAACTCGTGAATATATGGTACGGTGGCATTGCCAAGCGGACAAATTAGATGGGGCATGATAATGGGCAGATAGTTTGGCTTGGATCGATGGCTCTTTGTTTATGGCCAGGTCGGACAGCGACGGGCTCAGCGCGTCGGCGATACAGGCGTTGAAGGATGTCGCTTTTAGATACACAATACGCTGCAGTTTTAAATGAAGCTTTACCAAACAACAAACTAAAAAAATTGGTTTATTCAAGCTCCGTTGTTTTACTCCCCATTAAAATAACCGTTCTTTTTAGGCTCAAATGTAATAAAAATGTATTGAATAAAAATAGATCTTGAAGCTAAACAAAAATAATTAAATTTTTCTGAACAATATGAATTAACATTTAACTTCAGTGAGCCGTTTGCAAAATATAAAACCCCTTGGACCAGGTTATCAAAACTAAGCTCAAGGGTGATTGTGATGAGAAGACGCGCCAGGTGAAGAAGGTTTACCCGTTCCGGCACTTGTATAGCTACCATGATGAGATGGTGGGGAAGTTGGGCGGGCGATACGACTGGAGTGCTGCGAGGCATTAGTAAAAGCCATGATTTGTTGGGACCGAAAGGATTCATAATGGCGATGCTGCGTAGTTTCAATTAGATCCTGTAGGTGCGACCTTGAGTTGAAGTGTCAGAAGGTTCAATCATATCGTAACAGGCTGCGAAAATACCTTGTGATAAACTCCCGAAGCTGCACAAATTCGCAATGTTCGGGATCCTCAACTTTAACGTCAGTAAACGAAAATGTCAAACGTTACCATTGATAGCGCCCCACCTTGTCTTACGGCCTCGGACCTTGGCACCGTCGACATCGATCAAGAGCTCGGATCCAACGATGGCAAAGGGCAAAAACTCATGGATAGCTTGGTTAATAGTACGATCGTCGTCATCATCCTCGGGCGAGGCATAAGGGTAGAGATGGATCCCGTGAAAATCAATTTCCGCTTTAATTCTCTCTTTAAAGGCTAGCTTCTCCGCAGGGGTTAAGCAGTCCGACTTTGCGATGACTGGAACGACATTAACCACTTCGACGAGCCTCTGCAAGACCAATATATCAATAGGTTTAAGGCTATAAAAACTTAATAACGACAGCTTCCGAGGAACGCTTACGCATGACCGGTAGGGGAAATAAAAAATAGGCACAGGTGAATTCTGGTATCCTCGATAAATCTATCGCGCGTAGCCGTAAGCTCCTTTTTAAGATAAGCGCCATGCTGATCTTTGATGTAGGTAATGATGGGTTCCCAGCTGTTTAACGCCATTTAACTCCAAAGGAATATTATGCTTTACCAACGATCGTTATTAACCTGGTCCCCATAACCCGGGGTGTCAACGATAGTAAGCCTTAATTTAACGCCATTCTCCTTGAGGACTGTTTGTATTTAGTAACCAATACCTTTTGAAGCGGTCTAAACTTCGTACCATGAGATACTGGCTCAATATTAACAGTCTTGCGGTTCGGCTGAGCGGAAGAAGTCCTTCCCTTTGAATCAAGCAGATGGGCAGAGAAAAGAGTATTGACAAAGGTCGACTTTCCCAACCCGCTCTCCCTAAAAATTAGGGCAAAATTAACAAGACCGTCAAGCGAAAGGAATGAGTTACGCACCGACTAAAATGATGTTGAGTTGAAACCCACGCTTTAAAAACTTTTTCTGGATCTGATCCGAGAATCGAATCAAACCCTACGTACCCGCTAAGGGGCGTATACTGTTTGGTTTGTTAGTAGATATGAAACAAAGAGCATAAAATAAAATAGTATTACCAAACTGGCCTTTGGATCATTATTTTTGGAAGAGTTGGATGCTGGAGGATTCACCCGGATCGACATCGTAGTTGATGGTTGTGCGATAAAAATGGTATAGAAGTAACTAGTTTGATATACTCTAAAAGGTTTTTATACTCATTTAAGTGCTATCAGTCGGAAGTGCAAGAAGAACTTGGCTAAATTAAATCCACGTAATCACTGTGCCACCCATCTATGCTACGAGGATACCGAGTTACTCATCTCACAGTGGGTGGGATAGATGGTATCCGGAATATCCCACCTTTAATTGAAAACTCCGACAACTTACTGTATAATTCTGTTCCTAAGTTTACATTTAAATTGGTATACTAGTAAAAAAGTTATTTATTTTTTTAATATGCCTCAGTTGTTATAGCATCCTATCTATCTCCTCTCTAACTTTAAAATGCAGGTTATTTCACTATAAACCTTTAATCCGAAATTATTTCTTTCAAATCTAGACCTGTACTCAACAGGAGCTAAATTTATTATAGTATATAACTTTTTTTAAACTAAGCAATACAGTTAGGCAAGATCTATATAGTTTAACCTATCAGATTATTACACATAAAAGCTTTGATACTCTTGCATTCTTTAAATTCCTAGTCCCTATAGTCTTAATAGAAAGTTTACTGCACAGGCTTGTTTAACTGAGTTTAATAAATAAAGAAGCTGCTAGTTGTTCTAAAGATAACTACCCAGTCAAGGCTTCTTTATAGACAATTGAACCCTCACTCAGGTATCTTCTTATAAATAAATGATGGGCACCTCACTCAAGTTAACTTATAAATTATGCAAGGATGACTAACCCTTCACTCTTTAAAAAGCAAAGCCATAATAGAATTTGATTACAACTCTGTCTTCATTATATAAAGCTAGGGGTTTATACACTAGGGATCTTTATAGGTTTGGGGATCAACTTATCAGTTGCACCTCTATTTAAATGGCATTCATCACCAACAAATATAATCCAAAAAAGAATTATAATCTTTAAGAATAACTCTTTGGTGATCTGGGGGTGGTTATCCTAGTAGGGTGATTCCTGCTACCACTCTGGCGCATTTTGTTTAAAACAGGTTTGATCCAGTACTGCCTAGAAAAAACAGGGTATAGTTGTCCCAAGATTGACTGATCTCATTTAATTTTTAAACTCTCTAATTATATCTCTACTTGAATGGCAATAATTGCTTCTAAATTGTATGATCCTCTCAGTCTGACCCCCCAAAAAGCATATTCCAATGCTTTAGCCAGCCCCAGTAAAATAACATAAATAAGCTAGCAACCATAATCAGGTAATAGAAGCTTTACCATTTTACAGCAGGCCACATCACTTAGATGATTTATTTACTATCAAATCAAGTATTACAATGCTTTTATAACTATAACTGAAAACTTCTAATTGATTGGTGCCAGTTGAAATCTGGGCAGGGCATATGCTCGCTGGTGCTTATTAGCCCCTGATTTCAATTATATTGCAGGAGAAATGTTTTTCTCAACTGCCAAGATAAATAAGGGCAGTTTATTAATAAACGAAATATAATACCACTTTTGATTTATACAAAAAGGAGGAGAGGATACCCCAGTGATAGAATATAAACCCTCTACCACTGCCTCCCCAAGTTTGATCCTGGTAGATGAACTTTGGGTAGGGGACAATTATGACTGTGTTGGCATTGCACACCAATGCCCTGAACTGAGATAGCAAATAGCAAGGCAGTCCATGAAGTTCCTGGCCTATCATATGCCATGCATATAGGTTTTCCAGGTTTTATCCTCCTTTCCCATTAATTGAATCCCCTTTATTGATGTGGTATTGTCTTCAGATCAACCCACCTTGAATAAAATAAAAAAATATGATTAGCTTATTACTAAGCTTGTCAACTTAGTATTTTTAAAGGTCTACAACTATCTAGACTAGCTTGATAGTGTGGACATATATATAAATTTATATTGCATCACCTGGCTTGACCATATTATCCAGCAAACAGTATTGCAGTCATTAAGAAACTCATGATATCAGCTCTATCCAAATGATCTTTTGAGGATATATACCACTTTGTTTCAAGCCATACGTCATTCAGCTTGTATAAATGCGGTATATGGCCAATGTCAGATACCAGTGTATTAGTCATAAAAAGATTATTGATCAAATGAACCCCTCAAGAGAATTGATGCCTAGTACCATATAAGGGGTAAAAGAGAACCCATCAATTTTTATATAGAAAAATCAAAAATTAGTAGGGTTCATTTTATACTATGAATTCTTCTCCAGTCTGACTTGAGCCCAAAATTCCCCCATATAGAATCCAAATCAGCCAAATTAATGGATCATAAGTATATGAGTTGGCTTCTCCATTGAATACTTACAAGGCTGTAAATTAATTCATACCCTCAGAAGGGGTAAAAATCTGGAATCTGACCAAAAGTTAACTTAGATGATGCCAAATCTTACCCAAATGGGCTATTTAAAGTACATCTCCTGCAAATTAATTTATGCTATAAGGCCATTCATAAATCAGGATGTGGTACATAATGAAGATCCTTCCATTAAAAAAACTCCCCTCAGTAATTATATTGCTCCCTTACCTTATGGGTATTATATTGTTTTTAGTAATATATAGATATCTGTGGGAGTATGCCCACAATTTTGGCTTCCTAGGTTAAAGGATCCGCTGGTATGCTAGGGGATAAGTCCCACTAGCGGATAATTTGATATTAGATGATTTCAATATCAGTTTAATAATGCCAGCAGATTTTTAAAGTAGTTTGCCAATTTCAGATCTGCTGGGTCAATCTGCACAAATGCCTGAGATCCTGCAGAAAATATTGCAACAGAATTGATTCATCTGATAATTAATAATTAATTAACTATTAGATGTGCAAATTGGTATTGGTATGGTTTCATCACCAACCAATTATAAATTTATTTAAAAGTTGTTAGGTGAGTGATGCAACCTGCAACTAGCAAATTGACCAGTTGGTTCACAACTTGCCATAATAGGTAAAGAGTTTCATTACTAAGCAGGTCTCTAGACAAATATGGTTGGTTATGCTGTGACTGAGCAGAAACGTTAGGGACAAGTTCTTTTTCTCTTTATATTTTAGGTTTCTGGGATACCTGACGGAGGAATCCTTAGCCCAATTGAAAAGACCATCACTGGAAGAGACCTCAAAGGGAAATTTAATGGCAACTGCTGCCATTTAATTACTGAGGTACCAAAAGAGTATTTGAGCACTGAATTCCCCTATAAATTCCCTAGTTTTTATAGCAATAAAGCAGTTATATTCATCTGCAGTTTATTTTTTTAAAATAATTGTTGACTCTTTTGTGTGATGAAGAGTAAGGATAAGATATCCTTAGAAGAGAAACATATCTTCACAGACTCAGCGTGATGTAAACCAAGGCCAAGAACCTCTTAATCTAGAGTTAGGTTAAGTTATACTGGAAGAAGGAAGAATTCCTTATTTTCAGTATATTCAGAATCAAGTGGAGCATTCCAAGTTTAGCTTTGGACCACCTATCAACCTGGTTTATCTATATCCAGCTTTGGATAATGGTCTCCATTTATTATCAGTTATATATCTATATTAATATCAACCAATGCAGATAATGCACATAATAAAAGAAACTGTGCAGTTAATTTATGGGAACTAGTATTAGAGGAACCTCAGATTTTAACAATGCCCAAAATTACTATCTAATAAAGTTATGCCTTTATTCTAAATCTCTAATTGTTAACCACTTAAATAAGTCCCTTCACACCTTACCATAGGACACATAACTCAATTCTTAGACCTATTCAAGACTTGGTCGCCCTTAGAATAAATAAAAAATTTGCAAAAGTCTAAGACTTAAAGTAAGTGTTGATTGGCAGCTTCTTGGGGATAGCACCATTAAGCCTTTAAAAACAGAAGTCCTACAGGCTGGTGCTCACAACAGGGTACTGCCATCACTTAACAAGCCTGCATACAATTAATAACATCATGGAAGATAATTCTGATAATAGTCCAACCCTCTGGGTGCACATTGGAAATGGTAAGTATGATGACTAAATGGGAAGTTCACCCTGGATCACTTGAAGAAGTATGAGTTAATCAAATAAAGATCTTAAAACCTTGACGTCTAACTAGATTTCAAGTGAGGTCATTATAGACTTATTTTGAGGAATGATAGATCCAGGAGAAAGAGCCAACCACAAAAGGGCATTCACCGTGGACAGAACTCTTGTAAGTTTATAAAAATCTTATGCTCTCTTGAGACATACAGCTCAGATACAAACCTCTCCAGATATTATGCAGTTTGTACACCCTGCATTTTATCATATATTACACCTATTAGAAGTCCATAACGAGGAGCTCCATAATTACAAGAATACTTAAAGGGCATTGAGAGTAGCCTATGAACAGCTATATAATTTAGTATCACAAAGTATAAGTGATTTGCGCTGACACATCAAAGCAAGTTGTTCCTATATCGCTCAACCTTATTATCAAATGGGGGCCATTGGTTTCAGAGTTATCAAGTATGTAGAGACATCTATAAAACTCCTCATAAAAGGCATACCAGAAACTAATTAAAGGACCCAGGATCCACTTGTAACCTTTGCACAAGAGCTTTAGCAGTAAGATGCTGAAGCTTGTATGGAAATGGCGGCCCATGTATATAATAGCTGAATTAATGAGTAAGAACAGATTAAGCTACTAAAATCTCTATTAGATCTACTTTAAAACAGATTGATGAGCTTCAAGACCACCAAACCTCAGAGGCAAAATCATTACATTATAATCTTGTTTCCTAAATAGCCCAATTGAAATAGGATTGGTATCTCATTTTATTTAGGTGGCTACCCTCTCAATCTTTGATTGACTAAACAATTTGGAGAGCAAGCTAAAAGTAAACAAGCTACCCAAGAAGAGTCTAACCAGATTCATTGCCATCTCAATAAAGGCTGAGCATCGTTGGAACGTCCTTAGGAAGAACTAAAAGCCAAATGGATAAAACTCCACAAAGAGGTGAATGCCAGGAGATGAAGGAGGATTTTTACAGTACATTGATGTTATATGATGAAACCAACTCTCATAGAATTTCTTCTCTACCACTTATCAGCAGATAAATGCCCTCAACATTCACGTTAAATACCTGTAGAATGATAAAGGTGTCCTCAAAAGATGTAAAAACTTTCTGGACTTCACACCAAAACTTACAATCAAAGAAATGGAGCAGCATATCAACTGGCTACAAGATAAATTTTCTAACTCTCTTGACAGCTTGAGCAGAGTGAGACACCTACCAAAAAAACAGAATAAGATACTCATGGAGTTATGTTATTTCAAGATTAGAATTTAATACTTTCAAATCTACACTCATGGACTAATTTGCACCTGGAGAAGGAAGTTGCATCTTTTCTCTATGGCTATGAGGCCAAAATGGAAGGTGCAACTGATCACCAATAAAAAAAGCATGTATTGTGTTGCAATGTGGTTTAAATAACTATTCAAGATATATTAATATTTATTTTTATTTATTTACTATTATATTTATATCTTACCTTATAATTAGACTAAGGATAAAAATAACTTGCCTAAAAGCCAATGTCATATTATAGCTTTAAATTATTATAACTTTTTTGGGTTAAATCTCCAATTAAAGTAGGCTATTAAGTAAGTTTAATTTTTTTCCACCCTGCTGGCGCTAAACATAAAATCATTTATCATAATCAATTTACCTTGTGTAAGTCCTGGGGAACGTCCTCTGAGCGTTGATTGGGCCATTTTCCCATTCCCTAGCAAGAAGGCACTGAAGAGGATGGCTGTACCCCTTGTTACTCAGGGCAATCTCACTCATGTGGTAGATGAGCGCTGGGATACAGCTCTTCCACTTCAGATCCCACCCCCAGTACCCACACTCACCTCAGCAGTATTGTTATGGGAATCAGGGAAATCTGCGCTGAGATCACTGAGATGAATTCAATTGAAACTAATCCAAGTGGCAATCAGCCCAATGTTTGGATTTCAAATGGTCAAAAAGGTATGAAGACCGATCTATTGGTCAGAATGCCTGACAGTTTTGATTTGGTTAACATGACAATCAAAAAAATCACCTACCTCCCAAAATTGTCAGGGATCATCCCCAACATGCAGGTAACAGCATTAGACACCATTGATGAGGGTTCAAAGCTCCCTGCTGGCAAATTGGGCGTTGCACTTGATGCAACGCCACTGACCAAACAAATGGCCCAGCAACTGAGCACAGGTGGGTTGGGTGTCCCAAACCTGTTCCCAACCAAATGGGCCCACTCCTATATGGGATGGCCTTGGGGGATTTCTGCTGCTTATCAGGCTAAACACCTACATGCCAACTGTTGGAAATGCAGTTAAGTCCCAGTTCAGACATTCAAGGTTGAACCAACAGTGACTCAGCCTGTCGCTGAATTCTTCAATGTCAATTCCCAGTTAAAATATCTGTTCCCCATTCCTGAACAATTAGCCGGTTAGGTCAAACTTGTAGGACCCAATCCTGGCTTGTTTCCCCTCTAAATTGACTACTATTTAATCATTTGCATTGCACTGAGAAAATTGTTGCTCAATTTTTCTTCCTTAAATTTCCATTAAAAACCTTCCCCAAAAAAGTTAGTTTTTATATGTTGAGAATTAAACCACCTTTTCCGCTGGCACTCTCATACCCCTCAGGGTTAACAGCCAAGTTTGTCTGGTATTCTATTTTGTGCCTGTATGAAATTCTGGCTCACCGGCAGATATTGGTAAAGCTCCTTTCCAGTTTCATATCCATCATACCAACAGCAGTGCCTTGGGCATTCTGGTATGCCGTTTGGGTGCTCTGGCACCTTAGCTGGCAGGCCAGTCTAATTCTTACTTTCTGTTCACCTAACACCTTGGCCCCGTGGCCATATAAACTCAACTTCACCTTTATAATAATGATTATTATCACTGCCTTGCCCCCATGTCAGCGTAAAACAATCATTAGGTTTATTATTATCCCCTGAAAATCTAGGCTGATGGTTCCTAACATTTAATAATATTCATTCACTTCCAAAAATTCCTGACTATCAATTAAGGGTATGATGATGGAAGTACTATTTCTGAAGAGAATTTGTTTTTACTATAGCTGCAAAAGCTAATAATAAAACCTTTAGAACAAAGATATAGATTTACTATTTAATCTAATGTCACTGTCTTCATACAGTTCCCTTATTTTAGTATAAATCATCTACCAACCTATGCAGCTATAAATTGCCATCAAGCGTTCATTACAACATCTTGTATTGTCCAAGTCACATAGCACAGGAGGCTAAGGTACCTTAAATGGACAACCTGATTACCTGGGATGAAGTAAAATAATCGCTTATCAAGGAATTTGGATCCAAACAAAGCCAAAGTATGAAAAAACAGGCATTTATAACAATTGCGCTGTGATAAACTGAAATTCTAGCATAAATTGTGGATCACTTCTATATTGAGGCTCAAACTCTGATCAACTCAAAGATGCTCACACCGGATGATGCTGTAGCAGACATTATTTGTGAGTACATAGTTACCCTGAATTTGCCATGTACTTCACTTGAGTCAAATGAAGCTTTAACTTAGTTTATAAAATCAAAAAGCCCTGCTTGATGTAGATGATATACACAAGCTGAAAACCACTTATAAGTTTACACAAAACCCAGAGTTCATACCATGGAGGAAACAAAGCTAAAAGAAGTAGAAATCTTAAGTGAAATTATTGTATGAAATTTAACTACACCAAAGAGATGGGTGCAAAAAAAGAACCCTTCCTTGCCAAGCAGGGAAATGGGCGGTTAACTTAATAACAGGTAGCTTTCTAGTGACAACTCTGAAGGGGGTTATGAATATATAGGTTCTTATTTTTAGTTATATTGATGAGATTGTCATTCTGGATTACTTGAACACTAAGAATATTTATACTCAACTTACTGGAGGAACATACCTCAGTAAAGTTATTGGATGTCTAAGAGTAATTGATACAACTAGTGTTGAGATCAGTATCTTTCATTTTAATAAGCCCCAACATTTAAATTTAATTGAGGTGGGCTGACCTGGGGATGATACCGCATAAATTAATGGGAAATTGAATGAATGGGAAAGGAGGATAAAATCTGGAAAACCTTTATGCGTGGCATATGATAGGCCAGGAACTTCATGGACCACCTTTGGTATTTGCTATCCTGGTTCAGGGCATTGGTGCGCAACGCCAACACAGTCATAATTGTCCCTTACCCAAAGTTCCTGTACTGGAATCAAACTCATGGAGGCAATAATAGAGGTCCTTATTTTACCACTGGGGTATCCTCCCCAATAAACCCCATCATAAGAATACACAGTTTAGTGGAGATCAAGAAGTAGTATCCTAAGACCACAATAAATCTTATTGCAATTTTTCATCTTAAAGAAATTTCGGCCTTGATATAAATTTTTGAGGAACAGTAAACCAAAGTAGAAGTGGTAATTCAAAAAGTCTGAGTATGGCTCCCTAAGGTACAGGAACACTAATCAACGTTTTCTCTTCATGACTTATTAAGAAGATCAATATTGAATCCAGATCTCTAGTACATCAAGAAGTATAGCACTGTGGCTCCAAATAACACAAAGCTATATGTTCTTAACTTCCTTGATGAATTGAATTATTTTAACTAGTTTTCTAAGCTCCTGAAATCACACTGGACAAAAGTAAGTATGACAAACTCATTGGGACACAATTTAATTTTGAGTATGATGGAGCTATTAATTTAAAGGAAGTTTTTATCTCTTTTTTGTTATAAAATCTCCTTATGTTGAATAATAAAGAATCCAGCAATAAGGAATACTATTGTCTGATCAAGTACCATGTTTCCATTTTGCTTTTACAAATATTTGAGGTGGGTCAAACTTGAGACAAATATACCACACTGAGTATTTTTCTAGCCAGTACAGGCTTTGAACTCAAAACCTGCACTAGGGTGGAAGCATCCATTTTGTTTTTGTTATTATAAATCTGGAAGATATTAAGAAGCTCCCTATTTCAGTAGATGCAGCAGAAGGCGTACCATTCTATGCTATCAAGGAGGTAATAATTAAACCAAGCGAACAAAGAGTAGTTTCTACTAACATAACCCTGAAGGTACCCTCAAACTTCCTATTATACATCACTGGCATTGATGGAATCAGCAGATCTGAACCAAGAGTAATAACAGGTGTCCTCAACCCAGCTTATCAATGTTTAATCAAGTTATTATTTGGAAACCTGGAAAATAACAAGATTTGATTCATGAGCACCAGGAGATTGAAAAGGGACAATTTATTTTAACGCCAAGAGTTTAAGGTACATTTTATTGGTACTCAACTTTATTTGGGCCTACTTCCCAATGATTCAATTTACCTATACTTTCAGGAATGTGGCTAAGAAAGTTTGGACTGGGCTCCTAATTGGGGTTCATGAACACCCTTTGGAGGGACCAGAATGCCATGGGCACAGCAGTCTTAATGACTTAGATAAGCGGGGTTCTAGCGTGGATGTGAGGAAAGTAAAAGATCGATAATTACAAGGCTCCCAAGGCAAACCAAATGGCTGTGATGGGGGCAAATGTGGTCATACAGGGGCAACCCTCAAGGGTGGTAGAGGCAGGGAGGATGACAGCTTATTTTCATTTCTCATTTTTGGACCTTCATTTTTAGAAAAATGGGTGTCACAAATTGTTGTAGGGAGTTTCAAGCTCTTCCATGAGATTGGCAGTGAAAACAGGGTGCAAAAGGGGTTTGAATAGAGCGTCAGGGCTGAGCTCTTCATGAGAGGAGTGCTAAAGGCCTCTGGTGTCATGTGCACATGACATCATAGTGGGGACCAACCTTAAAGATAAGGCTGGGCGCCAGGAGGCCCAGAAGGTGAAGCTACAGGCCCTCCATGACCTGAGGCATACCCTAGACCAACGCTGGGTATGGGAAAAATATGCCCAGGTTGGTACTAGTGGGGTGCCAAATGCCCAGTCCCTTACGATGGCCCAGGCGTTGAAATGAACGGTCTACATAATGAACACAGATGGTTCAGTTTAGTTTGTTGAGGAACGGGGTTTTGAAACCTGTTCCAATTACAAAATCACATGTTCAGGTCAAATCTAACTCTAATTGATTACATGAGTGAAGTCAGTTTCAGCATATTCTACCAATCTGGATGATAACATGTGCCTATTGGTGGGTCAGTGCTTGGGTCCACTTATGCAAACCCCTTATTCCCCCATCAATGTTTAAATATGTTTTCCCCAACCAAAATTCCTAGTTGGTCAACTTCCCAAATAAACCTTTTCCCGTTTTACCATTTTTATTTATGTATTTTCTAACATCTTGTGCGTGAACCTCTTCAAGGAGGTCTCACGCTCTGTTAACCTTAACATTTTGGACACAATCAGATTATCACCTTGTGCACCGTTGGTTCGCCCAGGTACCCTCCAACCTGGGTCATTTACCCCTTATTCCCATGCGCACCATGACATTTTTGGCGGGTTACTTATAGCATTTCTTTGCTTGAGCGATTATTTCTCCAGCACCCTCAGCTGGGCTCTAATATTTTAGCACTAACAGCTAGTTCCCTGGCGTTGGCCTTGTGCACCGTGCACTACCACTCTAGGAATGGGAGAGTTATAGACACTCTCCTTACACTTGGGGCAAACAAGGTCCTTCATATGAGGGTTGGGTGGGGGTCTAGACTCCACCAATGATGGAATGGGATTACTCTGATGCTGTCCCAACCAGCAAGTGACTTCTGACAAACCAGTGGTGGGGTAGAGAGATGAGTTAAAAACAGATGTGCAATAATGGTGAGAGGAGAGTACGCATCATTGGAGTGAATTGTTTTTTGAGATTTGTGATAATCTGCCAGATGGTGGGGTCAATCAAATGGACAACCCAGTCAACAATTTTCAGGATAAGTACTTGAGCAGCAGCACACTTTGCCAGATCAATAAGGTGTTTTTATAATAAGAAAATGACATACAGAGTCCGCAACAGGCTGGGTGAGAACACAGGGGTTTAGATATTGAAATATTCAAAGGGAGTAAAAATGAACCAACAATAGACCCTTTGGGAGGAGCTGTCATCTTATAAATTGGATGTAAGTTGGGGAGAGGTATCAAAAGATTGGTCTCTTGGGATTTAGTGGTGGTCTCCAATTGGCTGGGGGAGTGGTAGGCAGGGGGGTATTTGAGACCTCAACATTAAACAAAAAACATTTATACCATTTTCCTAAATTTTGGAGCCAAGTAAGATCAACAGTGCCAACCCAGAAACTGACCATATGAGTTAGGCTGGCCATGCATCCTAAACTACCCAAATCCATTCTGGAGGGTTGGTAAAATTATGCTGGCTCATTTGACAATTGGTCAGGTGCTTGAATCATGGGCTAATTTGATTTTTCATCCTGGGTAGCCCAGACTGGCTTTCCTGGCCTAGAATTAGCAAACTGGGCTCAAAGTCATCTCGACCTGTTTTTAAAGATTGGATAAATTGCCAGGAGTGGGGTGAGTCCCAGGGGCCCGCCTGTGGTCTCTGGATTGGGAAACCTCTCTTCAGACCACCTCTATCATCTCTAACAGGGTAGAGGAGAGAGAGAGGCAGGGATGGAGGATCTTTGGAGGCCAGAGCTTTGACCCAGCGCTCATCCACTAAATGATCCAAGTCACTTAACTGTGACAAGGGGTCCAAATGGGCCTTTGGACCACTTTTGGTCCTGAAGGGATGCTAGTCCTTGTCCAGGCACAGGGGCTGGGCACCAGGACTTACACTACCCTTTCCTTTAACAACTGGGAGGATCCCCCCACCAGAAGAGTGAACCAGGGCATAATTCTTGTGCTTCTTTGGGAGCTTGATGGCAAAGATGGTGGCGATCTTCTGAGGGGTATGTGGGGCTGCGGGTTGGGATGAGTGGAATGCCTCCGCCAGCTCCTTGCAGTTTGCACAATTGGGTGCACTCACCCAGTTGTTTTTATATAAGGAGTAGCACTTCCAGACAACCAGGTACTGGACAGATTGGCGAAACCTCCAGAAGGCAAGGATGGCCTCCACCTCTGCCTCCTGGGAGTCCCTAACAGTAATGATCTTGGGGAAGGTTGGCCTTTCCCCTTAAAGGGGGATAGGAGAGAGGTATGGAAGAATTTGTATCGCTTTCAGTGTACAGGCAGTTTCAGATGGTAGGCCCCATTACCAAGATCTTTCTTAACCTCAAAGGGGCCCAAGCATTTGTCTGCCAACTCCCAGGTGGGGAATCTTAGGGGGAGGTTCCATGTGTACAGAATGACGAGGGAGCCAACCTTAATCTAATGACTTGGGAGGCGTTTCCAGTCAGCAAACTTCTTGTAGTTCTCAATGGCCTTAGCCAAGTGATCATAGATCAGGTTTTGTGTCTTGAGGATTGAGTTTATGGGCTCCTCTGCTGCCAGAACTGCTGAGGAGAGCCGTGGCCAATTTGGAAGGAGGGGTTGTACCCCAGGGTGGCTTCAAATGAGGAGAAACTGGTTGAAGAGTGTATGGAGTTGTTGTATGTGAACTATGTTAGGGGTAGGTCCTTAGCCCAGGTGTCTTGCAAGGCAGTCACATAACAACGCAGGTACTGTACAGTACCAAGTTCACCCTCTCAATCTTCCCATCAGACTGGGGGTGGTAGGCGGTGTACCTGCAGGGCTTGATGCTGAAGAGGGTCAACAACCCATCCTAAAATGGGCAGTGAACTGGGGCCCCATATCACTCACTATTTTTTGTGAAAGCCAAACATGGCAAACACTGGTTGACAAAATTGTAGAATCCACCGCAGTTATAGATGAGAGTCATGGGCAAAAGGGCAAACTTGGCAAATTTGTCAATGATTACCATGATGGTATCTGAGCCACAGGAGAGTGAGAGTTCAACAATAAAGTCAACAGAAACTGAGGTTCATGGGCCCTCATCCAGCTGCAGAGGATGTAACAACCCCTTCTTGCCTGAGCAATATAATTTTGCATGCGCACAGGTGACACAACTGGCAATCCAGGTTGGAACATCTTTATAGGACCATGGCCAATTGTAGGTTCACTTAACGAGGTCTGCACACTTCTTGGTGCTGGGGTGACCTACCGCCGGGGGGACGTGGGGTTCCTTAATAACCCCAGTATGCAGAGAGAGGGGAACCCAAACTCAGTCATGGAACCAGATTGTACCATCTCTCAGAGTGTAAAGAGATCTCTTTCAGCGCTTGGAATTCAAATCTTCATATATAGTTCAACACCTTCAGGACAGCAAGTTTGGGCTGCAAGGATGCAGGAGAGGAGTGGGGCATCCAAGGCCAGGTCAGTGAATGCCATCATGGGAGGGGCTAAGGGTAGGATCTGAGAGGGGGTACTACCGTGGTGAGCTCTGGGAGGTCCTCCTCACCATCAAGTAACAGGGAGGGTTTTTGACATAAAATGTCTGGTAAGGCACTCAGGAGGCCTTGATGAATTTGTACTTAAAGTGGGAACCACTGAGGTTCTGATAGGTGTGGGGTTGACGATGCCCCAGCCTCTGGGTTTGCAGTAATAGATTAGGGACTTGTGATCCGTTTGGATGATGATTTCATACCGGGTGCCCTGAAGGATGTACCTTTAGTGAGTGAGCAACTAAGCCACTGCCTCCAACTCCTTGTCATAGATGGGCCAAGCTTTCTTGGCTGAGGTGAACTTGCATAAAAAAGGTCACAGGGTGTTTGACTCCATTGTGCCCCTGTGAACAGCATGGCGCCTACCGCCACTGAGGAGCCATCACAAGATACCTCAAATGGGTGAGAGGTGTCCGCGTGGCAGAGAACTGGGGCTTTCAAGAAGAACTCTTTGAAAGTTTAGAGGATTTTGGAATTTGGGGGACCACTTGAAGGGAACGTTCATTCCTGTGAGTGGATGAAGGGGTGTCGCCAGCTGAGAGAGGGCTGGGCTAAACTTCTTCAAAAAGGTTATTGTGCCAAGGAAACACAAGTTGTTTTTGGGTAGTTGGGGTGGTCCATGACTGGATAACCTCAAGCTTGAAGGAGGAAACCGCATAGTCATTATAAGTCTAGGTTGTCTAGAAAGGTCACCTCCTCTCTGAAGAATGCACACTTAGATGGTTTTACAAAAAGTCCCGCCTTGTGAAGGGCCGCCACCACAGCTTCCAGATCTTTGATGTGTTGTTCTGGGGTGGGGGAGAGGATTAAGATATTGTTGATGTAGACGACGGCACATGAGAAGCGTAAATCACCTAGCACATCATCAATGAGACGCAGGAAAGTGTCCAGGGCATTCTTCAACCTGAAGGTCATCACCTTTAAGAGCCCTCGTTTGGTGCAAATGGCCATGAGTCACTTCTGACCCCTTGCCACCCTCACCTGATTGAAGGCATTTATCAGCTCTAGCTTCAAGAAGAATCGGGACTTGGCGATATCCTGGACAATAGATTGCTCCAAGGGCAGGGGGTACAGATCAGGAACCCTGATGTTTTTCAGATGACCGTAGTCTACACAAAGGTTCAGAGAGACATCCAACTTCCTGGCAAAGACTATGGTTGAGGCGACAGGGGAAAATTAATTGATAATCTAACCCTTCTCCAACATACCATCCAACCAAATCCCCAGGGCTTTGTCCTACTCCTCTTTTTATGAGTAGAGTGACAGTTATTTTGATAAGGTCAACCATCAACTGGAATAACAGGTTATATTTGGAGTGCGAGGGAAGTTTTGCCACCAGAGACATATCTAAAACGTCTTTGTATGGAGCGAGGAGTAAAGGGAAGATTGGGGGAGGTCTGCTGGGGTAGGGTCAGGGGAGAGATTGAGCTAAGTGAGGGACCCAATTAAAGAGTATTCAGCAGTGGAAACACACCACTCAATTTTGATTTTTGAATAAGAGGGAGTTGCTCTCCAGGTTGATCCTAACCTGCTGGCGACGCCACCAGCCCACACCCAAGACAACAGGATATGTAAGTTCCTGTACTGCCAAAAATGGTCGCAAAACACAAAGTCATCAATGTAGAAGTGTATTGGGCGTCAAATTCCATGACATTTCAGTGGTTCATATGATGTGCCTAGGATATATGAAGCTTCCTCTATCACCAAAGCCAAGGAACACGCTACACTGAGGTCAGTGAAGTTGCCTGCCGCGCTTATAAAGGGAAGGGCTTGTACGGTGACTTCACTTGACTCTGAGTGGAAAGTAACCAGAAACAGAAAGTAGGCCTGATCTTCTTTACTGGGAAGAGCAAGAGAGAGAAGCAGATGTGGGAGCATGGCCCATAAAAAGTATTAGGCTGACTGGGAGGCGTGGAGATGAGCTGCTCCTGAGGAGAAAGAGTAATCTCCTCCTCACCCTTAAATGGGGAGGCGACGGTCAATGAGTACACCTGCTTCCCCCTCTTTGGGGAAGAAGCAGGGTTCAGGGAGGGAGACAACGGCACAAGATGAATCAGGATCAGGGTCCTGGGGATCCAGCAAGGAGACCCCAAGGGCGAGTGTTGAACCAGGGGACACAGCCAGCAGCTGCTTCCCCAGAGGAGGGATGTCCAGGATGGTCCCAGAAGTGGGGCGAAGGGCTGTGAGACTTGAGGGTCGTTTTCCCTGTCTGAAGCCATTATCTGAAGGGGGAAGGGAAGCACGCAGTGCAGTGTGGGCAGCCACAGCTGGCATAGAAATATGGAATGGTCTGATTACAATAGAGTGGGCTAGCAAAAAGCCACCTTTAAAGACCCTGGGAGAGGATCCAAGGATGGGTTGGCGGTAGAGGAGGGGTCCAGAGCATCCCGGAAGGCAGAGAAAGCAATCTCAGGGGGGACTGGTGCAGAGTAGGCCAGCACGGCAAAGGCTTCAATAAGGGGGGCAAGTATGCAGCTGCCTGTCTCAAGGTGAAGAGGCGTTGGACTGCGCGAAGGTCTTAACTCAGGGGCCTGAACTGCTGAGGTGATCAGCGCAAGCAGTGGTGTGGTTTCCAGTCTTAGCTGCAGAGTGAAGCACCCCCCTTACCCAACGGCGGGCATCCCCTAAGGCATTGAGGAGAGCTAAACTCTTCTGGGCGTCAGAGGGAGCTAAAGTTTTTGCTCTCTTGACTGAGAAGCACACCTAGAGCTCCCCCAGGGCACCCAGGAATTGGTTAGCCACTTTTTCATATTGAACAGGAGGGACCCCCATCCCTATCATATTCACTGAGGGGGCTATGCTGACGGTAGGGGTTTGATGAGGTGGGCTCCATTCTGCCAATGCCTGCTTGCAGTCTCAGATGAGTGAGGCGGCGGACCAACAAGAGAAGACCATGTCGCAAAGCAAGTGCAATTTCATTGTGAGGGCATTGGCTATCACTTCGCCAACGCCATATAGAGAGAGATAAAAAAATAAGGATTCAATTCATTATGTCAATGACGTGGCTGAGAAAGATAAGACAGGGCTCCCAATTTAAGTGCTTAAACACCCAGTGGAGGGCCCAGAATGCCAGGGTCATTTCAGGGTTAATCCTGACATTAGTGGAATTCCTGAGATTACAGATAACATCCATCAGATCAAGAGGATATGTGATGAAGTTAAATCGAATAATTGCATACCAGATGAATAATTGTAGTGAAAATGTTTGATTAATCATATAATTTACCTTAATTGCAGTAATATTGAGCCAATTAATCGCACCAAAACGAATTTACAATGAGACTGAGACGATTCCCACTGCCCTTAAAAATCATATGCAAGTTGCAATCAAATAAGCTCCAGAGAGGAATAGTGCACTGATTGAAATCAATTAAGCTTAGGTAAGTCCAGGAAGTTGGATGTTATATAAAACTAAAGCATTCATTTGGTTAATCTTTGCGGTCAATAAAAATGTTCTTTATCATGCAAACACTTTCAAGTTTATTTACTAAAGTGTTATCAATACCGATCTACCAATCCAGCCTACAAGAAACTCCCTTCCAACTTCCCCTTTTAAAACTATATATTTAAGCAACTCTCATACCAGATTACCCACCATTCCTTACACTTGGACACCTCTGGTGTCCTTGTCATACTGGTTTAAACCCCTTGGTTATGCTATCTTATGGTTAGCTACCACCAACTGGGTCAGTATTACACCAGTCCCTGACAATCTGTTCGCCCACATTTACAATAAATAGTAAACCGCTTTTTTATTATTGGGGGCTTTGATATTTTCTTTGTTGATGGGAAGTTACCAATTGCTGGTGCGGATGTTTTCCCAGTAAAGAAAGATAAAACAACTTTTAAAGGAGCAGTGGGACTCATTCAAGTGCAGACAGTGAATGTGGCCAACGATAAACCTATGACTTACCCTACAATTCCCTTGCAAAAGAAATTATCTTTAGCTAAAGTGAAAGAAGGTCTTACGTTGTTGGGGGCATATCTTAAAGTTTATCCTGAGACCTATTCAGACGATTCAATGATAGTTATGGAATTGGGTTCAAATCTCACTGATGCGCTGAGGTAGTATATAACTACATTAGAAGAGAATGATAATGTGTGCATTAACTATGAGGAATTCAAAAGTCAGTTGTTAGCAGCAGCAACCCAAACTAAAACCAGATTAGAACAAGGATAGCCTTGATGAATTTTCAACAAGAAGGGAAAACTGTTGAGGTATAAACACAGATGTTATTGGATATCTTTCAGAAGACAGAGTTAGATGAAAAAATGGGAGCACTTTACTTCAGACAGGGGTTAGGAAGCCTCTTAGCAGATTTAATCAGACATCACCCACCACGTTGCCATTAAAAAAGTTATTGATATCATACAGAATCTAATGGTGAGTGTTGGCGGTCCAGAAGAATGCTGTATTCAAGAGAATTATAAGAAGAGAAACCCTAAACCATCGTTTCCTCATTAAAAGGATATGCAGTCTTATCCATTATTAAGCGTGAACTTAAACGTTGGAAAGAAGAGTTTTAGAACCATAGCTTTGCTAGACAGTGAAGCCTCACAGAACTTTATCTCAGAGTATGCAGTGCAAATGCTGGGCTTACATGCAAAAAAACCTTCAATAAAATAACACTGTGAAATGATGAACAGTCTGTAGCTTTTCACTGCTCACGTAACATTGACTTAGATATTAAGGCAAGTCAAACGCAAGTTAAGTTTTGGGTTCTGCGTAGTTCACCCCATCCTGTAATCCTTGGGTATCCTTGGTGGACAAAAATTGAAATCCAGCACAATTATGGAAAGAACTTTATCACAATTAAGATGAAGGATAGACTCATTGAGTGCGCTTTAGAAGGATTTAAAAGTCCTGGTTTTTCTGCAACTGTAGTTCAAGGGGACTCGTTGGAACCTTTCAGAGGAAAGAATTCAGAATAACTATCATGATGGTCTTCACTCTTTGGAGAAGAGAAGGCTAGGCAACTACCAGCCCATGGACTCTTTGATCACGCGATTGATTAACTATAAGGGAAGCATATTATCCATGGACCAATTTACAGTTGCAATCAGCGGGAACAGGTTGCCCGCGTGAATACCTGGATACTATGATTGAGAAAGGGTTTATACAAGTGTCCCACTTACCCTGTTCATCACCCTTGTTGTTTGTTAGTAAGAAGGATGGGGGACTACGGCCATGCATAAACTAGCAGAAGCTCAATGAGATAGCAATTAAGAACAGGTATCCCTTGCCTGATACTATTCACCTGAGCGACCAGTTGCCTGGGACCGCAATCTTTTCCTAACTTGACTTGAAAGATGCATTCAACCAGATACGGATAGAAGAAGATGATGAGTGGAAAACGGCGTTCAAGACGTGATTTGGGTTATTTAAATATCTGGTGAT
>JAKSZP010014518.1:0-233116 GCA_022478985.1 Massospora cicadina
TGGATTTCTCCTCAAGATCAGAGAAATGCGCTCTTTATTTGTAGTGAAGGTCTCTTCCAACCTACATGATTACCCCAAGAGTTGTAAAACGCACTTTCCACTTTCCAGCGTGCGATGGATCACATCTTGAAGGACCTCAAGTTAACTTATGTCATCGTCTATCTTGATGATATCACGGTGTTCTCAAAGACCTTCAACGAACATCTTGATCACTTGAAGGAGGAGTTTCAACGGTTACGTGAGTCTAATATTAAGTTGAAGCCCTTAAAATGCACCTTCTTCCAAAGGAAATTGGATTTTTTTGGCCATTCCATTTCCCAAGAAGGAATTCAACCCATGCAGGATAAGGTCATAGCCATCTCAAAAATTGTGCGCCCTAAAAATCTATGGGATATTCAGGCATTTCTAGGGATGCTGGGGTATTTTTTTCAGCTCATCCCTAAGTTCGCTCAACTCAGTGAGCCCATTGTCCAACTATTAACCAAGAATACCCCTTTTTATTTGGGGTGCTTAACAAAAGGCCGCTTTTGAGATGATAAAGCAACTTATGCAACAATGTCCTATCCTATGGCACCTAGATTATAATAAACCGTTTATCTTCTTTACTTATCTCTCAGACTAGGCTGTTGGGATCATCTTGGCCCAATTGGATGAGAATGGTGTTGATCATTTAGTATCTTACTTCAGTAAAATGCTTTAAAAAGCGAAACGAAAAATACAGCATAACAGAAAAGGAGTGCCTTGCCGTTTTGTTAGCTGTGAAAAACTACAGTCCATTCCTATATGGAACCACCTTCACTGTGGTTACTAACCACACTTCGTTGAAGTGGTTACAGAATATGAAGGATCCTACTGTCCCATTAGCTCTCTGGGCTCTAAAGCTCCAGCATTATGATATGAAAATTGAACATCGTGCTGGGACTCGTCACATACATGTTGATGGGTTGAATTGACTGCCAATCCTTCATTTGGATAATAGAGAGGCGGAGAGGTTACATGACCTCTTAATGACCCCAGATGAATGTGAGAAAGAGGATGAGCCTGTTCAGAGTATGTCAGCCTGGCACTCCTGTAACACCAAAGTGGAGACTGAGAAGTTGTATAAGCAGGTGGGGAAAAACTGGTTACCTTACCTTTGGACCTTGGAACGTGTACCTGCTAATCTAGAAGCTCATTCCACCCTAGGTCATGGAGGGGCAAATAAAGCTTATGAGTGGATTAAAGATTGGTTTTATTGGGATGGTATGATGGGATCTATTGTTGACTTCTTGAGCCTGCCCTACGTGTAGGAAGCAATCCAGTTTCAAGACTAGATGTCAGTATTAACCAACTACCTCTTAACAACCTTTCCGCACCTTCAGTTTGGATGTGGTAAGTACCCTCCCTCAGACTACTGGTGGAAACAGATTTATCCTAGTAGGCATTGACCACTTCACTAAGTGGGTTGAAGCTGTGGCTCTTTCTGCTAAATGGCTAAGGACGCCGCCACCTTTTTACATCAACAAATTTTTACATGTCACTGCTGCCCAAAGTACTACTCTGCAATAATGGTAATAAATTCACCTCCAGATTAGTAAAAATCCTTGTTACATCTAATGTAGCACAACAACTCTTCTTGTCTCTGCATAACCCCTAACTAATGGGATGGTAAGAAGAGTAAATGGAAGTTTGGTTTTCATTCTTTGAAAAATGCCTCCTCTGATCCTCTTCACTTGGATCAATTCCTACCCAATGCTCTTATGGCTTACCAGATTAGCTATCACAAGATTTTTTAAAAATGTCTCCATTATGTGTCTTGTATGTGCGGGAACCAGGCATAACTGCCCTCTTAGCTAAAGATGTATTCTCTTCAAGAGTTGAGAAACCTGAGAAATTCATGAGAAGATTGGCTCAGCACATAATCCAACTCCAATCTGAAGTTATGACCGTAATGGATCAGGTGGCACCTGATCTGTACATTGCTTTGGATCAGTCAGTACTGGATTAAAATATGATATTCATAGGAAGAAACCCAAATGTGAGGGAATCAGAGCAAGGGAAATTTGACTGTCCAAAGCTGAGATGCATCCAAGTTGATATGTCTCCAGACTTACAGGCAGCATGGATGATGATTCAGTGGGGTATGAAATCTTCACCCGAGATGTGATGGACAGTTCAGAAGATCCTGGAATAGGATAAAGCTTATTTTTTTAGTACTAGATGAGGATAAAGCTTATTTGATATTTGCAAAGTACTATTTATTTGGGGATAGGTTGGCCTGAATGGCCAGTTGAGTCTTCTACGAAATCCCTGAAATTCAATAAAGAATTTTTGCATAAAAAAGATTATTTTATTTTTAGTAATATAATTGGATTGAAGATATGGGATCCACTAGTGGGCTTGGTGTGGCGTTGGCGTGGATCTCAGAACCCTCCTACAGTGTGTGGACAGTGATCCAAGGGTGCGTGGCAATGACAAAAATCAGCGGATGGGTTTGGGGATTGGCTCTGACAGGCTGGTCTCTAGTAGAGCCAGCTATGAGGCACTTAATTCCGGATTTACCTATGGAATATTGGCGCAAACCCATTCTTTACAATGAACAATTTAGTAAAAACAGCGAAAAAAGAAGGGCAGGCTGCCAATGAGTTCTGAACCCCCTACCTACATTCCAAGTGTCTGACATGGTATTGTACTACCATAACTGCATCACTCCTAGAAGCGGTAAGCTTGGATCATTTGAAAGGGTCCCTTCACCATCACTTACAAGAAAAGAAACGAAACTCTATCAAATCTCTAACTTCTGGTTTACCATTAATCGCATACATGGCCATTTCCTACGTCCCTACTATCCTCAACTTTTTGAGGGGGGTGATATTCGATATTTGCCCTAACAGCTAAAATTAAGAATGTTTTGAGTTGAATTCAGCTGAAAAAGGGAAATGTTGGCCATGTACAATTTTATGATATTAATAAGAGAGATTTTTAAAATGAGGATGATGATGATATTGAGGATATTGGCCAAAAGACCCTGGCCAATTATCAGTGGAACCCTGTTAATTGGGGTAACACCATTATGAAACCTTCACGGGCAATAAATGTAAAATTGAGCAGTCAGATTACTCTGACCAGGTGATGGACTGTGGGGAAACCATTGGAAGGCACGTCCCCTACCACAACCAGGTCCTTCCAAGCACCTATGTGGGAACCACACCCTCTTATAGGCATGGCAGAGTTCCCTCAAGGTGAAAGTATTATAGCAAGCAGTGATTGGTTAAAATACATCAAAACCTTACCTCGTGGGTACATTCTGCCCCAAAACCCCATACCATCTGTTGTTTCGCCAACAATTAGCTAAAAATTTCCCAAGGTCTGATAGGATAGTATACCATACTTCCTAATTTGGAATGAGTCTAAGCTATTCCAAACCTACCTTCAAATTCCCCCCTGACTTTCAATGCAGTTTAAATACTGATCAGTTGGATATCAAAAAAATAATTTTTCTCTTTTACCCTGCGCTACTAATAAAATCCATAAAATACCCAAGTTTTTATTAGTATATATTTATTAACTTTTAACAAAACTTTTGTGAGATCCAGTTGTGTAAGCACCAGCGAGCACCTATAAGATGTATTCTTAAAAGCTGCAAAGCTGTTTTTGCGCTGTGGGAGTGAGCCACAAAAGAATGGCTTCAAGTTTTCAAAGAGGAATAGAAGACCCATTTTTAGAACCAGGGTATCTAGGAAATTGACTTTCTCTTTAAGGAACTGACATTTTTAAGGGATTCATGCACAAATTCACTTTCTGAAGGGCAGACTGCGCAGACGTAAGGTCATTTTCATGCTGCTTATGTTTGGGTGAATGTATCAGTGTGTTGTCAATATAGATTACAGTGCTGATAAAGCAAAGATAGCCCAGCACATTATAAATTATATGTTGGAAAGTTGCAGGTGCATTTTTGAGGCTGATAAGTATTATTTTTAGCTGAATATAACTTTTTCATAAAATTGCTATGACCTAATACTGGCCTTCTGTTATACATATTTGATTGACATATTTACATGGCCAAGTTTAGAAAAAACATGGGACTTTGAAATTGCTTAATTAATTGTTTGCTCCAATGGCAGAGGGTAGGGATTATGTGCTGTTATGTTGTTAAGATAGCCATAATCTCAGAAGGCCATAAGGTTCCATTGGCTTTCTGTGCAAAGACTATTGGAGAAGTAAAGGGTGAGGATTTCTGGATAATCCATTATTTCTGGAGAATATTCTCTTACCAAAAATCCAAAGCTTTATCTTTTTTATGGTTTATAAATAATGCGCAGTTTATATTGATCAAATGCAATATTAATTGTAAAGCCAAATCACACTCAGAGTGAAGCAGAAGAAAATTGGCTTTTCCAATATTAAAAAAGTCTTTATAAGGCGATAACCAGGAATAGAGGTCAGGTGGCATCTCAGTGAGGGAGAACGCTAAAATTATGGATCCCAATGTTCAGGATGTGGATAGGGTATCAATGAGTGGAAACCCACCACATAGGCTTTAGTTCTAAGCAAGTTGTTAGAGCCAAATTGAAATTATCTGCTTTAAACGCCTCCAGCCTGTCTCAAGGTTGACACTAAACAGTATGTCTGGAACCGCGGTAAAACAGTAATAAAATAAGAACTTGTGCACAGAAGATGGAATGGAGTGTCTCAATTTATATCAAGACATTAAAGTGGAAGGTGCACTAAAATAGATGAACCCATTCTGAGATACAGATGTAAACTTTGCATTATTTTAAGCACGTTAAGGTCCCTGCCAATCTCATATCTAAGAGGTCACCAATGGACACCTTTTAGACCACAGATTAATTTTAATAGGCAATAAAATAGGTATGATCCTGTTTAATTGCAACGTCATGGTAAGTAACTGGCTAGTATGAAGCATCACTAGAATATTAACAGAGATAGGTTTAGAGAAAAGGCAAAAAGTTTCTTTAGATGAATGGGTTATGTCATTATCAGCCTGTTATACTAAGGACAATAAAAGCATTGGAGATTTTTAGAGACACCTTTTTGCCATGGGTAACTAAATCAAAAGATGGAGTTTGTTCACCAGAAAGAAAAGATGCTGTTAGAACTTTTAGATTGCCCATATCATCCAGCTTTAAGGATTATAATAAAGTAGCTGAATTTTGCTGAGGTTTACTCTATAATATTAAACTTTATATGTGAGAGCTATCATTTAATATATAAACTGTTGTTGGTTTTAATTCCGTATAATAATGTTAACTAATTTTCTAGGATTTGGTTCTGTTAAATTAACAAAGTCTCATCAAGGAGGATTCTGACAAAGTTTACAGGTGATTCATTTATTAGTTTACCAATCAATAATAGTAAATTTTATATGAATCAATCAGAGTTTGTCACCAATCAATAAGGTTTCATTGGCAGTTGCTGAGTAATGACAACACTGTGATTGGCACCAACTTGCAGGTTAGCATAAAAGGCAACGCAACCAGCTATCAATGGTTTTGAGGTCCCATTATCTAAGCAGGTTGCTAGCTTTGTAAGGTTGATTATCAGGGCTTGGATGAAGGCATCAGGACATGCTTTCACTAAATCCAACCCAGAACAAATTGTAATCTAATCAGTGACAAATACAACAAGGTGGATGGATAAGCAGATGCATCATTCATCGTTATTTCAATTTGTTAAAGGGTTAATCTATTGGTGATGGATGCTGTTCCCATTGGTGTGCCAACAGAAGAGTTTGGCGCCAAATTCCCCTATATAAAACCTTACTATCTACTTGATAAAACACATTCACTGACCGAATGATTTACATACTGACATACTAAAGAGTACATCTGAAACCCTCAAGGATGATAGGTTCAATTTATTTGGGTGAGTGGGTGAGAATTGCTTAGTATTATTAAATTTGAAACTATTGAGTCTTATAGGCTCAATATATTTGGGCAAGTGGGTTTGAATTGGCTTTATTTGCTAATAATTCAACAAATTGCTCAACTGAAACTAATTGAGTCTGATGGGTTCAATCTATTTGAATAAGTGGGTGATAATTGGCGAATATTATTGAATAATTCACAAAATTGCTCACCTGAAACTAAGCAAAAATCAGTAAGTGTTTTAAGTGAAATCTTAAGTAAATTTAGGATAAATGGTTCACTAGCCACAAGGGCAACAGCAAAGCTGTTAGTCCAAGGGGCTCAAGAATAGTACTGTCACAGCTTTTAGGATTACAATGGAGCTCATAAATTCAAGCAACGCCAGCTAACTCCTCTTTCTCAATAATTCTATTTTAAAAACTAAAAAAAGATAATTTGAATTGTTCAGTTATAAAGAAGTTGGATGAAATCTAATCTTTGAGCTTCACATACCATAACAGGGATGGGTTATGGGTATTATTAATTTATTAACCTAAGCATTGCAGGTAAAATCGGCTAGTAATTAATAAAAACAGACATCCTCATATACCAATTATATTAGATAGTAATACAATTTACTAATTGTTCTTAAGAAGATTTGAGATAGTTTCCCTTATATAATTGTCTGGAGCTCTAAAAATCTCTTTTGTCAATAGTGGAATGGAGAAGATCCCTTGTATCCATAAGTCTACCAACTTTTGGGATTATAGTTGAAAGGTTAGTTTCCGTTGTTGTCTGAATTGTTTTCAAGAACCTTCTTATGGGTTTATGAAGGTTACCAGTACTTGTCAACTGGAGAAACTTAGTAGATTTATTTGGTTGTGAAAAATTTAGCTGGATAATAGTCTTCATACTAAAATGGTGAACTCACATATATCATTAAATTATATTAATAAACAAGTTATTCATTGCACACTTGAATCTGTGTATTAAACCTAAAAAGTTTACAGAAGCCTAGAAGAAACAGATAGAGACATATTTGGAAGATACAACAACCCAATACTTGTGAACTACCCAAGCTTTACATTCTGATTGAAGGTAGATGAATGATCATTTTCAATCTTGGATCTAAAGTATACTGTAGTGTTTGGTGGGGCTGAAATTAAACTATAATTACAGTGTGGAAGCTTCAATTAAATGAACAAATTGACTTCCAATAAACCAATAGACTAAGCAAGGTTTGAAAGAAATCTCATGTAATAGCATCCCTTCACGTATTTCATAAATAAGAATGGAGAAGGATAAGGTTAAACTGCCAGTCCTTTATGACATGTAACCAACTAATAAAAACTATGAATGATGTGCTAATACGGATAAGTTGAAACCCAAAATGACTACCAGAATACCAAAGAAAAAACAGTTTAAAATAACTTATATTTTCTAAGATCAAAATGCCACTATGAAAACTTACTTATCTATGGGATGTGCAAGTGCTGACGCCAACAATCTGGCGAAATTTAACCTTAAATACTCCAGAACCAACAAAGAAACAAATAAAACCTGTATGCTTAAACTTATCAAACATGTTGAGTCCCAGCTTGCACAGTATGTTGAGGAAGTTTGTACATAAGCCTCTTTGATGAAGAGTATCTAATCTTTTCCGCCTTCTTCCCCATTTTGCTAATGCCCCCATTCCCATTATGTCCACTTTCTTGAATGCCCTTAGGTCCGCGCTGGATGAAGATCCCACACCCCCTTCACCATCTGATATGGCTGTTTAGGCTAGCCACAAAGGCTCCATATTATAAGTTTTTTTTTCATTTTTGCTTTTATTTGGCTCCACCTTCAAATAAAGACGCGTGAATGCTCCACTCTTGGGTTGGGCTCTACTAGTACTAATGATAGTGCTACTATGACCCAGACCTTCCAAAGACTGGGATGATGGATAATAATGAAATCTTCAGACTTTAATTAAAGTAAAAAATTCTTTTATTTAAGGATTATTTTAAACATGTAAAGAACAAAAAGGACTAAAAGTAGAACCATTTGTTGGCTGCTGTATTAAAATCCTAACAGTAAATAAGTGAGGTGTGAATTGTGAGAAAAAGATCCAACACATAAAGAGTCTGAAAATTGGTACACTATGAGGTTCCAAAATAATTGATATTCAAGTAAGCAAATCATAAAAATCAACCCTTGGTGAGATTGTCACAAATAAAAATATTGCAAAAATAATTTTACTGTTTATACAGCTTAACAAACAGAGGCAATCTGTTTATCAGAACTGGTGGGGTACACTAATGGGAAAAGAGGTAGGGATGATCTCAGTTTAAAAAAATGGATTTATTATACTAGACCTAATAAGATGGGATTAAAACAAATCAGATGATTCAGAAGGCTTAAAATATGATACTCTAATTTAAAGAGATATGCTTTTTGCATTTTTAATTCAGTTTATCACATCTTAGATGGAATCAAACCCCTGTTTATGATAAATATGCTTTTTAAGGGGAAGCAATCTGAAGGCTAACGATGACTTCTGACTTCCACCACCGCCTTGCACAACCTCCTAATTCTTCCCAGCAGGTCATGATTATTAAAAAGGGCTATATGGGGGAACCTTGCTAACACCCTCCTCCGCCAGCAACTCCATGGGGAGCCCCTTGTCAAGGGTATTGCTATCCTCAATTTTCCCTACAATTTTGAGGAAGATGCGAAGTATAAAATTGAGGAGCTTGCTTTCAGTGCGAGCTGCACTTGCATTGATGCAGCAAAAACTTCTCTTTTCGACCCCAATTATCCCAAAACCAGATGGTGCATCAAGTCATTTACTTTTGTTCCAGATCTCATCATTTTTACTGAGCATCAACTTGCTCAATACATTGAGGCGATGGACACCGCTGGCCTCATTAATGAAGAAAACCCCCAACTATGCCCCCCTATGCCCCATGTCGCTGATGCTCCCACCACAATGCTGTCTGCCATGGTCCGCCAGCTAAAGTGGGCGCCAGACTAAAGTTTCCTCAAAGCCTCCTCGCCATCTGATATGGCTTCATAGGCTGATAACTCAGGGGCTATATTATGAATTTTTTTAAATTATATTAATTCCTTTGTTTGGCCCATTTGCAAATAAAGATGTGTGGCGGCTCCCCCTTTTGGGTTGGGCACCACTAGTACTAAAAAAGCTATATATGGGGGAACCTTAAAAAGATAGTCTGTGACCTATCTTCCATCCACTATATGAGCTAAGTCACTTTTGTTTGTGAGAGGTGCAGCAGCCTTCTTGGGCCCCTTTTTTGCAGGGGTGCTCTTTCCTGTCCAGGAATAGAGGCTGATCCTCATGACTTACAGAATCTAAGACTACTTTCTTGGTGATTTCAGTATACATACTTAATTAAAAACCTATATCATATTAAATCATTAAGTACTTTTTGAATACCTTTATATCTGAGGTGTCACTAAAATAAGTACCAGAACTAAAAATGTATATATTTGAGGTTACTAGCAATAATTGTGATTTGCTACTTTATTTGAGTGTCCAAACCTCTTTAATGTACTTGATTATTTGTCAAAAGTAGCTCCATGGGAAATATTTTAGGTTTGCTTCTTCCCCTAAGGCAATCTCATAATGGAAATTTATTGACGATGAAATCTCTGTTCACTTGAACAGGCAGGATCTCTGTATAAAACAGGTAAAATTTTTAATAATTATAACTAGGCAAAACTAAAGGTATCCTTATTAATCAGAAATTGGAGATACATATAGGTTTGAGAAAAAATTTGAGATTGCGTAGGATAGACTATGTGAGAAAATTGGGATTAAGTTGAGTATAGGGATCTCATAATTGGCGCAGTGGAATACAAAGTCTTTTTGGCATACTCAGTCTTTTTTGATCACAGCGGTGTATTCCAAAAACCTCTTAAAGGCAAGATCTTTTTCAGATAATTAGCGTCTTGATAAGTTAAATTGGCGGATTTAGAAAAAGTCCAGGTTTTAATTGCTCTTTTAGGAGTTTTTATCCATGTCAATTTTGGTATATAAAAAAAGTGTAGCACCTTTATCATGTTGCAAATTGGGTTGCGTTCAAATCTCACCCATAGCAAGATTTCCAGTATTTTATGACAAAGCCACCTCAAGATCTTGATGAAGAAAGAAATAACTCTAGAAAATCTGGCATAAATTTTATTCATGATGTAGTTCAATTTAATAAAAGCAATTGAATATTCCGTCTACTGTAATCACTCAGTAAGGGCCTGACCATAGTGTGTCAAGTTTGTGGATTTATCTCATGGGCCAAAGATGATAGAACAGAACGAGGTCACTAACTGATATTTAAGCAAAACCAGTTTTTGGGCATTTCTTAGATCAGCTTCCCATTTGCTTATAGTACTCATGGGCTTAGCAGCTAAAGCTTTTAATCTGATCAATTCAATGGCTAGCCTTTGCATTGCAAGATCAGTGATGACTGCTTAGAGGTTTCGAATATGGGATGTAAACTTGAGGGCAGAATTGGCTCTCATCCATAAAAGGCTCAAAAAGATGAAATCTGGATCATTCAAAGGTAACTAACGCGGTACGCTAGTAAAGCTGCTGGAAGGTATTCCACCATGAAGGGTCAGATTGTACAATCTTGCAGAGGATGACAACTAGTATACCATTTGCTAATTCTACAGCCTCATTGGTAGCAGTATGGTAAGATGCCATAGATGAGTGTTAGGTGCCCATCAGCTAATTGAGATCTGAGATTACTTGAGAAGCAAAGTTGGTACCATTATTGGATAGCAGCACCATGAGAATACTGTGGCAAGTGACAATCTTTTTTAGCAAAAAGGATGAGGCTGCTTTAAGGTGGGTGAGGCATTGGAGATGGACTCAACCATTATGTAAAGTAGTCAACCGCCAGATGATATATCGATGACCATACATTGACATAGGCAAGGGGCCAATAACATTGATACTAACTGTGGAAAATGGTGAAGTAGGACCCATGGCCTTGTGTTGATAAATCGGATTAGGAGGCTTCTGGTTAGTGCAATTAAAGCAATATTAATGACATCTTGGATAGTCTCAATTATCCTATTTAAGTAACAGCGTTTTTTTAGAAATTAGTACGCCTTCTTTACTGCACCATGACCTATGGTCTATGCGCCTCCTGAGTGGACTTTTTTCTGGTGGATGGTCAGACATATGGTAGTCAAGAGGTCCAAACTTGCTTATAAAACATTCATCTGAAATCCAAGTATGCTCAGTCTTCTTTTTCAAATTATAGTTGGCCCACTGGAAACTCTTGAATTCATTACTCAAGTTTTACTATGAGTTTATAAATTATATCTTCTTCTGAAGCTTAATGGATCAGTATGGGTATCCGGCATAATCTGTCAACTTTTTGATGAACAATTTCAGTGCACTAGATAATTGAGAAAGTTCAACTCTGAAATTTAATTGTCCAGCAGGCCAATCGTCCATCGGGATTTTTATCTGTTGTAGCCACCATAGGGAGGAATGGTTTGTCACTATGGCGAAATGGTTTTCATACAGAAAAGGACGAAAATGTTTAATGGCCATTAGGTTAGCCAGACACTCATTCTTTTACAATGAAGTTTCTTTACGCCTGAGTTAAAGCTTTATTGATTTATGCTGTATGGTGGTCAACTTGATTTGCATTAAGCCTGGCCAGAATAGCTCCCATCAGCCACGTTGCTAGCATCAGTAAAAAGAATGAAAAGGTTTATCAAATTTGGGGTGTACCAATATATGAGCGGTAGCCAGAGCCTTTCTTAGAACATCAAAGGCCTGATGATAGGTTTCATCTCATTGAAACAGAACTTCATTTTGAAGAAAATATATTAGCAGTTCAGCAATTTTGCTGAAGTGCAGATACATTGTCATTAGTTACTGGACATTCTGAAGAAGACTTTAACATCACAGAAACTGCTTGGTCAAGTCATTTTCTTGATACCGATCACTTTGTCAGGTAGCAGTGACATTTTCTCTCAGTTAAACTTATAATTGAGAAATTCATTTTGTGTTGAAAAGAATGGCATTTGGAGGGCTTCATTTTAGTTAAGCAGAGTAAAGATGTTCAAACACTTTCTTTAGATAGGCTAGATGTTGATCAAAAAATTTCAAGAAAATACATTCACTTTATCTAAACAAACCAACATGCGCAACATTTTTCAAATCTCCTAGTAGCAGTCCATCACCCTTTTAAACATGGCAAGGGCATTTCATAGTCTTGAAGCATGCTAGTAGTCTTAAATAACCCTTTACTTGGTATAAGGGCGCATTTCTCCCTATCATTAGCGCAAGATAGATATTCCAATACCAATGGCGAGATACATTGCTGAGAAAAACTGAGATCCAGCTAAGACTCATAATGAATAATCAATTCAGGGGTATTGGAGTAACTCTCCTTTTGAGTGATGACATTTATCTTGGTGGTAATCCATTACCACACGATGCCATCATCCTTTTTTCTCTCACGCATCAACAGTAAGGCTTAGGGACTTTATGACGGTTTTAGAAATATGGCATCCAAGAGTTGCTTTAGTTCTTTTGTAACCTGGTCTTCTTTGACCTTAGATTTCCAGTAGGGTCAAGCACAGATTGGAGGGGCGTCGCCTGTAAGCACCCTATGCTGCACCCCCTTCATTATTTTAAGATTTTCTGGGACCGTAAAAAACTGTCAGCGCGTTCTTTGATCAAAGCATCCACTTGTTGTTATTGCTTGGAGGAGAGTGATTCACCTATCTCTACTTTGACATGGGCTATTATAGCATTTTTAACACTTAATAAATAATTTAAGTTCTACGCCCATGGACAACTCCACTTCATCAGAGGGTAGAGTCAAAACATATGCAATATTTCGGTTTTAAGTTATTTGTAGCAGTTGATCAGTAAATTTAACTATTAAAATAGTTAAAGAGCCCCAGTAAGCTGGGTCCAGCATCCCAGGGAAGGTGAGATATTCTTGAATGACCATATTATGGATCTACACAAATCTCCATTAACTGGTCCAACAGAATGGTAACTTGGAGTCCAGTGTCCACTAGAATCTAAGATTTCAGAGATATGGTTACGCGGTTAATTATATATGCAGGCCTTCTTCCTTGGCTTCTGCACTGGAAGATGGCAATTTTGCCTTTGGTCCAACTACTTGGGTACTTATGCCATTTGATGTGGTTTGGGTATTCCAGTAAAAAACTTCCATGTTTTCTATATCCTTTCTCTTTAGGGATAATTAATATTAATAGGGGGATGCAATACTCTAAAATAGAAAATATAAATACTTATGAATTAATTGGGTATCAAATTTAAAACAGGAATTGTGTGCTTATGAGAAGGTCGTAACTATTGTTCTCTAACACAATTTCTGGAGCCATCGCTACTAGAGATCAAAACTGAAGTGGAAGGGACAAGAGGGCTCCTGAAGAGTGAAGCCACTAAGGCCTCACTGTCCCTTAATATAAAGTGAATATTTTGATCCAGCGTGACCTAATACATTTTATAAATAAAAAAATGACATTATTTTAAAGATCTGGTATCAACTACGGTCAAACTTCTCACTTTATGGATAAATACTTCTACTTAAGTGACTTTGGTACCAACTTGGAAAAACACGTAATATAGATTTTCTGGAGGGAGAGGTCCAGAAAGGGTAGATGGAAAGAAGTTAAACCTTTATTGTTATCAATGAGTCTGGAACATCCAGTTCGTCATTTTTAATAAATTGTAACATCAACGCGTGTAGTGGCGATATATTGAGAGTGAAGCGTGGCGTCATCAGCAGACGGTGCCTCATGGCCTAAGCTGACTCCACTTTTCACGACTCATAAACCTTTTCCTTCCAACATGAGTCTTTTTGATGTCCAAAGATTCCACATTGAGAGCAAGGGGCGCAATGAGGTTTATATCTCTGGAATTGTCTGACTGCATGAATGTGAGGCCAGTTACCTTCATTAGAGGGTTGACGCACTTTTGGCTCAGGCATCTTAATTATAGATTCATTATTATTGAGAATAGACTTATAAATATTCTTAAAATCCTGGATATAAAGCGTAAGATTGGTACTGTGCTAAAACGCTGAGAGGATGGCTGCAATGGCATCATCTAGGTTAACTTGATCATAGGATGCAAGTGCCTGAGCTTCATGATAAAAAAGCTCAGCAAATTCAGTGTTGGTTTCCCTCAGTTTAGGAGGATATAAATAAAAGCTGTTTACATTTAGAAAGGGAGATGTTTTTTCCAAACTTTTAATAAGGGCATAATTGGTAGCCGCCCAAGTGATACACGTTTTGAAGCATAACAGTAAGATTTCTTGAGCCTTGCCATCCAGACAAGTTTAAATGTATTGACATTTATGATGATTTGTAGTCTGTTCTTTTGCACCTTTGTACACAGAGAGGTAGGACTGAATGGTTTCAGTCTCAGCGACGTACTTCTTTTTTTGCTGGGTTTACAACATCCAACAGGTTCAGAGAGAAATTGATAGTCAGAGAGGTGGTCACTCGAATTCAGTAGGTTCTGTGATACCTATGTCAGTATGAGTAATAACCTTGTTAAATTGGCGGCAGAGCTTATCCATATCGTCCTGACGAGCAGTGTACAGTCATTGATGCGCATAAGTAGGGCCTTGGTATCTAGAAGCTTATGGAGCTTTTGGTCTCAGCGGATTAAAGGCCTAATTGAGTGGAGCGATTATCTTGTTTAGCTTCAATTGTTTGAAGCTTACCATTCATCTTCTTGAGTTAAATATTCACTTGACCTGAGAGTAAATAATGTTTGTACAGGTTTTAGTAATTTTTGCATACTTAGTGTACAAGGAGATAAAGGTTAGTTACATATCATGATGATACCGTTCAATAGTCAAACTGATACTAAGGCAACAATTAATAGTTGCACTCAAAAAGCCTTAGTCTGAGATTTGTGGTTCCTATCAAAGGGAGGTCTAATAAGTGGAGAGGTTTAGGAGGAACAGAAGGACCTTCAGGCCCATGGGGTCCTTGTTATCCTTCCTTCCCACTAAGACCAATTTCTCCAGGAGGTCCTTTTTGAATAATAACTTCTTGTATTGATGCATAACGGTTTATTTGCTCAACTGCTGAATCTGAGCATCTAAGATGGCGATTTGGGAATCAGTGTATTGTCGATCCTTGGAGATTAGTCAAAGAGATTAGATAAAGCGCGTTCCACACGTTATCTCTTGATAGTATCTGCATGGATCATCCGCTGAGAAGTTAACCTTGCAGATATTAGATAACTCCAGTGTCAATATGAGCCTAGTGACGTTAAATTTCGTTAAAATCTGGGTGTTTGTCCAGAATGTTTTTGCAATTGTCTTGATAAAAATTAGCTGTGGAATCTACAATTAAAGAATTTGAGCGTGATTTTAATGAGACATTATGTGTTGTCATTGAATCTCCAAGTGGTGTAGCCCAAGTAACTGCATTTGATGGTGTAAATTGGAGTAAACAAATAACTGAAGGTAGGTTTCTGTTTGGGTTTCTACTATTTCATTGCCAGGAAGGTCAGTGAGGAATATAGATGTTCCATTCTGGTAGCAATTCATGCGAAGCAGATACAGCCAGAATCATGCCAGAGTGAAAGTTCAAGCCAGTAACACTGATAAAGTGTATGACATCATCATCCTGGATTTGGTAAAGTGAATCATCCAGGGCTGAAATAGTAATGGTAATGGTTGAATTGAATTCAAGCTCTCAAATGTGAAGTAGAGGCGTATCTTGGTTGTTGGTAATGACCCATCTTGTCAAACTCATGTTCTCCTCCATATTGGTAGGTATATCATCACTTAAATTATTTAACTAGAAAATAGTTCTTACCGGGTAGCCTCAGAAGGACCTGGCAGAAAGCACCAGTTTTGGATTAGTTTTTTTTCTTTGAAGGTAGGAAACTTCAAAGGCTACCTAATTACTAGTCAAATGTAGCTCCAGAGATATCTCTTATGATTGCTTATTCCCTAAGTCAATCTCTAAACAGAAATGCGTCATTTAGGTAATCTCTATTCGCTTATACAGGCAGGATGTCTGTATAAAAACAGGCAAAAATCTCTAGTTATATAACTATGAAAAACTGAAGGTATCTTTAATGATTCGAAAAAGATTTATAGGTTTGGTTAAAATTGGGATTACATAGGATAGACTTTGCGTTAAAATTTTGATCAAGTCAGGTATGGAGTTCTTGATTAGCATGGGGAATAAAAATCTTTTGGTGCAATCATCTTTCCAGATTGCTGCGGCAGATTCTGGTGACCTAAGAAAGGCAAGATCTTTGTTAGATGAATAACAATCTTTGATAGCTAAATCAGCGGATTCAGAGAGGGTTCAGGATTTTAGATGCCTTTAGGATTTCTTTGTCCAAATTGATTTTGAGATCTTTGAAACAGGGGAGCTCTATTGGTCATGTTGCGAATTGGGTTTCACTTAAATCTCAATCATATAATGTTCCTATTATTACTGACAGCAATTTGTATAATAAAAAAGTAATTAAGTATAATTAGAAGCTAAAAATGCAGAAAAAGGTAATATCAAACTTATTAAATTGTTATATAGATATTTATAGATAGTAAAATCTAAAGAGACCCTGGAAATCTTACTTTTTGCTCTCAAATTTAGATACTCTTATATCTATTCTGTTTATTTATGTTATAAGAAATCAAAATACTACTTTGACTTATCAGTCTGATAGTGCCTAACTGATATGACAAACTGATAATTCATAAATGAATGTACTGTGATATTACAATAGTATGGATTAATTTTAAATTTGGGAGTTACAAACTAATGATCCCCATTTCAGATAAACCCATATAAAGTATTTTTTACACAATTTTAAGATCTTTGGATCTCATACAAACCTAGGTTTTTTCTGAGTTGATTAAGATTACACGCCTAAATTATACAATATCTTTGACTCTTTGGTTCCCTTTAATTAGGCTTTCATTTTCCATCTACCAAACTTTAAATTCTTACTATTATGTTGGCTCCTTATAGATAAACGCTTTCTTGTTTGAATTAAAGTTAAGATTATTAATAAAAGCGAATAACATCCTAAGAGCCCCTTAGATTTTCTACATGTCCCCAACAACATCCAAAGATTGATAATCCCCACTAAGCTGCACAGGTGCCAAGAGGATGGTCTGGGTGCTTAACCCACCATTACTCAACTATTCTGCCATGGATTAATTACATGACTGAGGGGACTAATTGTAAGGACAAAGCTGCATGTCAGGAGGCCAAAAAGGTGAAGTTGAAAGGCCTTTATGACCTCAAACTTACCCTGGACCAACGCTGGGTAAAGGAAAAATATGCCCGGGCTGGTCTGGTAAAGTGCATGATGTTCATCCTGGAATTACAGCCAGGGCGTTAAAACGCACCAGCTATGTTCTGAAATCTAAGGTTCATTACATCTACTCAAGGGACAGGGTTTTGAAACCCATTCCAATTTTAATATTACAATATTGGACTGAGTCCAACTACAATCCATAACTCAAGTTTGGTCAATTTTGAGTTACAGGACCCAGGCCAATGGTAGCGTGCGCCTATTGGTGTAGTTAGGCTTAACACCTTTCTGCCAATTAAAGATTCACCCCCATTGCTTAAGTATGTTTCCCAGAGACCAACTTTACTAGTTGTCAGCGAATGTAAGGAGAGTGTCTGTAACTCTCCCATTCCCAGTGAGGTCGAGAGAGATGCACAGCCACACCACCAGGGAACTAGTCACTAGCAAGATGGTAAACAGGATACCGAAGAGGATTCCAGAGAAAAAGGGACCCAAGCAAGGGTGTACAGCGTAAGATATAGTAGAAGATTCATATTAAAAACAAAACTTAACTGGACCCCAATGGGGAGTCTACAACCAAGTTAAGATTGATGCAGAAGTGCTTGCATGCTTTGGTCTATAAGGGACCATGGCGGCGCAGAGGTGCACCAGATACAGGAAAGAATTTAGTTAAATACTCTGACTAACACTGTTATAGACCCTCTAGAGGAGATCCACGCACATAACTGCCCAAGGAACAATTTCAAAAAACGTAAACTAATGGAGAACTTATTATTAGGAAGTCGACTAAAAAGTAAAGTTGGTCTTATAAAACTATACTAAAACTATAAGAGGTGAATTGTCAATTGGGGAAATGGTTCTAGGCCTAAGTGACTCAAAAGACGCACCCTACCATTGGCCCAAGTACTGTAGCTTGAGATCGACTAAACTTGAGTTATTGATGACAAGCAAAGATGAACCAATTTAAAAATTTAAAATATTAAAATGGAGTTTAAAACCCATCCACTAAGCACAGAATCAAACCGTCATTATTTGTTATTTAGCTGGTGCGTTTTAACCCTTTCTGTAACGCAGGGCCAAGCATCACGCACATCCCCAGGACTAACCTGGGCATATCTCGCCTGAACCCAGCGTTGGTCCAGGGTAAGTTTGAGGTCATAAAGGCCTATCAACTTAACTTTTTGCCCTTCTGACGACAAGCTTTATCCTTGCAGTTGTTTCCCTCAATCATGTCATTACGCCCTAAATATTCTGGGCCTCAAATGAGATGCCACAAAGTAGATAGTTTGGGTTTTACTACCAGGCGTTTAAAGGCCAGACTAATCATTGGTAGCTCCCCGCACCTTGGCCAGGTAGGTTGCAACCTTCAATCACTAAAGCTGAGATCCAATGTTTAACATTTATGATTTCATAAAATATTGAGTTATTTCCTTGCTATGTTGAATGTCAATGCAAATAGGTCCAGAAGACTGTTTAAAAAGATTATTCTAAGTTCATGATTACCTCAGCGTGCTATGGTAACTTCCAGACTGCAATATGGAGTTTACAAATTTTTTAAGCATTGTCTCTCTCCACTACCCTACACATTGGTTCAGCTTGCATACAATGGTGAGGGTGGAGAATGGAATTGACTAATGGATCAATGGCAATTAAGGCCTCTTTCACCCATCAGGAGACCCTAGCTGAACTATTAATGATTTTTAAGACCTCAGTGATTTTAAATGGTATCTCCCTACCTCACACAAATGCTTTAATTATTACTGTTGGTGAGTATTACCTTTACTCACATACTTCCAAGGGTTTTCTTTTTTAGGGGTGATGTGCCAAACTGTTATATATTTTTAGTACTAATGGTGCTTAACCCAAGAGGGGGCCCTAAATATATCTTTACTTTGCGTTGTTCCAAACAAAGGGATTATTAGAATAATTAAAAAGTCCTAACATAGTGCCATTGTTGGCCTAAGCAAGTATATTAGAAGGGGAAGAGGGGTTGGGGATTCTTGTCCAGTATAAGTTTCTTCAGTTGGTGGCAAAGGTGGACAAAAGGGGGTTGGAGCATCAACGGCGTGGTGCAGAAGGAGAAAGAGTTGAGGGTCTCCTTGTCCAGAGGCTAGAGATGTGCATCTCCTTAACGTATTGGGCAAGCTGGTAATCAGCAAAGTTAAGAGTTTGGGCACACAAGTTAATGATTTGGAGTTGGCGGATTTTGGGGTAGCTGCAGTCATGAAGTGAGGATCTCACTGCATCAATGCACAAGTGGCCATCTGAAGATTTAAGTTCATTATTTTACTTCACTTCATCAAGGAAATTTCTGAGGAAGTTTGGGATGGGCATACCATCAAAAAGTGGCTTAATTGCCTTGGTGGGGGCTTGGCAGAGAAGGGAGTTACTGGGCAGAGGATGCTTCAACGGCCTTTTAATGAATGTTTTATAAACTGGAAATCTATTATTAAGGAAAAAATGAAGATTGGGAATCAAATTGGGAGATTGGGTGAAAACCTAACCAGTCAAAGTCAGGTTTAATTCTGTAGGCTAAATTTTCTTTTTCAGTCCATTTAAGGCTGAGAAAAGGTTTTACACGGACAGCACTGGGTCAGTGACAAGTGTTGGTAGGGTGGCAGATGCTTTTTGGCCGCGCACAGTGGACCACAGCAAATCTGCCAGCACATGAGCCGCAATCTACTCAGGAAATGTTCTAGCGGTCAAACCTTGGTTTAACAGAGTGGTGGGGCAGCGCCCTCAGCCGGATGAGGGTGGGGGGGAGAATTGGCCCCATTATAAAAAAATAGCTAAAACAGTGGTTTGATTGACGCCAGAAAAGAGGTGCATTGGAAGCAGCTACTGCAAAAACTTCTGGATACTTGCGCTTTAAAAAGTCAAGTTTGATGCACAGGGAACAGATGGCGCGGCCATTTTTGATTTGTGCCCAAAAGGGATGATCAGTGGCAGATATGATCCAGGTGTGTGGGGGGTATCATGTGACGGGTACCTCAAATGATGGGGCAGATCTTCACAAATGCGTGAGGCCTGATAAAAATTAGTGCTGTTGAAAAATTATGAACTACAGCACATTGTAGGCGCCATAAGCGGCAAAATTCCTCCATGAGTTTGTGGCAGAGGCGTTTGAGGGAGAGGTGGGAGGAAAAGCTGGCAAACTTGACCACCAGTGTGGCCTCAGCCAGAAAGGAAATTTGGATAATTTGGATTATAAAATTATTTATTAAAGGCAGCTGTGCTGCTGCCATGGCGTGGGCTCTGCAAGAGAAGACAAGTTCAAAGTACCCCTTGAAGGGGTGGAAATATATGAATCTGACAGAATTTATAAACTGTCATGGACATCTTGATGATGGCCGCGCTCACATAGGGGAAGAGGTTCACATACTTTAACCTGAAGGCTGAAATGCAGGTTGCTCTAAGGGTTCACCAGGGGCTATGAAGTACCACCTGGGAGTGTGTGAGATGGTGAGCTAGGTCCTGAGGCAGGATGTAGTGACTGAAAGTGTTAGTGGGGCTAGCTGGGCCAGCCCAAGCGATTTCAGTGGTAGCCAAAAAACGCCAGGAGGCAGCACACCGCTACCCTGTATGGGGACAGCAGGCATCAATCTAGTTGACATTGGCTTGAAGCAGCACAGGCAAAAAATAGGTCAAGTGTAAAAAACTTAAAAAGTTTAGATTTGATAAGAAGAAGTGATTGAAGCATAAAAAGAGAGAATTTCATGACAAACTGATATTTCATATATGAATTTCTAACTTTGGGATACTAAGAACTTTATCATATTTGGTAGGTGCAATATTATTTTCCTTATACTTAGGATTTTCTAACTAAATACAAAGATAAATTTTTTGGGATTCTTGGGCTTTTGAACAAACCTAAATGATGTCAGAATTGACTAGGATTTACGTTTAACTTAATAAGATGGGGTAAAAAAATGACATAACAGAATAAAACCTGTTTTGGCTAGGACAAACATTGTTTAATCCAACCCTATAACCATATCAAATTAAAAATATGGAGTTTTAGACAAAGTACGTTTGAACTATTCAATAACCTTAACTCAATGGTTCATTTAAAATTGGGGCTGTAATTTCATTGAGCCACCTTGAGATTCACACTCCTATGTTTACCCTTTATTTAATGCTGTATTGTTTTAGTTATCTTGTAGTCCCTTTGAAATAAATACAAACAGCAACATATGTTTCTCTTGCCTTTTTTCCATTTTTTAAATAACTTTTCAAAGAGCAATGATCTCCACTAGGATTCATATGTGCAAAGAGAAAAGCCCAAATTTTCTCACTGCACCTCAACCTGATGTAAAAATTCTGTTTGTTGAGTGCTCACAGGTGCATATACCCAAACTTCACTAGAAATATATTTAAATTAAGTGTTTACCTATAATCATTCAAGAAGATGGTAACAAAGCTTGCCAACCATGTTCTAGCAAAAAGAGCTTTAATATGTACAGAGAAGGCATATTGGGATAATTTATTGAAGAACAAACTGTAAGAAGTTGTCCTAGGTTGTTGACTATATAGCAAAACCAGATATAAGTTTGGTATTTGATAGTTTATTGATAGTACCTAGAAGTCTTTAAATAAATCAAAAAATTCTGAATAAGGTCATTAGATCATATGAGGGAGTTAAGGGGGTGACCACATGAATGAGGGGTTGTCACAGCTAGAGACAATTAGGGATTTTCCCCATTATTGTAAAGCCTTGATTTGACGATTTTTAATTATTTTTCATATACCAAAAGCCCTTAACAATTTAATGAATTATGGTACATAGTTGGACCTATTTTATATGATAACTCTTATTATACTTGAATTATGAAGCAAAAAGCGATTCACATTATTTACAGTGGAGTTATAAATAACATATTAGTTAACAATTGAGTATAAATTGTTCTCTACCTGACCCTATGATGAGATTAATTGAGCATGACTCATGACTTAGACTAAGCCTCATTATCATAATCTCTCAAATCTCTAGTTTTCAAAACTTGATATCTAATTAGTATTTCTCCCTAATTTTTCCCTAGTACTATAAATAGTGTTAACCCTTTACATATTAAAATAACTTTAATTTGGTTTAATTTTATTAATTTTTAAGTACAAACATAAGGAAATCTGGACCTCTAATAATGTTTAATTTCTTCTCTATATTAAGTCAATAATAAGTATCTCTGAACTACAGACAGATTTTTGAGTTCTGATAATAGGGAAATCATAAGAGCTCTGAACCTCTAATAAAAGGTTACGTTTTTCTTAACTGTCCCAAAATTAATTATCTTCAAAGGACTGGCTCAGTTTAACTATTAGCTGTCAACAAACAGGCCATCATGAAACTGGCGATTTCTGCCAAACTTCTTCCAAGCCATCCTGAGTACCTAATTGTACAATGACCTATATCAATAACTTCTGAAACTATATGGTTTTTATTATTCTGAAAAACAAAATTAATAAAAAATTCAGGGGGCTATCATAATAACTTAATCAATAAACACCAAAGATCTCTGGAAAATGTAAAGCCAAAGACTCTATATTTAAGTCCTCTCAGCTGGGAGTTTGCATATAAGACTTCCAAGGATCAAATGGAGGAGATCACATATGAGGCTATGAAGCATTTATTTATTAATTGTGAAAAGACTAATTAATAAAACCATCAATTACGCTTTGACAGCTTGCACGAAGAACAAAACACTGAGCTGCTGTGAGGAGAGCTTCTCTAACTCTCCACAAAAGACTATTAAGAAGATATATGTAAATGCACCCAGTATGGTGCCCGCACCTTCATAGATCATAAAGTAATCTAGGAGATCGCCAAAAGGAGGTATACCGTGAGTCAAACAAAAGGCAAATAGGGTAGATAAATATTTTATGAAAGTCCATTATTGTAAGTGAGAGAGACAACCAAAAGAGATATTGACCATATAAGCATTACTTTTAAGGAAACTTGGGCAATGTCCCGGTTTGATCTAGTGACTTGAAATTAATTATATCCAATAAAACAATACCACCATAAGGTAGTCCTACAATTTAAGCATGTTTGAGCTCAAGTTTTTGACACCAGCTGCGTTTTACCATTATAAGTAATAAAAAACTTAAAAACGAGTCTAATTCCTGCTTGGAACACAAATATAATGAGCCATCCATATTTAAAATATAACTGGTGTTTTAAGGACTGTTGATGTAACGTAACAGACCTCATCATATGATTATTATAGATAAACCTGTGCCTTATTGACCTTGACCAAGCATTTATCAACAGTTATCAGAGTTAGGAAGGTGGCCAGATTGACCCTTTGGTCTTTCTCATTCCCTCCTTGTCCTTTTTATACACTAAAACATGCCATAGGACATGAAAAAGCCAATTAAGAAAAGGACAAGAATTTTTTAGATTGAGAAAGATAAAAATGCAGTTGTCTATATGTCAATCAAGCAAAATAACTCTACTGGTGAATCTTTTCAAGATACTAAAAAATAATTAAGCTAGTTGCAAAAGGGTCATCTCAGTCAAAACTCTTATTCTACTGAGGCCCTAGCTGTTCCAAAGTTGACCTCAGATCTGTTAAACCAAATGTTTCTGTATTTGGTGCGCTTTTCCTCACAATAACTCACTGCTGTTCTAAAAGATGCCTTAGAATCCAGAAACTTAAATTACATAAGCACTTAATTGTTCTCACTTGATGGGGCCATAAAAATCTTAATGATTTTCTTGGGCCAGTTAAATTAATAACCCTCTAAATGATGATTATCCTATGATTGATTTGGTCACCTAAGTCTAAAATTACAGCTGAATTAATGGGTGAACATCTCTTCCTAACTTATAAGGAATCACCTTATGAAATTAGACTAGATAATGAATAAAATTCAAGACAATTTAAGCTTATGATTTGAAAAATCAACTTAAACTATTGACTTCCATATTGATTATAAAACCGCCAAATTTAGACCAAAATTAACATAATAAAAAATACAACTATATGGATTTGAGATAATAAACAAAATGAGATTCCCACTGTCAAATCGCGCATCAATGAGCTAGATATTAAGCTTTCATAATCATATCCTGCCACTGAAGGCATGCCTGAAAGTTTTGTTTAAGAATAATTACACGCACAGGAATTGGAGATGCCTTCCAGATTGAACCTCCACTTCCTGCACCACCTAAAGAATGACTCTAATCAATGCAATCGCAAGATCATTGCTAAAGGAGAGCAATAAGGGCTTCAATAAATTTTCAATAAGAAATGAAAGGGAAGTTTTTATCATATATTACCATGAAAAGTCTTATTGTAGACCTGTCCCTACACACCCTATAGTTAAAATTCTTTAATTCAATGAAGTAGTCTGTTTCCACCCTTTATGTCTTCGTTGAACGCTCTGCTAATTTAACAGCTTTGACCCTATGTAACCTCGGCTTACAGTCTAGAGAAGTGATAAGCTAATATAAGTGCTCACTACAGGGTACCTCTAAGCTTTACAGTGAGAATGTCTTTTACAAAAATGGAGAACAATACCCACCATGAAGTCCAATCCACTGTTTAGTCAAGAAATATAACTTTATGGATCAACACATCTCAATTTTAATCAAAACCTTTACAGCCTAATAACTTGAAATTTTTTGCCACTTTTCAGTTTCCCCTACCCTCCCTTGATCAATAAGTATTAACATCAGTATGAGAAAAACAAAATAAATAGTTCAGCAATTACTGAATTGTATATACTTCATGGGAGGCCATCACAGTTATTCCTGAGCAACCTTCATGCCTTATACAATGCAAGGCTTATATAATCATCTCTACTGCCCTTGGGAGAAAAAGATTTGGGAATCAAACTTTATCTCTAGAGACTTGTTAATCTTACCATACATCTTATCCCACAAGTGGTCAGTCTACATCTTCATGAAGTAGTCAACAACTGGGACTCAACCAAACCCTGGAACTGTTTATTGTTGATTCTATAATGCCTCCTCCTCATTTGTGTTATGAAAACTGGGAGGCTTCTGTCAGGATTCCCACCTAAACGGTGGATTAAGATACGGTGGATAATGGGAAATAATCCCAAACTGACCACAACTGTCTGGGATAATCCCTAACAAAAATCAACAACTATCGAGGTTGGCAATCATTTCTGATTTAATCCATGAGTCCAAACTTCTGTCAGGCATCACCCCAATGAAAGTTGACTATGACTAGAATTGGCGATCAACTCCAACTTATAAGCCAGAATCCTGCTCCCTTGGAGTCATCAACATTGGGGTTTAAACCTGAGCAATGAGGCGAGCTTCTATTAGATCAATTATATTAATTGGGGCTTGTACCAAATTCTTAATTAATTTATCTATTAGATCTAGAATTATACGGTTTAAAAGGTCCTTGAACAAATAACTTGACTTCCCTTAAAAAAAAGTATATAATTTTAAACTCTACCTTTTTTTCACCCCTTTTTAAAATTCTAAATAAAAATTGTATTTATCTAAAATTACCTTACAAGACTCAGTATCTGGAAAAAATATTTCTTGACCAAGAGAAACAACTCTGGTAAAAAATCAACACCCTAGACTTTTGGTCATCTGGCCCATTAATAATAAAAGGATCCCTGGTACTCACCCGTGATTTTGACAAAACTGGTACTCCCTGCCAGGTTGCACCCCAAGTTTGCGTTGAAAAAAATTACAACAAAAGCAGATATAGACAATAATGATTCTGTTTTGGAAACTCCTATATCATGAAACCGCGCATCTCAGTGACTGGGCAATTAACATGAATGTTAGGGATACTGTGACCAATCGTGATATTCTTTTTCCCTCTTCTATGGGATAACCCTCCATGCTAGATCCATCAGCCAATATAGCTTACATCTGTCCGACTTTGCAGAGGCCCTTCAGCTCCTCTTATTTGGGGCCTTTGTCCCTGGGGCCAAGCCAGTAGAAGAAGGGCTCATGCTGTGCCAGCTCCTATGATGAACTTAGCCCAAAGTTCTTCTCTGGATATAGAACAAGCTGGGGCTGGACGTACGGTTTGCTACCTGCATCAATTTGTCCATCCCACTTTATACCATTTACTTTAAGTAGCAGGATTCATCATTATGAATTACTCCGCCACTTGCAGCTATCAGAGACCATACACTCACAGCTCATCCAACTCTATCAATCTTCCTTTCAGTTTGGCAATGAAAACAAACCGCTCTTGTGGAAAATCGGCAGTTTATTAATAAAATACAAGATGTGCTCACCCTTTTGGATCAAGGAGGCTAGAGTTTCATTTGAAAGGAACTCATAACTTGTTTTACTCAACTAGAGGTTGTTATACATGATCAAATTGTAGATTGTATCTGCGAAATACACTCAGAGTTTGATAACTTTATCACTTCTTTTAATGAACGCCTCAAACCTTATAGGAAATGATTTATAAATTAAGAGAAGGACAGAATAGTTTCTCTAACTCTGGGTTTCAATGAGGGCCTGTGAGCATGGACCTCCCGGTTATGATGGCCGTGAAGGTGAGCCAGGACCCACTGGTCATATTGGACAGGATGATGAAAGAGGACCCCATGGTTGTGATGGAAAAGATGGAGGAAGGGGACTCCCTGGGCCCAGAGGTCCTCCAGGACCCAGTGGTGACCCAAGAATCCCCATTGAACGCCTCCAGGCATTAATCCAAGAGATAAAAAATCTTGATGTCCAATTAGGACGCATCGCCCAAGGAGCCCAACTTACTTGGGATGGAGTTCCCTTTCTCCAAAAAATTCCTTACCTGTTCATCACAAACGCCTTAGGACCTTAACAACCCTTCCTGTTTTGGTACATGGATTGGAGCAACGAGTGCCCACCTCTGAACAACATCAACCTGACCTCCAAGCAGCTAATACTTCTCTAAAAAGTGAAGTACGCCAATTAAACCAATTCGTCACCACAAAATTGGCTCTTGGTGCTGCTCACAAATGAGTAGATCTCATAGTTAACGATCTTAACAATCATCAGAGACAAGTAGATGAGCTCCAACCTTAAGAATACTCCTGAGATACCGCCTCATTATTAGGAGAAAGCGCTGTCCTCATATCAGTTCATGCCATTCATCCTCCAACTACTTTAAGTAATACATTTAAACCTTTTTTCAAAGAAAGATATGTCACTGGAGAGGGAAGCATTTTCCTCTTTCTTATTTTGCTATAAAAGCTCTATGGAGGAAGCGACTGACCATGAATGACTCAAATATTTGACTGACAGTCTTAGCTGTATGGTTCAAAACATTATGGTCCTCAATTTGATGCAATGCTGTACTTAGACCAATGCCATGGCTGTTTTGCTTCAGAAACTTGGGAGCGACTCCTTAACTAACCAAAAAACCTTTATGGGTATTAGCCTTAATTGAGGGGACACTATCAGTGAATTCGCCCATCATTTTTACCTTGAGGCTCAAACTCTAGTTGCAGGAAATTGTCTTAAAGTAGATGATGCCATTACTGCTGCGTTTTTGGCATTTAATCATATGCCTAATACCTTAAATTATCTTAAAGCGGTGAAGTCTAACTTAACGTCCCTCCTCCACATTAAAGATGCTATATTGGAAATCCCAGCTGATTTACATAAGCCCTTCAAGCCATCATGTTTTAACACCAATAAGCCACAATCCCAAATAATGGCTAATACACCTCCCATTTCACTACACCTGAATTATACTGCAATCATTTCAGAAAAAACAACCATACTATAGTGACTGCTGCATCTTTCAACTTAAGTCAGCAAAAGATCCTTCAGTATAGGGCAAGAGGCTCCCTATGCTGACGGAAAAGAAGTGCCTCAAGACCTTTGTTCTAGTTCTAGCTGCACCCACAATACTTCCAGCTGTTTTGTATTAGCTGCCCCATTAGAAGTTGAAATCCCTCTGCTTATTCAAGGGAATAAAACCTACGGCTTTCTTAATTTTATGTTAGTCAGTTATCCAAACAAGTTTTGGTGGTCAGCTCTTCTATAGAAAGCCAAGAATTGGCGGATAAAACTTTTAAAAGTATTGAACAAAATCCAAGCTTGGCCACAGCAGAATACTCTGCTTGCTTCACTGCAAATTATTAATAATAGTCTATTAGCTATTAACTCCCAATTCAGATTGTCAGTGGTTCAGGTCAAAAAAGTAGTCTAAAAGGGTAAAGTCCTGGCGATAATTGACACTGGTTCTCCAGTTAAAGATATTACATCTCAATTCATCCAAAAGATAAAAATGGTTCTCAATTTGATTCATGAAGCCAAATATGGGATGGCAGGTAGTCAGTCTACTAAGGCAGTAGGAACCTACTCTGCTTTACGCCTTCGATTTTAAAAAGTTATTAATTAAGCCCATGTCATTTCACTATAAAATGATAACTTTGAGTTGCTTATTGGGGTCCAATTGATGCAGGAGTTTAACTGAATCATCAACCACAAGAAAATACCTATCTTTATTAGGTTATCGGATTATAATAATATTTGAACTCTCCATCAAAAGTAGAGGAGCCCCTAAAAATGAGCGTGTTTCCTCAAATACCCATCCTACATCTGCAAAATTGAGTACCAAGTCTTAGGGAGGAAATCTAAGTTACCCCCAGAGGATGTGGATGCTAAAGAAGGGATCCCTTTGTATTCCCCTCATTCAGATACAATACCCTCGGGCTCACAAGTTATTGTGGATATGGTGATTCAGTTTCTTATCGCTCCTGATCAAATATTGGAGCTTAGTGAACACCCCAACCTCTCCCATCAAGAAAGCACTAACATGCTTGGGAATTTTGGATCCAGACTAAGAAAAATCTATCTCTGTTTGATTAAGAAATTTATCCAATAAAACTCTTCAGGTCCCTCGGCATGCCCCATCACTAATGTAAATCTATATCCCATCAAGGATATTGGCAATGTGAGTTGCTTTATCTCGTTACAGGATTTAGGATTTTATCCCCCACCCATCATAGCGTTAGTTAATTGTAGAATTGGAGATAATCTTACCCTGAACAAACGGTAAGATTTCAAACACCTCCTCGAGGAAAATGGAGATATTTTTTCCTCAGGACCAAGTGACTATGGGAAAATGTCTGTGGCAATACATCAAATTAAAATGGAGAATCACCCTCCATCCAAATCATGACCATATCAAAAATCCAAAGTCAAGGAAGCTCAAGTGGCCTTAGAGTTACAGAGACTGTTGGAGGCCAGGTTACTTGTGCTTTCCGAAGGTCCATGGACTTCCCAACTCTTATTGATTCAGAAAAATTATGGTGGTCATTGGGTTTTTATGGATTATCGCCACCTCAACTATATCACTTGCAAAGATAGCTACCTCCTGCCACATATAGATGACTCCTTACACTTAATGTTGGAAAGGGTGGTTAGTTGAGCGGGTAAAATTGCTTCCACCCCTAGTGCAGGTTTTGAGTTCAAAACCTGTACTGGCTAGAAAACATTCTCTGCGTGGTATATTTGTCCCAAGGTTGACCTACCTCGAATAATTTTTTTAATGTTGGGGTCCCACTATTCTCTGCTGTGGATTTCGCCAGTGAATACTGGCAAGTAGATTTGTAACCTGAAGATCAGGAAAAATGCGCTCTCAACAAAAGTAAAGGATTATTTAAGCCCACTCAAATGCCTCAGGGGTTATGTAATGCCCCTACGACCTTCCAACGCACTTTGGACATACTAGGCGACTTAAAAGCTCCTGCGTCCTAGTATATCTTGATGATATTACCATTTTTCAAGAACCTTTACTGAACATCTAGATCACCTCAGGCAAGTCTTTCAGCGGTTATGGAAATCTTTGTTAAAACTAAAGCCATCAGAATGCTCTTTCTTCTGGAGTAAGAAGGACCTTTTGGGTCATAAGGTCAGCAAAGCCAGAATATCCCCAATGGATGATAAGATCTTGGCTATTGCTAATATGACCTCCCTAAATCCCTACAAGGTATACAGGTTTTCCTAAGAATGGTGGTCTATTATAGCCAATTTACCCCCCATTTTTCAGACACCTCCAAGCCGCTGGTATATCAATAAAGAAAGGAATACCCTTTCAATGGAAAGAATAGAAACAGCAGGTCTTTGACCTTCTATGTGTCTCTCTTTCTCACTCACCAGTATTATTCATCCGAATTTTGATAAACCCTTCCTCCTCTTTACTGATGCCAGATATATTGCTATCAGAGCCATATTATCTCAGCATGATGAGAACTTAGCTAACCATCCTATCACCTACTACAACAAGACCCTATCTAAAGCTGAACATAATTATAGCGTTACAGAATTCAAATGCTTGGCGATCTTACTAGCCATTAAGAATTTACAACCTTATTATATGGGAAGCATTTCACTATCATAACAGATCATGCTTCCTTACGTTGGCTACAAAATATTAAGGATCCTGATAAAAGATTAGCCCAATGGGCGTTGAAACTTCAAAATTACGATTTTTCCATTATCCACTAACCAGGACCAATCAGAAAACGTGGATTGCTTACATGGCTTCCTGTTAGGCAGACAGCAAGTTAGAATTAGACTGGCCTGCCAGCCTGAGTGTCAAAGCACCCAAAAGGCAAACCAGAATGCCAGAGGCAAAGCTGCTGGTATGAAGGTTATGGAACTGGGAAGATGTTCTGCCAAAAATTGCATATGAGCCATAATCACGTATAGACACCTAGTGAATACCAGAAGAACATGGCCATAAACCCCTGAGGGGTATGGGAATGCCAGCGGAAAAAAGTATGTTCTTAAAATAAAAAACTAAAGTTGGTGAAAGGATTTTTTGAATAAAAATAATGAAGAAAAATAACCAACAATTTTCAAAATGCAATGCAGCTAATTATATTATTTAATTGTGGTGAGTCCAAGCAGGGATCAGGTCCCTCAAATTCGCCTAACCCAGTGAATTCTTTGGGGAATGGTGCAGATAATCTCAATTGGAACTGACATCAAAGGATTTGGCAGCAGGCTGAGTTACTGTCAATTTTGCCCTCAAACTCCTGAACTGAGACTTAACTGCATTTCTGTCTTTTAGCGTGATGGCATATGAACCAACAAGCAGTGGGAAATTCCCAAGGCCACCCCACATAGGGGCAGTCCCAATTGGTTGGAAACGGGTTCAGGATGCCTAACCCGCCCATGCCTGGTTGCTGGGCCGTTTATTTTGTTTGATTGAGTTCCATTGACTGCAACTTCCAATTTGCTAGATCAGGCTTTTGAACTAGCAAAAATGATTTCTGAAGATGCCATCTGCAAAAGTGGATCATCCCTGATGATTTTGTTAGGGGTCTGCTTCAATGATCATATTGGAAACTGAGTCAAACCTGTCAGAAAGTCCGGCTGATAATTCAAAATTTGTCCCTTTTTTGGCATGCATTTTTCGAACATCTGTCTTTAGTCCCATCAGTCTCAAATTCTTCAGCATCGATTTGGTGATCTTGGTGCATATTTACTTAGCTTTGCTGACCACTTTGACCAAGGTGAGTGAGGTTATGGGGGAGGAATCTGAAGAGGGAGGGCTGTTACTCAGCACTCATCTATCACGTGGGCGAGGTTGCCCTGGGAGACAAGGGGTGCAGCCTCCCTCTTTGGCCCTTTTTATTTGGAAATGGAAAGAGCACCTGATCCATGAACAGGGGACGTTCCCCTGGACTTACACTTCCCATCTTAACTATAATTGACCCTGAAGAGGATTGACTCTATGGCTTCTAAACCCAACTACAGTTATGAAAGGACAAATCTTCAACCCTCCAGCAGTGTCATGGTTGAACAAAATAATAATAGGAATCAACACCAAGGATAAGGCTGGGCAACAGGAGGCCCAGAAGGTGAAACTTTGGGCTCTTCCTGACCTTAAGCACACGTTAGACCTATGTTGGGTACAATCCAAATATGCCCAGGTGGTACTAATAGGTGCAAAACGCCCAGCCCTTTGTGTCAGTCCAGGCATTAAAACGGACGATCTACATTACAAATGAAGACAGTTTGATTTGGTTAATTGGAAAATGGGGTTTCAAAACCTGTTTGAGTTACAAAATTATGAGTTCAGGTAGATTACAGCTGCAGTCAATCACTTGAGTGAAGGCAGTTTTGGTGTATTCTGCCAAATTGGATGGGAGCATTTGCCTATTGGAGCATCAAGGCTTGGGCACACTTCCGTAGACAGCAAAATTACCCAACTCAGCTTAAATATGTTTTATGACTAAAACTCCTTGTTGGTCAACTTTAATAGTAAAAATCCCCATCTTTACCATTTTACTAAAAAATGTTATTCAGGACAATCCTGTGCGTGGACCCCTTTGAGGAGGTTTCGTGCCACATTAAATATTCCATTTTTAATTGATTAGGTTATCCCCTAGTGCACCGTTGGTTTTCCCAGGTTACCTCCAACCTGTGGCGTTAACCACTTCTCTCCTTGTGCACCGCTTCATTTTTGGCTGGTTACTTATTACACTTCTTTGCTTTAGTTATTATTGCTTCAGCACCCTCTGCTAAGCACTAGTAGCTTTGATACTAACGGCTAGTTTCCTTGCATTAGATCTGTGCACCGTGCACCACCACGCTGGAACAGGAGAGTTTATAGACACTCTCCTTACATTAGTTAACCAACCCCTTAATTCGATGTACACAAAATTTTCCGTGTGGTACTTTTCCAAAGTGGAAACGGTGGGCACATGCTGTGGGCTTTGGATTTGGTCAGTTGCACAACTGTTTCCTCTTTTTCCTGAAGGTTTGAGCAACTTGGCGTTATAATGGTTGCCTCCAACTGGAAATTATCCACCCTTCATGCTCATACCTGGTGGATACTGATGCTTTGAGGTCCAAAAGTCATGATTCCCCGACTTTCCACCAAAATTACCAATTTCAATTTTACTAAACGGGTTTTAATGTGACAGCGCGTTCAGATGATCCCAGCAGAATTGGCGCAGATGGCCCTGGGGGTTTTGGCCTTGGATAACGTCAGGCATTCCGTTGCTGTTATGGGAATAGGGTCGTTCACGTCTAAAAACGCTTTTTATAATAAAAACAATATGTATACCTCTGAACCATATTTGCTCTCTCGCGGCTCAGAGAAGGAACTTATTTCTGCGTGCCAAATCACCCCAGAAAATCCCCGTTTGACATCTTCCATGATTTGCAGCACTTAAGGTTGAAAAGGAACTGCGCCTACAATATGAAAATGTTTATTACCCTGCTAAAGATATAGTGGGTATATATGGCCTCAGTAGTAAGAGTGACCAAGTAGCCCTCTCCATTCTTAAATTCAATATCATACCAGGGTGACATGTTACTGCCAAATGAAGAGTTTGGTGGTGATTTACTGGCGTTTTCAGTTTTAAATAAAGACCATTCTGAGTATTTTCTACTAACTGCTATCCTTTCCTCCCCTTTAGGGAAATTTAGCTCCACTATTCTTGTGGATACTAGTGCCATGAAAAACTTTATGGACCTGAGCCTAGCCGACTACCTTGGGCTGCGTTGCTTGCCTGGTGGTATGGTTAGGAAAGGGGCGTCCCAAGGTATTTCCACTCTGAAGGTCGTTGGGACAGTGGACTATCAGGTTGGCAAATACCACTTGTCTGATCAATTCCAAGCAAATAAAAAACCTCCTGTACCCTATCATTTTGGGTGTGGAGTGGTCACGGAAGTTTGACGTTAGAACCAACTTGAAGTAGAATACCCTATCCCTAACCATAAAGAATGGTCGCACACTTGTTGTTCCTTTGTCTGAGGCTGACGCTCAGGGCGACTTGCCCCACTGGCCCCATCTTCACACCCTTAGACTTGCCTCTATGCTGAAGCCTACAGTGGTGGTTCCCCTACCTTCTTGTTTGGAGGGTTTGGAATCTTCCTTTGATGCAGCTTTAGCTGACGCACTACCTTATCATTCTGAGTACAGCTGTGACTTCAAACTTATGGTGGCTCTGGTGCATATTTCTTCTCCCATTTACCCCTTGACCAACCGTTTGGAAGAGGCGTTAGATGTGTGGGTGAAGAAGCAGTTAGCCAAAGGCGCTATTTTTCAGTGGATCTCTCCTGTTTGCTCTCCACTTCAATTTGTTGAAAAGGCTGATGGTACTCTAAGCTCATGCGTAGACAATGGGAACCTCAACAACGTTACTGTATCAGACCTCCATCCCATCCTTTTGGATTTAAAGGCTGCACGCTATGTGGAGAAGGCGAAGGTCTTCTCCAAGCTGGATTGCCTCAATGCGTTCAATCAGATCTAGATAAAGAAGGGCAAGGAGTGGTTAACCGTATTCTTCACCAGAAAAAGAATTTTACAGTTTTGGGACATGCCCTTTGGGCTTAAAGATGTCCCTTTTATCTTTCAACGCCGCATTGATGCAGCGTTGTGATTTGTTGGGGGGTATGCGCGGTTGCCTATATTGACGATATTCTGGTGTTTTCCCCTGATCAGGAGTCCCATCCAGTACACCTTTGGCAAGTAGTAGAGAGGTTGAGAGCAGCCCACCTCACGCTAAAGATCAGTAAATGTGAGTTTTTCAAGTCCTAGGTCACTTTACTGGGCAACATTGTGTTTTAACAATGACACATGATAACTCCAGACAAGGAAAAGGAGATTCGTGAGTGGCCTATCCCCACTTCAGTAAAAGAATTGAGGAGTTTTTTGGGGACATGCACGTTCCTCAAGAAGAAGCACCAAACCTTACTGAGGTGGCAGCGCCCTTGTATAGGGATAGTGGTGCAAAAGTGATTCAGTGGTCCTCCGTTTTGGAGGATGCTTTCTAAGCTGTGAAATGCACCCTGATGTCCATGTCCATCCTTAACCATGTCGACTCTTCCGAAGAGTTTATTGTGTCTACTGATGCCTCCAACTTCGCCATAGCGGTTGCCTTGTTACAAGTAGGCGAAGATGGGATAGAGCATCAGGTGGGATATTTTAAGGAAAATGTCTCTGCCTGAGTTGAATTATGCTCTTTTTATGACAAGGAGTTACTAGCAGTGGTGGAGCCGCGACTTATTGGCGTCAATACTTGCATGGCTATACCCAATCGTTCTGTGTACATACAGATCACCGTGCCTTGTTTTACTACTGCGCCCCTCATTTCCTAACCACACGGCAGACCCTTTGCATGAGACCCTTGCCCAATTTGCCTTTTATTATGAATTCACCAAGGGCAAGGATAACAGTTTTGCGGATGCATTAAGCTGAAACCCTGCTTTAGCTCCTGATCCAAAGGAGGTAATAAGTCCATAACACACAGGTGATGATTCCTCCACATAAAATTGTGACTCCACTTCTCTCTCTCCCAGCTGAAGGGCCAGCGCTTTCACCTCTGGAAAATGCGGAGGAATATGGTATGCTCAGAAAGGTAGTCCTTTCTCAGCTGTTATCAGCTGAATATACTATGGTACTTGCGAAGAGCGCTTTGAATCAAGAATATCTATCCAGGGGCCATCACGTGAAGGATGAGATAGTGTGGTTTCAGGGGCGCCTATAGGTTCCTGCTGGCCCACTGCGCCTGGAAACCATACAGGCCCATCATGACGGAATCACCGTTGGTCATCCTGGGAAACCAAAGACCTTGGATCTAATATGACGCACCTACAATTGGAAGGGCTTGCCTGCTCAGGTAGAACGGTATTGTAAAGAGTGCCTGATCTGCAATCAAATGAAACCCAATCGTAAACCTTTAGCAGGTTTGTTGGTATCTGTTTAAAAGGCTGAAGGGCCCTGGACTTCGCTATAGGTCGTTCATTGTGGAATTACCTGTCTCTGATGGTTATGATGCCATCATGGTGGTAGTGGACCGCTTTATGAATTTCGTCTACTTTATTCCTTGTAGAACAACATTACCACGGCTGAGATGGCTAGGCTCTTAGTCATTCATGTGTTTGCGCTTCATGGGGTTCCCAAGAAATTATCAGTGACTGGGGGACCCCTTTTTTACCTCCACCTTTTGGGAAGAGTTATGTAAGGCTCTTCAGATTTTCTTCTGCCGTTCAACTGCCTATCATCATCAATCAGATGGGCATACTGAACGAGTGAACCAGTGCTTGGAGCAGTTACTGCAATGTTACACCACTGCGGATCATTAAGATTGGTTTTCTCACCTTCCTATGGCCCAATTTTGCTACAGCAAGACTTTGCATTCTTTGATCGGTTGTTCCCCTTTTTCGCCAACCATGGTCTAAAACCTCTTTAACATGGAGCCCATCTGTGGTTCCAAAGTTGAAGCGGTGGTGGACTTTGCTAAGTCCATCAAGAAGGTCCACCAAGGGGTTTACACAAGTTTGGAGGTGGCTATGCTAGTTTATAAGGAGAATGCTGATGGTAAGCGCCGAGTGTGTCCAGCATACAAGGAAGGAGATCTCGTGATGCTTGATGCTTGTAACATGCCTATCAAGCAGCCATGCAAAAAGCTGGGTCAAAGAGGATTGGTACTTACTGTGTTGTAAAAAAAGGTGGGTCATACCTCTTACCAGTTGATCTCCCTCCATGTTCCAGATCTTCTCCATCTTTCATGTGAGCATATAATGTTGTCCAAATGCCCCCACCTGAGACTCCTGAGGGTTATCTCTTGGATGGGGCGCCAGAGTGGGAAGTGGAGTAAATAGTAGCTCCCGCCATGTTAAAAGATGTCTTGAGTACCTGGTATCCTGGAAGGGGTTTCACGCGGCTGAGAACAGTTGGGTGGCAGAACATGACTGTGTACATGCCCAAGACCTGATTGAATCATTTCATAATCGTTTTTATGAAAATGCGGGATCAAAGTCCAAGCCAACCGTTGCTGCTATGAAGCTGTCACCCGCCCATAAGAACTTCTCTTTATCAAACGCACCTAAAAAGGAATGGAGCCCAAGAAGGAAGAGAGGGTAATGTCATTGTTGAATGACTTAATAGTGGGAACCAACGCCAAGGATAAGGCTGGAAACAGGAGGCCCAGAAAGTGAAACTTCAGGCTCTTCCTGACCTTAAGCATATATTAGACCAACGCTGGGTACAAGTCCAAAATTCCCAGGTTGGTACTAATGAGGTGCAAAACGCCCAGCCCCTTATGTCGGCCCAGGCGTCAAAAGGGTAATCAACATTACAAACAAAGATGGTTTGATTTAGTTAATTGGCAAACGGAGTTATTGAAACCTGTTCAAGTTAAAAAAATTATGAGTTCAGGTAGAATATAGCTGTAATTGATCACTCAAGTGAAGGCAGTTTTAGTTTATTCTACCAAATTTGATGGGATCATTTGCCTATTGGACTGTCAAGGCTTGGGCACACTTCCGCAGACCCATAATTACCCAGCTCAGCTTAAATATGTTTTGCAACCAACACTCCTTGTTGGTCAACTTTGTTAATAAATTTCCCCATTTTTACCGTTTTATTAAAATGTTATTTAGGTTGATCCTGTGCGTGGACTCCTTTGAGGAGGTTTCGTGCCACATTAACTATTCCATTTTTAATTGATTAGGTTATCTCCTAGTGTACCGTTGGTTTGCCCAATCTTCCTTCAACCTGTGGCGTTAACCCCTTTTCTCCTTGTGCACCGCGTCATTTTTTGCTGGTTACTTATTGCACTTCTTTGCTTTAGTTATTATTGCTCCAGCACCCTCTGCTAAGCACTAGTAGCTTTGATACTAATGGCTAGTTTCCTTGCGTTGGCTCTGTGCACCGTGCATCACCACGCTGGGAAAGTAGAGGTATAGACAATCTCCTTAAAAACAGGACTTAGCAAAAAGATTGGCAATTTGTAAATCAAGAATGACAATTGTATAAACTTGTGTCTAAGCAATGGGTACCTTATTTAAGACCATTGGCATGAACTGATGTCATTTTAGAGGGAAATCGGCAAGTCAGCCATGAGGTATTTGGAAAACATACCAATGGCTTAAAATTCAATGTTACTGGGAAGGAATGCTTGTTTCTATCCAGGATGTATTGGAATCCTGTCTGGTATGTAAAAGCCAAGGAAGACCAATCCCTGCTCTCAAAAGCCAGTGGTCCAACCCTTGAACCATTCCATACTATTAGCATTGATGTTGTAGGATCTCTTCCTTGAGCCTCCAATGGAATTCAGTTCCTCCTATTAGCCGTAGACCATCTAACTAAGTGGATAAAAACCGTATCACTCCCCACCGCTTTGGAAAAACGCCACTGTTACATTTTTGTATAATAAGATTCACTCAGCATGGGTGCCCTAATGTAATTTATTCCAATGAGGGACAAAATTTCTTCTTGACGCTAGTGATGGATTTAGATGACCTGATGGGAACCACTCAGGTATTCTCCACCCCCTACCATCCTGAAACCAATGGAATGGTAGAGTGAGTAAATGGCACTCTAACTGCAACCCTTCAAAAATGGGTAAGACTGACCCCAATTATTGGCTCCAATATTTGCCTAGTGCAATCCTGGCCTATCACATTCAGTTACCATCTCATTTCTAAGATGTCATCATTACAAGCGTTGTATGGCAGAAATCCCCATCTGGATTCCAATCCCCAGGCGATGCTTGACCAAGTTTCCCCTGAAGCCCATAAGGTCTCTATGTGAAGTATTGCAAATGAAGTCATAGGACTTCAAGCCCTGGATGCCAAAAACCTGTCTGCCACAACAAGTAGGGAATCTTCTCAATTTATTGACAAGCATGATTCCCTATACTTATTCCAACCAGGAGACCTCGTCCTATTATACCATCACTGGCCTGGAGGTCCCAATCACAAACTGGGTACCAACTGGTCAGGGCCCTATCAAGTCATATATAGATGGGGAAATGAACACTCAATCATAGAGGTTGTTCAGGGCACAGTTTTCAACCTTTTACATAGTTGCTTTCTCTGTCTATTTTACCCCTACGTAAAGATCTAGAGGGGGTATTGTTGGGATTCCTAACAATGGTAAATTCAGATATTTTGGATAATGGGAATTGATCCCAATTTGACCACAATTCTGTCAGGATAATCCTCAATGAAAATTGAAAGCTATCAAAGTTGGAAATCATTACAAATTTGACCCACAAGCCTAAATTTCTGTCAGGCATCATCCCAGATGAAAGTTGCTTATGACCAAAATTGGTGATCAACCCTGACCAATACATCAGATTTCTGCTCCCTCAAATTCACTCAACGTCATGGTTCAAGCCTGAGCTATGAGGCGAGCACTATCAGATTGACCTAATTAATTAGGGCTTTTATTGAATCTCTGATTGGTTTATCTATTAGTACTAGGCTTGGACTGCTTAGATAGTCCCTAAACAAATCTATTCACGTTTTCTTAAAAATCAGGTATTGATTAATAACTTTACGCTTTTTTCTCCCCTTTTTACAACTTTAAGATAAATTGTGTTTACTTGAAATTACCATACCAGACCCAGTATCTGGATTAAAATAAGACTTCTCAACCCAAGGGAAACAACCCTGGTAAAAAATCAACACCCTTAAACTTTGGGTCATCCAGCCTCAAATGATAAAAGGATCCGTGATACTCACCCATGATCCTGACAGCCATCATGGGCAATTTCCATATGAATAATAAAACTTGAAGAAAGCTTGCTTTTCTTGATAAAATGATCTTTGGTTACTTTAAGGACAGCTTCTTCAAGATATGATACTCCTTGAATCCTCCTGGAAAGAAAACTTTAACCAATTCTAGGACTTTATTATATTTCTACAACACCATTACCAAAAGTTAGCCTCACATGATACCGCATCTGAAACTAAAGGGCTGGAGGACTTGAAGGGCCTGGAGGAGCAGAAGAGCCAGAAAGTCCCCATGGATCTCAAGGACATCTAGTTCTTTGGTTCCAACTCACAACAATTCCAATATCATGGATACAAGGTGTCCTAATCACACTTGCAGCTCTGCGAGATCATAATTATAAAATTATCATCAAGAATTCATAATCACTTTTACAGGTCCACTTGATCCCAGAGTCCCGCTTGATATCCTGTAAGATGAGATGGACTATTTCAGCGCATTTTCCAAGCACACTACAACCATATCTTCTAACTTAAGCAATCCTGCCTAGTTTCAGGACTCATTTAAGCAATTGTGAAAACTAGCTCCTAATGCATTGTGCTGAGATACAAGCTCTGAAGGAACAAGTAGCCTTCAAGCCCCCCATAGTCTCTCTAAATCATAACTAAGACGAAGTCCAAGAGGACTCTGAAGGGGTTGCAATGATGCATGGATCAACAGGACTTTTGAGAATCTGCAGAAACTGAGTTTTCTAAGATGTACCTGTCCCAAAAACTTTTCTTTCTCGTTGCAATCACTTTTGCAACCTATTCAATTAAAGACTGAATCTAGTTTGATAATCTCACAGAGGAGATTAGTCTGCGCCCATGTCAGGGAGCAGTTGGGCAAGCAAGGTAAGAGGAGCAGGTGGAAGGCCCGCGGCCTCCAACGTTCGAAAACGCACTTGGAGAATCTGGTGGAATTGACAAAAATCTTAAAAAACTGGCGGTCATTATTTCCCCGGAGATACTTGCATGGCAAGCACAATGCAACCAGTACATCAACACGCCACACTCCCAACCACTTTTGTTGGTGGAATTTGGAGTCCGCGTGTATCTGGACATCCAAAAAACAGCCTTATGGGAAAAATTTTGTGAAGATGTACACAAAATTTTCCTGACCGCGGTGTACGTTGCACCTCACTCCATGTCACGTGGTTGGCTGGACCTAGGTTTCGAGAGCAAAAAAGCAGCAGATGAGGCTGCAGCGGTGCACATAGTGGTCGACCTCCCTGAAGGGCAACAGGTCATCAAAAACAAACGCACCAGATGGACAAAATAAAACCAAATTTTCCTCACGTTCAACTTTTTGCCTACTATAGTAAAACGTGACAATTTGGAACAATACCTGAAAGAAGGTCTCGCCATATATGGCAAAATACAATCTTTTGAAATGCAACGCTTCACGCTGATGCCACACCTGTGCACCGGCAAAGCCATAGCAGTTCTGACCCCAACTGAGGAGATCGCAAAGGACCTAACCCAGATCCTGCACTCCACTTTTATTGATATTGCAGGGCATACCACCCACCCATTCCAGGTGACCGTGGACAGTGCGCCCCCCATTTTCACCCACTGTGATGCATTCAGTCACAAGGCACATGCATGCCCCATCAAGGAGGGCGTCACATTCCAAGAGCACCCCTCAGCAGCCATGGCCAATGGAGAGGCGCACTATGAACCAACTGCAAGCACCAAAGAGGCTTTCCCGTGGGGAGCACAAGGCTGCTACCTGCTGGTAAAGCCTATCTCCCAAAAGAGCGGAAGAAGGCTAAGAAGGACCATAGGGCCACAGCCAAGGAAATGGCCAAGGCCACCACCGCTATCCCACACTCACAACGCCAGGAAGACATGGAAACCTACGCGGTGGAAGCAACTCAGGAATCCATCAACCAATCAGATTGGGAAGCCCATGCCGAGTGGGCCACTCAATCTGAGGATCTGATGGGAGATTTGATCTCACCCAATTGTTGCACCCAAGCTCCGGTTGAAACTGACTTGGGACCTATCCTAACTGAAATTTTTTTTGACCCACTCAACGGTGCACTGAACTCATCTGCACCGCAAAAAATTTGTCCGACGTCGGGAAAACAAAAAGCAAAGGCCAAAGCCAACGTGACTCTTTCCACAAAAATTAACAAAAACTCCGATAGTGTTGCTGCTAACACCTGTGCTGCTGTGAAAGCCCGTGGGGACCTAGAAGAGGCTGGTGGGCCTGGGAGCCCACCCCCTTGTACCTAAGGTGCGATGGGGGAAACCTTCACTTTAGGGACGTTGAATATCGCCAGACTCAAGGCCTCCCCATCCCAGGCTAGGAAACTGAGTTTTTTATAACACACTTTACCCGTGGATATCCTGGCCATCCAGGAATCCCACTGTCCACAAGGTTCCAAGGAAACTTGGAAAAAAATGCTCCTCCCATCCCTATCCTTTTGGTCAAAGCACTGTGGGGTGCTAATTCAGAAAAATAATTTTTTCAAATTTGTATCCTCAGAAACATTTCTAAATGGCGATTGCTCATCGTCACCTTCTCATGGGCCAACATAGCGCACGCAATCATCAACATGTATGCCCCAAATGGTGCACACGAGCGTCAGGAATTTTTCTCGTCAGTCAAATCCCTCCCCTACCCCCTGATTCTTTCTTAGTTGGCGACATGAACTGTTGGCTAACCTCACCAATGGACCGGTGGCCTCCATCACCCCACGCCCCACAGGGTCACGTTGAACTACGCATTCTAAAGGCCACCCTTGGGTTAATGGATGCGCTGCTGTGACATGCCCCGCTGCTCAAAAACATGACGCGTCCCCACATCCACAATGGCCAATTAAGGTCCATGACCCGCATCAACCTTATTCTAACACCAGCGAAATTCCAACCCCACATCTCCCACTTCAAAACAAAGAGAATGGAATTCTCTGACCACTGACTGGTCTCAATAACATACCACCTACCTGTCACAGTTGCTAAGGCCCCAGATTGGTGCAAAATCCGCCCCCTGAGCTTGCGTCGCCAGGATTTTCCACGTGGGTGGAAGCGGCAACTTTGGCAAAAAAGTTTGTTGCACCGTTTTGTGCAGACCCCATTTCCACAAGAGCAACTTTAAAAGAGGACACCATCCGCCACTCTCGCCATCTCTACTCCAGACGCTCATGAGCCACATCGGCAGTTATCTCGCACACTCTGGCAGAATTGGCACACTTGGAGTCCAACATTCCAGCTACAGGATACAGCCCTGCATGGGGCCAGAAGTGGGCGGAGGCAGCCACCCACCTCAACGCACTCGAAAGGCAACACAAACATCAGGTTTTTGTTCAATACAGGGCCACATGCATCACAAAAGGTGACAAGTGCACCGCATATTTCTTCAAAAATTTTTTTGCACCATGCCAGAGTATGGCCTGCACACAGGTGCGAAGATCGGATAATTCTATTGTGGATACACCAGCTGAAGTGGCAATCAAAATGCAAAAATATTACTCTAAGTTGTACCAAGCTGAACCAATTCAGCTGGCTGAAGTGGCAGAATTTCTTGACTGAGCTCATATCTGCACCATTTTCTGATACCCGGAAATAATGAATTTAATTACTCTGAATGAATTATGGACAGCCATTCGTGGTACGCCAAACTGAAAATGCCCAGGCCCAGATGGCATTCCATATGAGTACTACAAAAAATATTTCAAATATATATCCCCACTTCTGCTTGCCTCACTTAACCAAAGCCTGTTGGAAACGCGCCTCCTACCAGGAGGACATGAGGCCTTTACTGTCACACTATTCAAGAAAGGGGATAAGCTTGACTTAGCCAACTGGCGCCCCATTTCTCTAACAAACACAGACACCAAAATTTAACAAAAATCATGGCTAACCGTTTAAGGACTGTAGCATCTGCCACCATCTCCCCAGAACAATTTGGTTTCATCCCCAGAAAGTTGATTTGGGATAACGTGCACTCTGTGGCTAATGTATGTCAGTCCACAGCCTCTGGGGCGCTTGTATTCTTGGACCAACAAAAGGCCTATGATAGAGTAAAATGGGAATACCTAAGGGCCTGCCTCCATCAATTCCGCCTACCCCTCGCTTCATCAACTGGGTGATGCTGCTCACGGAATCTGCAACAATGGCAGTGCGTGGCCCTGGCTTCCTAACGGAAGTAGTCCGCCCTCAAAGGGGCTTGCGACAAGGGGACCCCCTCAGCCCACCCTTATACAACTTCAGCCTTGACCCACTACTGCAAAATGTGAATGCCCAACTCACTGGGGTCCATGTGCCAGGCCAAGCCCCAGTCAAGATATTGGCGTTCACAGACTATTGTTTGGTTGGGGTGTCTAATAATCAAGATGCACGCGCGCTTGAAGCTCTCATCCAGGAATATTCCCGGGTAAGCAACGCGGCACTGAACGCCTCCAAAACCGAAATCATCCTCCTTGGTCGGTTTCAAAACTGCTGGGCCCCAGCAATTAGCTCCCAACCCGGCCCATCTGCCCGCTCACGTCCATGCTTACTAATTCAACACACACCGCTCCACTGGTGCTCCCCTTCGTGCCACGTCCTACCATAGGACTGGTGCGCCATCTGGGCGTGTGGATGGAGGCAGGCGGATACACGTCAGCAGTAATGGAGTGCCATATTCTAGACAACGTGACAAAGCGAATCGCCTCTCTCAGAGCCCACCCTACTTCCCTTACTGGCAGGGTTGTTTTAGCTAACTCTATGCTCCTATCCAAAGTCTGGTTTGGAACCCACGCCATCCGCTTCTCCCCAAGCTTCTTCAAATCCTTGTATGCCTTGCTGCAAGGATGGCTTTGGTCAGGCCGCCCTCCACCAGTGCGGCTAGAGGTCATGTTTGGCCCGCATCATCATGGTGGCATGGGCCTGCTTGAATTCAAAGCCCATGCTGCCAAGATCCTGGGCACCTGGATCGCGGCTGTCACCGCTCCTACACTCCCATCCCAACACTGGTCCCGCACAGCCTGCTCCAACTTCTCCTGAGCCTTGGGCCTCAACAATCCATCAAACCCCCACTCCTTGATGAAATACCTCGCATCACACACATCGGCCACAGGTCCTCACGGGACTAAAACCCACTACAAACGAATCCTACTCTCCATGCGGAGCACAGAGTGGAGAATTCGTATTAGCAGACTTACAACCCAAAGAGGCCGCCCCTCTCCTCAGTTCACACAAGAGGTACAGGGGCTACCCATCCATGATGGCGTGATCCCCATTCGGCCCCATGTCCTATCCAGGGTGGACTACCTGGACATGATGGACATCCCTTATTCCATTGAGACCCAAAAAAGAATCTGGAAATATGTAAATCACCCTCTGTTGCAGCCTCAAGTCCGCTCCCATGTGTGGCGCTGCCTGAGGCGGGTGTATCATACAGCTGAGCGCTCCAACGCTTTACACTCATCCTGTGTCATGTGCGGCCAGTATGGAACGCTGTTCCACCGCCTGGAGAAGTGCCCCACCTCTAAAGTGATATGGCGTAAAGTTCAACGTCTGCTGGGCCAGGATCAAACGCATCCCTTCAGTCTGTCAAGAGATATGTTTGCTATATCAATGGCCTCCTCCCTTCCACCCTCCCTCCATGCTCTGGTAGTTGCAATCTCCATGTGGACCATCCACACGATTGTCTTAGATGCCATCGCAGGCTCCACCCCCACCCTCCCAGAAACTGTCCACAGATTCCAGTCTCATTTGGTGGACCACTTTCAGGTGTGGATGTTTGGATACCTCCCACCGCATCGCTGACAGCTGATCTCCTCCTGGTTCCCAGCCTGGTTCATCAAATCAGACCCCTTCCTCCACACGTGCTCAATAGTGGCTACGGCCCCTTCACACGTTCCCTCCCCCTCCCCATAAGTGGCGTTCCTGGTGGCAACAAGAGATAGCATCGCTTCTCTGGGGTGCCTTCCCTGTTTCTAAGTTTTGTCTCTTTTGGGTCAAATTAGAAGTGTCTGTCCAATGGTCAGCCTTCCCCACAATAAATTTAAAATTTAAATTTAAAATTTAAGATGTACCTGTCCCTGATGTCAATGCTCTTTCCATACTTATTGTAATTAATTTTAAACCTAACTTCAAGGAAAGGTTTACTCAGGGCCAGAAAAGCATCACTTACTTTTTGTATATATGAGAGTTATATGGTGGAAGCCATAAACAATTAGAAAGTAATGCATAATCACTTTAAATTGAATAAAACGGCACATTAGATTATGACTTCTCATAAAAAGGAAAGCCAAACCCAGAAACAGGTGATGCGACCCTATTTTAGGAGTTCATAAGAAAACAGACTTTGGTCAAACAGAAGCAGGATTTATAGCCATCTGTTTGTACAAAATTGGAAAGTCCCATGAAGTACGTCAGTCATTTATTATTCTCAAGTACAACCTTTGGTTACCAAAAAACAATTAATGCTGGACGACGCTATAACCACTTAATCTCCGCCTTGGGTTTTTTACCTGAAGTCCAACCTCATATGATTTGCGAAAGAGAATTCACTTGTATCCAAGAAAACAAGAAAGAGCTTTAGAAGATCCCTGATTCAATATTGAGTACAAAGACATATAACTCAGCCTCACCATCTGGCATTAGGCTCACATTGTCAAGAACCAATAAATTAAAATCCCAATGCAAAATTGTAATGGATTCCGCTGTAACGCTGAGAACCGTTGAAAGAGACTTGTTGAAGATGCGGGAAAAAGACAGTCAGCGTTAAGAACGAGAGCTCTCCATACTGACATCCTTATAATGCCTCAAGAAACCTTAACAGCCTCTACCAAGTCCAATGCTATTGTACCCAAGGGGTGAATTGATACCAGTTAAAATAAATAAAACATTACTGCTTACTCTTCTTCAGATGAAACTCCTATGTTTTTTACCCTTCCACATCAATTTTTGAACTTACTAACATGAGTTGCTGTTCAAGTTCATAGGGTTCCTGTTCAAACCATTATCAACAGTGCCACCCATGTGAATGTCTGTCATCAAAATCAATGAAACTTATCAAGATATCACCTGATTAACCTTTTATATGGATTATGATAAGAGGGACCACAATGTACTCAGTCCATTGGGGCCACTCCTCATTACCTATCCATCTTAGAAAGTAGACATTAATTCCATCAGCAGTCGCACTAGACAACCCCCAGTATGCTGTTTTACTCGTGAATATGTTTTTATGCAACTACTCCACTATAATATACTATTACAATGGATATTATCTTGAGGCATAGGGTCCTACTGGTATTTGAAACCACTTGGGTTGCCAAATTAGAGAGGTCAATCTCAGGCTTGCCTCTTGTATATTAAAATTAGATTGATAGTATTGAATACCATGTGAGGGTCTCTAGGGTGTGAATACCCCTTCCTGCAGTAGACGGAAAAGAGCATAACTATTTACTAAAATCAACTACTATAATGCTTAAGTTTCGGGTCATCTTTAACACCAGGGTACATGTCAGTATCTTACCAGGACACTTACTAGAGTATGAGGTATGGAAAACCCATCAGTCAAGGAAGTCTAAAACTGCCCTGGGATATTATTCCGCTTAAGCTGTATCCATATTGGTACTACTGAAAAACCAAACTGATAATTCTAGGACAGTTAGTCAAAAACTCTAGGTGCTTATGTATGTTTAATACCTGTAGAAACTATTGATAATCTGCATGAACTTTAAGATTCAATGAGATTTTCGGCTAAAACATCCTCCTTTGGTATCCTAAATAAATGCATTTATTGGGCGTGAGTTAACTAGTGAACAACGGAGCAATGTTAAACATTTGCTAAAATAGTACTCCAATCTTTTTTTTAATTTCTACTTATAACTTCAGAAAAATGAATTGCGCACTATAACATGTTGAGATGGGAGATGCTAAACTTATCCAACCCTGTACCTATCAGTAGAGTTAGGTCAAAGAATCTCAAAGTGGCTGTTGATTTTAAACTATTTTTTTGGCTGGGTTATTAGTGTCTTCCTGTAGCCCTTGGGCCTCTCCTTTCTTGTTAGTTTGGTAGAAATTGGCAGCAATTATATGGTGATGTATTATTGAGAGCCCAACTTTATTACTAAACACTAACCCTTTGCCACAGATAAGTGACTCAACACTATTGCTTATCAAGCTCCAAAAATTTTATGCGATTATTATCGCATGTGGATATTGGAAAGTAAAGCTGGCACCCAAGTATTGATAAAAGTGTGCGCTCATATCTAACAAGGGGCTAAAATGAGCCAACCAGAAAGTTTCAGGTTCTCTGCAACGTACTCGCCACATTTAACATCCTATGGATGGGATCATGATAATTGCATTTGTCCTGTGTTCTTGTCTACCTCAAGGAATTAAGTGTTTTTAATGGCTTTTTTTGGCTATCTGAAGAATCTCCAGGAAGTCTTCAATCACCAAAAAGCCTCCAAAGATCAAGCCCTCAAAGTGCTCTTACTTTCAGTCTAAGATGGAATTTCTCAGGCATATAGTCTTAAAGCATGGAATTCAGAACAGTCCTGATAAGTTGCAGTTATCAAAAAAATGCCACACCCCCAGAGCTTCAAGGGATATCCAAGTAATCCTAGAAATTGTGGATACTATCACCAATTTATACCTCAGTTTGCTGACCTAAGAAACTTCTAATACATCTCCTGAAGAAAAATGTCCACTTTGAATGGCCTTTTAAGCAGTGACAAGCTTTTGATATGTTGAAACCTCCCATTATAATAAATTCATTCTAATTTATCCATGCTTGACATCCATTCCTAGAAGTTCATTAATTCCAGTAAATTTGCAGTAGGGGTTACCCTTTTGTAACGTGAAGAAAAGAAAGTTGACATTATATGGTTTACTACAGTAAGACCTTGAGTAAAGCAAAAGAAACTACAGCTTTACTGAATGTGAGTGCCTTGCAGTTTATTGGTAACTAAACATTTCTGGCTTTACTTTTATTGAACCCAATTCAAAATTATTAAAGACCAAGCCTTAATAGGTGGTTACAACAAATGAAGGAAACTGATTGCAAATTAGCGGGATGGCCATTAAGATTGCAGTATTAAGATTTTTTATTGTTTATTGAGCATGGAAAATCCATAAAAAAAGCTAACAAGCACTTGAGGATTTCAATGTTAGCTGTCTTAACGCCTGATGAGGGTCAACTGTATGACCTAATAGGCCAGTTTGAAAGATGGAGACTAAAAGCTCCTGAGAGATAAACTGAGTCTTGGAAAATACCAAAAGATACTTAGATTAATGAATGAATGCTATATAAGAAAGTCAGTAGAAGTGGCTCTTTTACATATGCACTTATTAACGTACCAATATCACCTTTAAGGACATTCAATTTTTGGACAAAGAGCGTTAAAGAAAACTCACAAATGGGTGAGAAGAATCTAAAAGCGTATTGGATGTTTGAGACCATTGACTTAGTTTTAAAGGCATGTTTAACTTGTTGTTACAATATTGAGCCAGCACTTAGTATCAACATCAAGTAGTGGCTCCATCAACTCCTTTAGTGTTGTCAGTATTGATGTGGTGGGTTCTTTGTCAACCGTATTACATGGGAATAAGTATATCCTATTAGCCAAATACCAATTGACCAAATGGTCAAAGCGATTTCTGTTCCTACTGCCACTTCAAAGGCTATGGCCTTATTTAATCATTTGATCCATTTTCACTCATCACGGATGTAAACAAACTTCATATGGACAATGAACATAACTTCGCCTCACAGGTAGTCTAAAAATTAACGTTGCTTGGGCTAAAGAAAGTTTTCCCATATAACCCATCTACAGTATAGGCGGTAGAACGTGCTAAGAGATTTTTAGTCTCCATTTTATGAAACATGGTCGCCTCTGATCCTTTGCGCTTATACAATGTCTGCTAAAGCGCCTTAGCAGCTTATTGGATAAGTTACCACTAAATAATTAAGATGTCCCCTTTTGAAGCGCTATATAGAAGCGCTCATTGACTTCCAAGTAGTGTGCAGAATCTTTCGAAATCTTTGATGCCAGAGAACTCTGACCTGATGCTGAGGATCATGGGACAAATTATTTGAATTTAAGCCAATTGCTACTAAAAATCATTAAAAGACTGAAAAATATTTATCTCGCTTCAACGCTGCTGACCTACACTGAGAACTTTATCAGCTAAGATTTGATCATTTTTATCATCATTGATCATGAGGCCAACAGAATAAAATTAAAAATCTTTTAGTCAGAACCATCAATAATACGTAAGGTTTACCCCAAGTACTCATTGCTAATGTTACTCAAGGGACAGTGGTCAACCAAAGCCTTGGCCAATTTATATGGCCATACGTTCCCCTCTGATAGGATCTTAGGGGCGTTGTCAGGATTTAAGATAATAAACAAATCGAAATTCTCACTGCCAAATTGAGCATCTATGAGAAAACTATCAAGATTTCTCAATTGGAACCTGCCATTAAAGGCGTGACTAAGAAATTAATTAGGAATCATTACACTCACAGTATAACAACAAAACTCTTAAGCCCTTACATCTTGATATGGCATATGCAAGCCTATGACGTTAGAGTCTCCTTGATCATCTGGCAGACTAGATTGTGTTGGAAACTAAAATGGACGGCTAAAACCTACTAAAATTGGTAAGTTCAAACCTACAAATTTGGGCTTTCAGAGGAAATAAGACATGAAGCAACCTCCACTTAGATATATTCTTCACCCAGCCAAGATGAAGCAGATGTTCAAATGCTAATGACCTCTGTCACTGGTTCAGCTTCTCAGGGTGAAATAATCGGTGCATTGATAACTCTTTACTTTAGCTCATGCAACACAAATCAACTTTGGCTCCTGGAATGTCAACCTCCCCCTATCCTTTCTCTAACACTCTCTTGGTTGTATAGTGAAAATCATGAACTAATGTGGCAGTCCAAACTGTTGCTCCCCTCCCTGGACAGCCAAGACAGGTCCCCCAAATAAGATAAATTCTAATAAATAATCTATTTAAATAATTTTTAAGCGAGAATAAGCTTTAGTTTTAAAAGTAGCATAATAGATAGAATTTTCGAGTGAGGAAAGGGGAAACACAACCTCACTTGATAAATAGTAGCCCAGAAAGAGTTACGCAAATTTATGATAAGTTAGGCGTCAGAAAGTCTTAGAAAATGCTGGTCCTAGCATCCATCAGCTGGTGGATTGAGGTAACCTAAATCTACTAAATACCTGCCAAATAAATAAATAAATAAATATTACAATTAACCCAATTGCTTTGACTCAACAAATTAAGTCAAGTTGGAAAATTGGGATAACAACTGTTCTCATAGCAAATTACCTAATTTCTAACCTAAAGAAATCCATGTACAATTGCTGATAATTACATCACCCCCTCATTAACTAGATCCCAGTGCACACAACCAAGGACTTCCGAGAAGGGGAATCACAATCATGTAAATTTCCAACAGGTGACATTGTGAGAGTTCAAGCTTGAAGAAATCAAAAAAGAAATCCAAGAGGGGGTGGAAGGCGAGTTGGTAAGGGCATACGGCTGCCAACCTGAAGGTTGCAGGTTCAATTCCCACCCTTTGCACATCAATCGGGGTGCCAGCCAAAGGAAGCTATTGGCGGTTAGTAGGTCTAATAACACGAAAACCTTACCCATGACGTAACCAGAAAAATTTGAGTCCCAATCCAGAGGTGGAAAAACTTTTGACAGAGTTGACCCTGTTCAGGTTTCATGTCATTTCTTACTTTTGGTAATGCCTGTCCCCTGGTCAGCTTGCCTCAGTTAAATAAAATAAAAAGAAATCCAAGGTTCTCAAAAGCATTGACATTCCTCCAAGAGATTTCCTGGTGGGCAAAAGAGGCTCCAGCTGCCAGAAGCCCAGATGACACCTTCAAGATTATCATCCTCCTCACTGGAAATCCATCAAAACAAAAAGGAGAATTTGAGGTCCATAGGCAATGATTTTAACATTACCACTGGCCATCTTGTGGGCAGTCAGGGTACAACCCACCAAGGAAAAGTGGTCTTATGGAAATGTAACAAATAAGATCCCCAAGTTTTTGCAAGTTAACTTGGCATATGCAAACCTATTCTGGAAGAGTGTCACCTTAATCTTGCAGGCTAGTTTATGTCAGAAAAAAGAATGGATGGCTAAACACTACCAAAAGAGTAATTTCAAAAAACTCCCAAACTTTAGGCGTTCTGGGGAAATAGCTCACAAAGCAAAATTACATAGATATATACCTATACTAGCTGAGATGCGACGGATGTTCAGAAGCATACAACCTCTATCACCTGGCAGGCTTCCCAGGGTGCACTCACTGGTGAATTGCCAACTCCTTACTTGAGCTCATAAAACTACTTGACTATGGCTCCTAGAACGTCAGCCTCCCCCTATCCTTCCTCTTGAAACTCTCCTAGATGCAAGGAGCAAAAGCTAAACTAATGTGGCAATCTGGAGCTGGTGTTTACCTCCCTGGCCAGCTGTCAAGATTCTAAATAGTCCTATGAAGCCTTGACCTGGGACTTTTGACTTAGAAGACACTTTGAGCAATCTTGACTGCTTTTTATTAGAATTATTTACTGATCAATTTTTGTAAGGCAAAGAGTGTTAGCATAGCAGGGTGGTTCCTGCTCCACTCTGAGTCAGGTTCTAATTGACAAAAATTCAAAACCAGCACAAGCTATTAAACTTGGCATAGTATATTTGTCCCAAGGTTGACACACTTTGCTTACTTTATTTCTTTTTATTTGAATTTATTGCGAGGAAGGCTGACCATGGGACAGACACTTCTAATTTGACCCAAAAGAGACAAAACTTAGTACCAGGGAAGGCACCCCAGAGAAGCGATGCTATCTCTTGTTGCCAGCAGGAACGCCACTTATGGGGAGGGGAGGGAACATGTGAAGGGACCGTAGCCACAATTGAACACATGTGGAGGAAGGGGACTGATTTGATGAACCAAAATGGGAACCAGGAGGAGACCAGCTGTCAGCGGCGCGGTGGGAGGTATCCAAACATCCACGCTTGAAAGTGGTCCACCAAATGAGACCGTTATCTGTGGACAGCTTCTGGGAGGGTGGGGGTGGATCCTGCGATGGCATCCAAGACAATCGTGTGGATAGTCCACATGGCGATTGCAACCACCAGAGCACGGAGGGAGGGTGGAAGGGAGGAGGCCATTGATATAGCAAACATATCTCTTGACAGACTGAAGGGATGTATATGATCCTGGCCCAGCAGACGTTGAACTTCGCGCTATATCACTTTAGAGGTAGGACACTTCTCCAGGAGGTGGAACAGCGTTCCATACTGGCCACACACGACGCAGGTTGAGTGTAAAGCGTTAGAGTGCTTGGCCATATGGTACACCCACCTCAGGCAGCATTACACATGGGAGCGGATTTGAGGCTGCAACAGAGGATGGTGTGCGTATTTCCAGATTGTTTTTTGGGTCTCAATGGAGTAATGGATGTCCATCATGTCCAGGTAGTCCACCCTGGATAGGACATGGGGCCGTGTGGGGATCACGCCATCTTGGATGGGTAGCCCCTGTACCTCTTGTGTGAACTGAGGAGAGGGGCGGCCTCTCTGGGTTGTATGTCCACTAATACAAATTCTCCACTCAGCGCTCCGCATGGAGAGGAGGATTCGTTTGTAGTGGGTTTTAGTACCATGAGGACCTGTGGCCAATGGGTGTGAAGCCAGGTATTTCATCAGGGAGTGGGGTTTTGATGAATTGTTGAGGCCCAAAGCGGGAAAAGTTGGAGTGGGCTGCACGTGACCAGTGTTGGGAGGGGAGAGTGGGGGCGGTGACGGCTGCAATCCAGGTACCCAAGATCTTAGCAGCATGGGCTCTGAAGTCAAGCAGGCCCATGCCACCATGATGATAAGGGCCAAACATGATCTCTAGCTGTACTGGTGGAGGGTGGCCTGACCAAAGCCATCCTTGCAGCAGGGCATACAAGGATTTGAAAAAGCTTGGGGAGAAGGGGATGGCGTGGGCTCCAAACCAGACTTTGGAGAGGAGCATGGAGTTGGCTAAAACAATCCTGTCAGTAAGGGAAGTAGGGTGGGCTCTGAGGGAGGCGATGCGCTTCGTCACGTTGTCTAGAATATGACTCTCCATTACTGCTGATGCGTACCCGCCTGCCTCCACCCACATGCTCAGATGGCGGACTGGCCCTATGGTAGGACGTGGCACGAAGGGGAGCACCAGTGGGTCGGTGTGGGGTGAGCTGGGAGGGCGAGAACATGTGCGAGCAGATGGGCCGGGCTGGGCACTGGTTGCAGGGGCCCAGCAGTTTTGAGACCGACCAAGGAGGATGATTTCAGTTTTGGAAGCATTAAGTGCAGCATTACTTACCTGGTAATACTCCTGGATGAGAGCTTCCAGTGCGCGTGCGTCTTTATTATTGGACACCCCAACCACACAGTCATCTGCAAACGCCATCATCTTGACTGGGGCTTGGCCTGGCACAAGGACCCCAGTGAGTTGGGCATTCACGTTTTGAAGTAGTGGGTCAAGGCTGAAGTTGTATAAGAGTGGGATAAGGGGGTCCCATTGTTGTAAGCCCCTTTGAGGGTGGACCACTTCCGTTAAAAAGCCAGGGCCACGCACTGCCATTGTTGCAGATTCCGTGAGCAGCATCACCCATTTGATGAAGCGAGGGGGTAAGCGGAATTGATGGAGGCAGGCCCTGAGGTATTCCCAGCTTACTCTACCATAGGCCTTCTGTTGGTCCAAGAATACAAATGCCCCAAAGGCTGTGGACTGGCATGCGTTAGCCACAGTGTGTACGTTGTCCCAAATCGATCTTCTGGGTATGAAACCAAATTGTTCTGGGGAGATGGTGGCAGATGCTACAGTCCATTAACGGTTAGCCATGATTTTTGTTAAAATTTTTGTATCCGTGTTAGTTAATGAAATGGCACGCCAGTTTGCTAAGTCTAGCTTGTCCCCTTTCTTGAAGAGTGTGATGGTGAAGGCCTCTTGACCTCCTGGTAGGAGGCGCGTTTCCAGAAGGCTCTGGTTAAGTGAGGCAAGCAGCAGTGGGGATATATTTGAAGTTCTTTTTGTAGAATTCATATGGAATGACATCTGGGCCTGGGCATTTCTGGTTTGGTGCACTGCGGATGGCTGTTCATAATTCATTCAGAGTAATCAAATTCATTATTTCCGGGTATCAGGAAATGGTGCAGATGTGGGCTCAGTCAAAAAATTCCGCCAATTCAGCTGGCTGAATTGGATCGGATCAGTATAACTTGGAGCAATACTTCTGTGTTTTGATTGCCACTTCAGCTGGTGTATCCGTGATGGAATCATCTGATCTTCGCACCTGTGTGCAGGCCACGCTCTGGCGTGGTGCAAATTTTTTTTAAAAAAATATGCAGTGCACTTGTCACCCTTTGTAATACGTTTGGCCCTGTACTGAACACAAACCCAATGTTTGTGTTGCCTTTCAAGCGCGTTGAGGTGGGCGGCTGCCTCCACCCACTTCCGGCCCCATGCAGGGCTGTATCCTGTAGCCAGGATGTTTTATTCCAGGTGTGCCAACTCTACCAGAGCGCGCAAAATGACATCCAATGTGCCTCGTGAGCATCTGTAGGAGAGGTGGCGAGAGTGGCGGATGGTATCCTCTTTTAAAATTGCCCATGTGGAGATGGGGTCCGCACAAAATGGTGAAACAAACTCTTTTGCCAAAGTTGCTGATTCCACCCAAGTGGAAAATCCTGGTGACGCGAGTTTGGGTGGGGTGGAGTTTGCACCAATGTGGGGCCTTAGCCACTGTGACAGGTAGGTGGTAGGTTATCGAGACCAGTTGGTGGTCAGAGAATTCCATTTTTGTTGTTTTGAAGTGGGAAATGTGGGGTTGAGATATCGCCAGTGTAAGGATAAGGTCGATGCAGGACATAGACTTTAATTGGCTGTTGTGGATGTGGGGGCGCGTCATGTTTTTGAGCAGTGGGGCTTGCTGTGGCAGAGCATCCATTAACCCAAGGGTGGCCTTTAGAATGCAAAGTTCTATGTGACCCTGGGGCGTGGGAGGAGGAAGGCCAACGGTCCATTGGTGTGTTTAGCCAACAGTTCATGTCACTGACTACAAAGGGTTTGGGGGTAATGGGAGGGATTTGACTGACAAGAAAAATTCCTGACGCTCTCATGCACCGTTTGGGGCGTAGATGTTGATGATAGCATGCACCACATCAGCCCACGAGAAAGTGACAATGAGGACTCGGCCATTGAGGAAGGTTTCTGACAATAAAAATTTAAAGAAATTGTTTCTCTGAAATAACACCCCACAGTGCTCTGACCAAAAGGATAGGGATTGGAGGAGCATGGTTTTCCAAGCCTCCTCAGAACCTCGCGGACAGTGTGACTCCTGGATGGCCAGGATATCCATGGGTAAATTTTGTTGTAAAAAACTCAGTTACTAGCCTAGGATGGCGAGGCCTTGAGTCTGGCGATATTCAACATCCCTAAAGTGAAGGTTTCCCCCATCACACCTTAGGTGTGAGGGGGTGGGCACCCAGGCCCACTAGCCTCCTCTGGATCCCCACAGGCCTCCTCTAGATCCCCACGGGCCTTCACGGCAGCGTGGGTGTTTGCAGCAACACTCTCAGTAGTTTTGTTGATTTTAGCAGAAAGGTTCGCGTTGGCTTTTGCCTTCACTTTTTGTTTCCCCAACGTCAGACAAATTTTTTGCAGTGCGGATGAGTTCAGTGCACCGTTGAGCGGGTCAAAATTATTTTTTCAGGTAGGATGGGTCCCAAGTTGGTTTCAACCAGAGCTTGGTTGCAAAGATTGGGTGAGATCGAGTCCCCCATCAGATCCTCAGATTGGGTGGCCCAATTGGCATGAGCTTCCCAATCTGCTTGGTTGATGGATTCCTAAGTTGCTTCCGCCGTGAAGGTTTCTATGTCCTCCTGGCGTTGGAGTGTGGGATAATGGTGGTGACTTTGGCCACTTCCTTGGCCGCGGCCCTGTGGGCCTGCTTGGCCTTCTTCCGCTCTTGTGGGGAAATAGGCTTTACCAGTAGGTAGCAGCCTTGTGCTCCCCACGGGAAAGCCTCTTTGGTGCTTGCGGTTGGTTTGTAGTGCGCCTCTCTGCTGGCCATGGCCGCCGAGGGGTGCTCTTGGAATGTGACGCCCTCCTTGGTGGGGCATGCGTGTGCCTTATGGACAAACATGTCACAGTGGGTGCAGATGGGGGGCGCGCTGTCCACTGTTACCAAGAAAGGGTGGGTGGTATGCCCTTTGATATGAATAAAAGTGGAGTGCAGGATCTGGGTTAGGTCCTTCATGATCTCCTCAGTTGGGGTCAGAACCGTGATGGCTTTGCCAGTGCACATTTGTGGCATCAGTGTAAAGCGTTGCATCTCAAAAGATTGTATTTTGCCATAGATGGCGAGACCATCTTTCAGGTGTTGCTCCAAAATGTCATGTTTTACCATAGTAGGCAAAAAGTCAAACGTGAGGAAAATTTGGTTGGATTTTGTCCATCTGGTGCATTTGGTTTCAATGACCCATTGCCCTTTGGGGAGGTCGATCACTACACACACTGCAGCAGCCTCATCTGCAGCCTCCTTGTTTTAGAAACCTAGGTCCAGCCAACTGCATGACATGGAGTGAGTTGTGACATACATCGCAGTCAGGAAAAAAGTGTGCACATCCCCACAAAATTTTTCCCATAAAGCCATTTGGTGGATGTTCAGAAACATGCAGACTCCATATTCCACCGACAAAAGTAGCTGGGAGTGCGGCGTGTTGATGTACTGGTTGCATCGTGCTTGCCAAGTGAGGATTTCTTGGGAAATAGTGACTGCCAGTTTTTTTAAAATTTTTTTCTATTCTGCCAGTTTCTCTGAGGCGTTTTCGAACATTTGAGGCCTTGGGCCTACCACCTGCTCCTCTTACCTTACTTGCCCAACTGCTCCCTGACATGAGCGCAGACTAATCTCCCCTGTGAGATTATCAAACTAGATTCAGACTTTAATTGAATAGGTTGCAAAAGTGATTGCAACGAGAGAGAAAAGTTCTTGCTTACATAATTCTTTGTCAGGCCTAAATCTCAAATGTTTTATTAAATTTAAGTTATATAGCATTAGACAAATTTGACTAAGATCATTAAATTTTGCAACTGATAAATTTGGTATAAATTACTATTTATATGCTCCAATAATAGATACTCCAGGCTCATAGACACTATCTCAACTTTTATTTCTTTACTATAAAAAAACAAATCACTATTTGAACTTATTTCACCTTATCTCTAACTTCGCCTTATCTTGTGCTCACTTTTATCTATTACTACTTCCCCTTACCATATAAGATTTATAATTATATTTCCTAATCTGCTCCCAGTTTCTAACAGGGCGTGTGCTGATCATTCATATATCCCTTATTTTACTTGCGCTATTTAAGGTGTAATTCATTTACTCAATAAAGGAGCTTTTACCATACTATAACTAGTTTTAATTACACAATATAATATCAAATCCCTTCTCCAATAAGGGTCCAGGTTAGGAACTTAGGAGGAACTTTGGACCTCTCTTTAAGGCAGGGTGACATACTAAGCATACCACTTCTGCCATATTGTTGGGATTATAGGACTGTGCTAAAAAAAGAACTGTTAGTGATCTAATTAAGCACCAATTGTTGACTTTTTTAAGATGCAAATAGTCTTTCAGATATTATCTCGCTTTAGTTACCTTGTTCAACTTCACAGGTTCCTAGTATGCGCGTAATTTGACCTGCTAATAAAAATATATATGGGTCAATAGTAGCATGAAGACTACTACTCTATTTGAGCTTATTTTAGCCAAAATTGTTAGATCCAAAGCCAAAATGGTTATAGTCTAATCTTAAATGGTATTCTGGAAAATCTGTAGGTCTTCTTCCCTCTTTAGTAGAGCTTAAATCGCTCAGTTCAAAAGTTCTTCCCATCACTTATCATCATGCAGAGTCCATATAGATCATAACAATAATATATACAAAGGATATTCTTGTCATTTTAACTCTTATCATTAGAGAAAACAGTCTAAAATTATAAAACTTTAATGGTATATTTTTATCTGAAACTGATCTACTTTATCAAAAAAACCAAGGACATTTATAGGATGTTTGGCGCCCAAATCTTCAGTTGCACCCTATTTAATATGTTGACTGTCACCAAAAAATTAACCTTCCAGGGTCGCTCATACTATAATCTTCTTCATCTGTTTCAAATATATTCTCTCACTGACCTTTGATGTGACTTATTTGAGTTCAAACAAAGGATGTGTCCCAACATCTTCTCTCAACAATTATAGAATTACCCTTATTAGGTATTAACCTGCTCTAGTAAGGGGAAACTTACCCATAAACAACAGATTGTATTCCTGAAAAGGTTGACTTAAAAGTTACGTTATTAAAGGCAGCATAACTCGCCAGCAACTCATAAATCCTTTAGTCAATTATAAACTAAACTAGAAAGGCTCATATAAACTAATTACGTTATATAGTAAGATTGACAACCTAACCACTTGACTGCTGTCAGGTATCATCCCTGACATGTATTAAGCAATCTGGCATATTGATTCAATGGATCAGCCTCAGTGAAATTAATAATAATTCAGGATAGTACTCCAAACAGTAGCTATCACACATAATTAATAACTCCACCATCCACTAGTGGGATGAATCTCCCTAGTGGACAAGCAGAAGAATCATAATTATTTAACTTGGTTAATGTAGGGATATTGAAATGCCACCACATCCCCCTAATTGACCAGATTATCCAGAGATGAAGATTTTCTGAGATTATGCGCCACCTTAATTCTGACTAAGTCCACCAGCATGTTTTAGATGGGAGTTCTCTAGTCTATCTCCATTCCTTGCTCAATGCATCTCTGGAAAACCTTATTCTTAGCGCGTTTCTATTCTATGTCCTCCTCGCTGCCACCTCCACAGGGTGCAGTTAACACAGCCACATGATACCCTTTTTTGGGTATTCTTGCCAATAAAAGGTCTGGAGAGCCTGTTTTACCCTGTTCAAGATTTTATGACACCTTGGCGTTTAAGGATCTGCTCATGGAGCTTCTCCAATTCCTTGTTCCCAGTATTTCTTTCAGTATGGGCTCTACGTTTTCAATCAGAGTGGAACTTTTCATAGGGACTACTCACGGTGAATCCAGTTTCAAACCATCCTGATTCTACCAATTTGTTTTCTTCTTCCAGTGCCTCAGGACTACTCGTAGAGGACCCAGCTTCAACCTAAGTTGGTCTTACCAATAACGTAAGGGGACATCACCACATACTTTTTGATATTGTCATACAAATTCATGAAATTTACTTTTTTGCATTTTTATATCTATATATCTTTTCTTTATGAATTTATTGTATATTATTTTTTATTTTACTTTCTTATGTCATTTCTTCTTCTTTTTTGCAAGGGGACTTAACCTATAATTTAGGTTCAGAGGTCTATTTTTAAGTATTAAATTTTCTCATGGTTCAGTAGCACCTATGGGGACTTAGCTAATGATAGAACTTACCGTATTTCTTTCTAAGTTCAGTGGTCCTTCATAAAATTGTTTTATTCCTCTCCTAGATCCAATATCAAGACATTATGTATGACTTGGTTCTTTACGCAACCATCCGCAATGTTCTTAATAATATAGGCATCAGTTGATGGATTGGCGAACACATTGAATGGACCAGCCACAAATTACCCAGCTTACTTCTTCTTCCAAAACCATAGGTGTCACAATAGGCTACCCCATCCCACACATGGTTCTCCTGTATCAATGGTCAGTTCTTATCGTCCATTGACTATGCTTTAGTCCTTTATTTAAGGTGGTATTGGACGCCTTCAATTTACAGTTCATTCATTATACTTGCCATTAGGTTCAGATATTAATTGGCACACATCCCTGTACTAGTTCTGAGGCATAATACAATATTGGTGCTAAGGCTGCTCTTCGTCCATATAGTATTTCAAACGCTGTTTTTACTGTCGCCATAAGATGACTTAGGGTGTAGGAGAAGGTAAACAAACCTAGTTAAGTTCCTCAAGTAGAAGTTTTTCATGATGCCAATTCTGTAGCATTAAGGCTAGAGTTGAAGTTACTCTCTCTTTTTAAAAATAGTGGTTCCTAAACCAAAAAGATAGCGTCATACACCTTGAAATTACTCTCTCTACCATCTCATATGTTTATGAGCATTAGAGAACAAACACCACTCCTTAGATTCCCATTAGTTTGTCTAACCTTGGAATCATGTAAAACATAAAGTTTGTTCCATTGTCACTTAGTAAAAGTTGCAGGCATTGGTGCTGATATACACTTGGTCCAAAATGAACTTCTCCATGCTTGTGACATCCAATCCGCTCAATGCTTTTGTTTTGAATCATCTATGAGATGGTGTTGGGATTTAAGCCCATATTCCAGCCATCTAGCTTACCATGGGTTGCTAGAAGATAATTCCTATAGCGAGTGAATTGAATATCAGTTGACCCCCAATTTTGGATTAACAATGTTTGGGGGATTTTAAGTAATTCGCCTGGTTCAGATCCATTGGGCTTGATCCAGGTAAATGCTTAAGATCTCATTGGGAAGAGTTGCCAAAGAAATTGGGGCATCTGATAGTTGTTCAATAATTAACTATCAGGTGTACCAATTAAATCAGATAGGTTTCATCAGCAACCATTTGGGAATTATGAGCAAGTTGCGAGGCAAGTGATGCCGCCTGCAACTAGCAAACTGATCAGTTGATTCACTACCTGCGTTAATGGTAACAAGTCTCATTACCTAAGCAGGTTGCTTGACAAATATGGTTGGTTTGCTGGGATTGAGTAGAAAAAGTTAGGGACATGTTTTCTGACTCTTTCTGTTTTAGGCCTTGAGAATGCCCAATGATGGAATACTAGCCAGGATGTGAAAGCCCATTGCTGATGAGACAACAAATGGTAATTCAACAGAAACAGCTGCTGTTTCATCACTGAGGAGCCAACAGAGGGTTGGGCACCACATTCTCTTTATTTATTCCCTGGAGAATTCATTTTTGAAAACCATTAATTTGAACATCAATTAGCAGAATTCATTATTAGTTCTAGCCATCTTCTAGGATATTATTGCTGAATGATTTAATTAAAGACTCTTTAGTAGGATAAAGAGTAAGGATTGAGGATCCTGAGAAGAGAATATGAACTGAGATGGAATTGCTGCCAACTTTGTGTCACCAGAGGATAGGGCATAAACGAGGATCTGAACGTGGATCAATTTAGGCGGATAATGTAATAAATTCCTACAGAGGACATCTAGCTTATTTTGAGGAGGAATACCAGTCAAGTGCTGGACCAAACACTAGTGATCTATTAAACTATAAATAGTCTTCATACTATTATTAATCATATATATTATCAGACAACTCAATGATTGCAAAACATTACACCTGTGCAGTTATCAACTAAGGTTTAATAATCGTGGACAAGCGATGAAACCCCTAGAATTTTAACATTTTAGTGCTCACTAAATATGTCTTAGTTGAGTAGAATACTAGGACAAGATGTCATACAAGGATGAATAAAGAAAACTCTGGAAGGAGTTGGCAACTGTCAACAAGAACGCCTTGAATTCTGTGGATCAATGAGAATTTGCTGACTTGGAGGAAAGAGTTACCAAGATGGAGTAAAGGAGTCAAAAATGTTGCTAGTTTCGGCAATGAGTTACTAGGAAAAGTAGCTTCATTAAAGGAAAAGGAAGAAAATTTAGTTTGAGAAGATATATTCTTAAAACAAAACATGATACGGATCTTTTTTGATTATGGTCATTCAGCGCAGATATAGAGTGGCTGGTGAAGCAAGTTGAAGAGTTGAAGACTCACAAATGTGAATGTGAGCCTATGTATCTTTTGACTATGAAGAAAGGTTTCCAAGAGCTCAGTTAGAAAAACAACTATTCCACAAAATATGCTGCCAACATTCACAGCCTTTTTAAAGATGACTCCCAAAATTACTCCTCAACTTAGTCAAGTAGCTGAACCCAGAGTGGTGGCTAAAGAAACTTCAAAGGAAATTAAAGCTATGACAAAGTTACCTACTTTGCATCAGGATAACGCCCCTGAGTTTTTCTGATTAACTGACATGACAATGTTTGGTTATGAAGATCATCAAAAGGCTTTGATGGTGATGAACTATTTGGACATGGATTGTCAGAACCTAGTGTTACCCCATCTAGAGGGGGACAATTGGTCATACACAGAGGCCAAGGCGGCCATCATGAAAGAATTTGGAAGTCACATGCATATGTTGAAGCACAAGCAAGAATTCATAGGATCCAATTTCAGAAGGATGAAACCTTAGCGAAATTTTCTGATTGTTTTTACCAAGAATCACAAAATTTGGTCAAAGTGAAAGTACTGGATGGTTTTAATGCATGGATCATATTGCAAGCAGCCCTTAAGCCCTATTGCAACTCACATAAAATGATGTCTTCCATATTTTCTACCAAGATTAACACCTCACTGAATGTGGATCATTTGAAAATAGTAGGAGCTACATTCTATGCCCCTAACAGAAGTTTTAAACCAAGTACAGTACAAAATTTGAATCCTACAAAGGGGATTGTTGGGCCACCAGGGGGAATCACTGGTGGCGCGTTTATCTGAAGGGGTGCTTAAAAGTTCACTTTCATGGGTAACCTTGTGACTTTTTTATAAAAAATAAAAACTTTACAATCAAGAATTTTATTAGTAATGGGCATAAAAAGTTTTTTATTCAATGCAATCAAGCAATATTTATAATGTTTGGAAATGAAAGGAAAAAGAGAAATTTTAAGGTTAGTGCATTGGGACCTTTAGGAAAGTCCCAACTTTGATTAGGTGGGAATAGCTTAAGGTGTGGATTAAGATTAGATAGTAGCTTGGAGATTTAAATATTTCTAAATTTGGATTAAGACAAGTAAAACCCCAAAATCAGTGTATCAGCTGATAACATAGAGTCAAACCCCATTTTCAAACTTATTGGTCAATTGGAGTTGTGCCCCTTATATGAATGCATCGACCTTCCCCCTGGACAAGGCTTTCACCTAATTTAGGGAGAATCCCAACAGCGCACTCCTCAAGCCTTATCATAGGGGAGTAGGTTGTGCCCTGAGGGTTAAGGTAGATGAAAGACTCAAGTTTTGGGGGCAGGTATGGAACATTGTGCTTGATGCAGACCAGATCAGTGATGCCAGTGCTGGAATTGTGGAATTAGCAGAAGGTCTTGACTTGGCGCTCAGCGACATTGGAGTGGTAGGACTCATACTTGAAGTGGCTCATGTAGATAATGGAATCAAACTCCTTTAGGGCGATGTCAATGTTGTCAGCATTGCATTTGCCAGGGATGATGATGGACTGGAGGACTTGGAGCATGCTGTTCATCATCCAGGCAGCGGCACCCTTGAAGGCCAGTGAGGTACTTCTGGAAGATGCTGGGATACACATTGTCCTTGGCGCAGCCTAGGCGTTCAAACTGTTTGTCAACCACGTCCAAAATTATTTCTTTTCTTCCCACTTTAAGAACGGTGCCCAGAGTTGCAGGTGATCATTGGTGGGGCTTACCACCAGCCGGACAGTGGCAGAAACCACTGGGAGCGCAACGTAGGTGTTTTAATGGGGTTTGAAGTGGAGATCGCTGTCAAGGGCGATCTTAAAACTGGCAACAAAGGCATGGGTGGAAGGGTTGCTGTCATTGTGCCTGATGAAAGTTGTGGTTGTACAAGGTTATGAAATCCTTTTTCACCCGCTTTACATCCTGGAGGTCCCACTGTCTGATTCAGGGCCCATACGCTTTAGTGAGGATAATGCCACCCGCCTCAGTGAAGGTCTGAATTTGACCATTGTGCTCAATCTTTATGCAGATTCACTCAGGTGGAACACTTGTTTGGGAGGCGCGATTTTTGATCTTGAGGATATTATCAGGTGTAACCTGGATGCGACTGTCATAAGTTGACTCTTCCTTGACATCGTTGGCATTAGTAACAGAGGTAACTTCAGCTGGCTCCATGAGCTTCACTTTATCAGGACCTTTGTTATTGTCTGTATCAGCACTATCCCCAGATGAGAGCTAAACCAGGTAATTCTGATACTTTATTTTAGTAATATCTGGCCTAATCTCTGGAGGGGAGTTGTTGAAGTTGACAAGCATTAGAATTGCCGGAGGGGAGTCATTGAGCTTGTCACCGCTTTGACTGAGGTAAGTCCCAGGTATTTTGTCCGGCGCTATTGGCACATCATCGCACCAACTGTTCTTGGGCTTCCATAAAATTCTTGAGGTATTTTGCTTCATCAAATTCAGTTGCTAGTTCTCAACTTATTGGCCCAACTTGATCAGTACAATTGCTCAGATGATGCTCATCCAAATTTATGTTTGGCACTTTTAACTCCAAACAGCCAATAAAATTTGTTTTTATCTCTTTCACTAGATCAGAGTGGAAAATAACATCATTGTGGTTAATTGGGTTCTCGTCGCCTAAATAAATGTAATCCTTTGAGTACACATCGTCAATCTCTTTTTTTGAATCAGATAGTATAATTTTAACATCCACTTGAAAAACCTAATTTGGGCTTGAGCAGACTAAACTTGTTCCCACATCAGTTGGACCATTTTGTGGGACACCTATAGAAAGAATGTTAGGAAAATAGGTGTTATTTGTGAATCTTGGTTGGAGAAAAAACTTGATGAGGTTATTTGTCTATTAGAACAACTTGAAGAATAGATTTTGATTTAATTTCTGAAGACAGTAATGCGGATCTAATATATAGACAAGTTCATCATTATTATCAAAATCCTCATGATATAAGTCAAGACCCTTTAAAAATTTGAAACAAGCTCTATTCTCTCCATCTGGATCCTCTGAATTTATTGATTTATTTTTCTTTTTAGCCCAATCCCTTTTTATCCTTTAAATTCAGGTTCAGAGTTTGGAAGGCTTTGAACTTCTTTTTGACTAGACTATTCTAGTTTTCTTAGAAATTACTATTTTTGATTTCAATATTTATTTTTCTCTTTTTTTGGGTGACCTTTATGGCCCATTGATCTGGTAATGGTCCAATTGGGTAGAGTATTTTAGAAGCATTCCTCCAACTATATTTATATCTAAGTCATACTAAAGTTTAACTTTAGTTAAGTTGAAAGATTTAGAAAAAGCTCTGTTTAAAAAGCGATTGACTGCTCACCTAGCATGTTCATCAATAAACTTAAGTTGAGCTCAGTTGAAGCCCATAAAACTGTAGGAGATCTTCTTTCACTTAGATTTCTCTTTAAGGTTATAGTTAAGCTAGGTAAGCAGAAAATTGACTGTGTTAAGTAATCCTTGGTACCCATTGATACTATCAAACTTGAGACTATAAATTCCTTCCATCTCACCAGGTCTTAGGTCTGAGAGCTATTGGAAGCGACATGCAGCTTTTAAGTTGTTACCCATTATAGAACATATGTATTTTTGGTGCAACTCGGAGCACCTGGCAGGGAGAACCATTTTGTCAGGCCATCAGGGGGAATCACTGGTGGCGCGTTTATCTGAAGGGGGTGCTTAAAAGTTCATTTTCTTGGTTAACCTTATGACTTGTTTACTCCTAAATAGAAACTCTACAATCATGATTTTTTAGTAATAGGTATAAAAAAGTATTTTATTTAATGTAATCAAGAACTATTTATAATGCTTGGAAAAGAAAGAAAAAAGGGATTTTAAGGGTAGTTTTATGGGACCTGTAGGAAAGTCCAAATACTGGGATAATTGGGAATAGCTTAAGGTGTGGATTAAGATTAGATAACTTGGAGATGTGATATTTTCTGAATTTGGAGTAGTTAATTAAAACCCCAAATTCAGTATACCAGCTAATAACATAGAGTCAAACTCCATTATCAAACTTATTGGTCAATTGGTGTTGTGCCCCTTATATGAATTCATCGATTTTCCCCCTGGACAAGGCTTTGACCTGATTCAGGGAGAATCATGACAGGGAATGAAGGCGCAAAGGAATCTAATAACTAAATTGTGTTGGGAAATAAGCCCAAAGAGTTTAAGCAAATCAATAAGAAAGAAAAATGTTTTATCAGTGCAAAGGAAGAGGACACTTTGCTGTTCACTGTAAGAAGACAAAGGAACAGATCAATGTAGCCCAGGCGAAAAGTGTAAACCCACACAGGAGTTGGGAAAAGGGCCCACGGCCTAGATGAGGAACAGTCTAGAGTTGCGGAAAACTCTATTCCCCCTGTTATCTTGCATAAAGAAATTTATGTTAGTGATCTGTTGGTAATATGACATGTAGGATCAACTATATCAAGTAGACAAATTGGATGTTAATGTAGTAACCAGATCCAGAGCAAAAAAGATTGGCCACAAAATAATTAAGGAAGTTGCTCAGCCTTATGCACAACATATAGCAGACAAGATTTGAGCTGCAGAGAATCCTGAAGAATTGCTCAAGATCAAATTAGATGAGGCAAACTTGTATATCCCCTTAGCATGATTAGGGAATTGTTTCCTGATCTATTGGTGCAAATTATTCACACCCTTGATTCAGCAAATAACTTTTGCTATACACTCAGTAAATATGATTTTACAATACTTTAAGTGTATGTATATAAGTATACTGGTTAAATGAATATGGGTGTGGTTGATAGCTTATATTGGAGTGCCTATCAATATTGTCTCAACAAAACTGGTGAAGAAGATGAGGATCTCACCTGATTTAGAACACATGAAAAAATACAGGACATCAAGGCCAAATACCACCATCTTTTATGGAGCGTAGGACGCTCAACAGCTTTTATTTGGATCCTTAGTGGTCCCCTTGAGCCATAGTTTTGGCCAACCAAAATTATGATATTCTGATTGGGACGGAGTTTCTACAAAAGTATACAGTTAAATGTAACTTTAAGGATAATACGTTGACCATATTGGGTCAGACGTAAACCATTGGTTTATTAGAAAGATGGGGAAGAGCCACTGACTAAGAGAAAAAACTTCATCAATCTGATCTACAATGACGCCATTGTCACAATTTAATATCTATTAGTTGTCTAGAAGTGATGAGAAATGCCAATGGAAATCCTGGAAAATTGGGGAATTTCATTGAGGATAAGAGTTTGAAATAATAATTCTGGGATCACAGATAGTAGTTGACATGAGGTTGACATTGGAGATACCTGAGCTGCTGTAAGAGAAGAGGGAAGCCCCTGGAAAGATTCCAAAGTAGAGCTTTGGTTGGCTCCTGAAATAATTATACTGGGCCATGGAGAGCTTTTTCTCGGAAATTTGAGTGAAAAATCAATGAAGATTGAGAAGAATCAGATTATCGCATTTGTTCATCTAATACCAAAGGCTGAATTGAGAAATTTCCACAATTTTGGGACCCTTGATGATATGAGATTACTAACAGGGGTGACCAATTGTATAAATTTATTGTTCTATCATGAGAAATTCGCTAATCTGATGGACAGACAGCAGGAGGAGGTGCTCAAATTAAATGACAATCATTAAGAAGTATTTTCCTAGGATGACCACAATTTGGGATGTGCAAAGAATGTGATCCATAAATTAACACTGGGGAAAATTTGCTGATAAGAATGAGACCGATTTAACAGTCAAAGGTGGCTGAAATGATAGTGGAGGAAGGAATTAGTAAACTAGTGAAACATGGGCTTCTAGTTTCATTGTCAATTCCTTGGGCAAGCCCTATCCTAATTTTGAAGAAGAAGGATGACTCTAATTGGGTGGTTATCAATTATTGTAAGCTGAATAAGATTCTGAAAAATGATTTAAATCCACTACCATGAATAAATGATGCAATAGAACAATCGGGAGAAGCGAAGTATTTCTCCGCAATGGATCTAATATATGGATATGTGAAATTGATTTGGCAAGAGAAAACCAAGAGAAATGCACGATTATCACCGCGCAGGGGCTGTATCAACTGACGAAGATGCCCCAAGGTCTATGCAATGTGCCTGCGACGTTCCAGAAGGCCGTGGACGGTATTTTATATAACTTAAAGCTTTCATGCGTCCTGGTGTAATTAAATGATATAATTGTGTTCAGTAGGACAATCACTGACTACTTACGCTACTTGGAGGGAGTTTTCAAGTGACTATCTGTGGCTAACCTGAAGATCAAGCTGAGGAAGTTCCACTTCTTTCAAGAAAGAGTTAGATTATCTGAGTTTCTAATTAACTCTAGTGGACTGCAGCCGCAAGCCCAAAAATTAAAGCCATAGATTAAATGGCTATACTGAAGAGTGTCCAAGATATCCAAGTGTTCCATGGAATGTTTGAAAATTATTGAAGATTCATTCAGGATTTTGCAAGGATCTCCAAGCCCCTATTCCATTTACTGAAGGATCCAAAAAAGGATTTGTCTGGAGTAAAGAGAACCAGAGTTCTTTTAACGAATTACGCCAGTATTTAATAGATTCTACAATTGAAATAGCTGAATTTTGGATGATAATTCACAATATAGACTGATGCTTTGTTAATGGCGATCAGCGCAATCCTGAGCCAAGTGGATGAACTTGATAACAAACCATTTGGTAGCATATTTGAGTCAGACACTCTTAGCAGCTGAGAGCAATTGCACCGTGATTGAGCGTTCATGCCTTGTGTCATTTATGCCTGTAAATAGTTTCAGGTGTATATTCATAGAACACACTTCAAAGTGGTAACAGACCAGTCCTCATCGCGTTGCCTACACAATTTAAGAGAACCGGAAGGATGAATGTCATGGTGGGCATTAAAGCTACAGGCTTACAATTATGAGATAGTTAGCTGAGTTGTACCTTCTCATCAGAACGCGGATGGCTTATCAAAGCTACCAATGGTTCAGGTGGTATACCAGCAAGTGGATGAGCTTTTCCAGAGAATGGTCAAAGGAGAAATTAGGAATGAGCCCCAAGAAATCCATGGTGCGCTTCAAAAAGCATGGGGTAACACTAAGACCATGGATGGACAAGTTTTTCATGACATTAAATGAGAAACAATTACTATTCACAAAGCCATTGGAACGAGTGGCTTAAATTAAGCCGCTCATAAGGTTGTCAGGCATGTAGGCCTGAGAAATCAACTGACCATATTTTCCAGTACTACTACTGGGAGTCCATCAACTATGATGTAGCAAATTAACTGGCCTGTTTTGTGGAGTACCAGTTTCATAAACCCCACAAGAACTAACTGGATACAAACTGATCCGCCGTGGTTTGCTTGGCATATGATGTCCATTAACATGATGGAACCATTAACCATGAGTACCAGGGAGTCAAATACATCATAGTTGCAATTAACCATCTAACAAGATGGGTCGAGATGAAGGCCCTGGTGAAAGTAGACACTACAAACACCGCAAGGTTTATCCTAGATCAAGTAGTAAATTGACATGGATGTTCACAGGTCTTGTTGAGTGATAATGAAACAAATTTCACATCTCATGTAATCTCGCAATTGAATAAAATAATGGTACCAGAGGAGTTGTTTCTGTACCTTACCAGCCAGAGACAAACTGACTGTTAGAACGGGTCAATGAGGTACTGGCCGCAACACTGAGGAGCTGATCACATGAAAAACTTCCGCATGGGGAATGTACCTTAGTTCAGTGACGCTTGCCTACAATATTTCATCATATGGTGACGGGAAAAACGCCATTTGAGTTCCTTATGGAAGAAAGGCCGAGTTGCCACCAATTAGACTTGGTGGTGAAATTAGCATTAGAGATGAGTGCCAAGAAATAGCTGACCTGATTGTTGAATATTTTGATTGAAATGCAAACACGCATTCACTGTGACTTAAAGAAAAGGATTGAATCAAAAATGATGGATGATAAAAACTCCTCAGCCTTATCAGAATACCAAATAGGCAAAAAAGTTGCCTATTGCGCTATAAATGGTTTCTGGAGAAGAAACAAGCTAGATGCGTTGTGATCAAATCTGTTTGAGTTTATAACCAAGATGGCAATGGACACCTATTCCATCAAGAGCCTCTTGGATGGAAGGCTAGTGAATTGAGCCCATGGTAAGTACTTAAAATTGTGGATCAATGAAAAAATAAAAATGAAAAAGTGTTCCCAAGGACAGCTGAACCATTAAGATGATTATTTGCTGATGATTTGGTTAAGTCCAAAAAAGCTGCTGAACAAAAATAGATAGTTAAGTCTTAAGTATAGGATCTCTGAACCACAAAAAATTGGGAGGATTAAAGCATACCTAGGAATCAGTTTGGTGGAATAAATAAAAAAGATGGACTGCTGAACTGAAGAAAGGTCAAGTCCCATATAAAAAAGAAGCAGAATATAAAATATTGATAAAAATATATCAGGAACAAATTTATTAAAAAGCTCAGAAAAAAGATCGTTTTATAATTTTTTGTTTATTATCCTTGACTCAAGGATGATTCCACCTATGTTCCTCTTGGGGGAGGATAGATCGGTGTAGGAGCAAACTGTAAAAATCTATGTGAGATCAGACGCTAGCAAGGGCTAGACCTACTCAAAGCTAAGTTCTCTGAGCAGATGCAGATTCCTGAGAGAATGTGACAGGGGAAGAGAGATGTAAATGTTGGCACTTGCCAAATGTGATACCCCAGATCAGGGAGGGAAGCAACAGAATAAGAAGAGGCAGTCATCAGATAATCCCAAGTATTCTCAATATATGGCACCAGAGCTGGAAGTTTGGTCTTGAGCGCTTGCTGACAGGCTTTAACAAGAACACCAGACATATGGGCCAGCATCAAGTAAGGGATACTAGGCATGGGTTATTGAATCATGACACGATCAAATCCATTAGGGGAAGATACCAATGGGATATGTCAGAAACAAGATAGTCATGCAGGGAGCGAATGGCATCATGCAGATGGTGACTACAAGCTTCTTGGAAGTGAGAGCAGAATGAGCGATGGAAGCTGGGAGAGGCGGGAAGCTTTGTGGCCCAAATTCGAAGAGCTTGGCTGGCAAAATGAAGAGCATAGGCTGCAATGTCTCAATCAGGAATGTTTTAGATAATGGAGGGTTCAGATCTTTTGCTAGAGCCTCAGTTACTTGGGTCCTCAGTTTAGCATAGGGGATTTCGGAATCTTCAGGTTTATAATGACCAGTTCAGTTGACAGAACATCTGGTTTGTAAAAATGGCAAAATTGGTAAAGGAACTCTGGAAGCAAGTCTGATCTGGTGAGAAATAATTGATCAAGAGCAAAGGACATTGATTCTTTATTCAATGATGATTGTAGGAGTATCTGCTAATGGAGTCAAATTCAGGAGAGTTTTGAAGTCTAACTTGGTAATTGATGATAGAGAGAATTAGTCGCAAGTCATTTGAGACAATTGCTAACCTAGTTTTGTCAGGGGTTGGATACCATTTCTGGTAATTCCACTGAAGAACTGGCCACGGGTACTTGACTGGGATATGAGTCCTGGGAGGACCATAGAAGAGGTTCCTGCGTGCAGATCAACTCATCAGTTGGAAGAGCTGAAGTTCTTTATCAGACATGCTATCAAGAAGTTGTTGGTACCAAGAAACCAGATTCAACATATGAGTTTAATAAGAGGGGGATGTTGAACTTTTATGATAGTCAACATAATGCACTCTGGAATCGATTAAGCTCTAATTTTGGGGAAATTAATCTCAAAATTAATGAGATAAGCTCTCCAGAGACAGATACAGAATGATATGAGCCAATAAGTTATTATGAAAAAATAATAAAAGCGAATATAAATGAGCATTCTTAATTGCACCATAAAATGAACATTGATTACAAGGATCTCTGTCAAGGACAAGGAGAAAAATCAGGAAATTAGGGATGCTGGACCAAGTTTTCTAAATATGACAATGGGTCATATGCCCTGAGGGGGAACTGGATCCCAGGATTAATACTATCATGAGTAAATCAATCAGCCCGGTATGACATAAGGTCATGAGGAGCAAACTCTGAGGAGGCAGTAGCGATTAGGAAGAGGAAGAGAACTGCATGCCAAATGTCATCCTGAGCAACATTGAGAACTGATCGACCATACTCTGCTTGAACCCAAGAAGTATTTGACCTGACATCTGAAGCAGTATTCTCCTGTCCCAATCCTATTCTCGCTGGAAATCTAGGCAAGGGGGTTATGTTAGATCTTTGCCCACATTTCCAGCCGTTTAGATTACCATGTTTTGCTAGGGGATAATTCCTTAAAGAGAGTGAATTGGATATCAGTTGACACCAATTTTAGGTTAACAATGTTTGGGGGATTCTAAGTAATTCTCTGTGTATGAATCCACTGGGGATGCATCTGGGTGAATGCTTAAGATCTCTTTAGTAAGAGTTGCTAACAAAATTGGGGCATCTGTAGTTGATCAATGATTAACTATCAGCTGTTCTGATTGATCAGTTGGGTTATATCTCTAACTGATTGGGAATAAGGAGCAAGTTGTGAGGCAAGTGATGCCAACTGCAACTAGCAAACTGATCAGTTGGTCCATGACCTGTGTCAGAGCTACAGTTCTTTGAACTGGCGCCAAGGGTTGTAGGTGGCTCAAAGCTGAAAATCAAGAAAGGCACTGAGAAGGAAACGGGAAAATGGTTTAGAATACTGAATATTTTATTAATCTAAAAGGCTTTGATATTTATAGTGTGCATCAGGACTCAGTGCCTTCGGAATCAATGGGGTCTCATCCATTCAGGATCTTTACTGATCTTCTGGATTGGCCTCTTCATGGGCATCCTCAATGGATAGCATTGCTCACCTGAATGAAGGGGTGGAAACGCCGCCCCATGTGACTTAGGAATAGGGGAAGAGGATCCTGAAATAGATTTAGCTTGGGTAGGTTTGACAAGCAATCTAGCATGGCGAAATTCAGAAGGAGGGAATTCAATTCAATCTTTATCTTGAATTCTGACAATGCCCCCTCAAGATCCTGTCAGAGGGGGAAATACGGCTGTAGGAACCGACCATGCACCCAATTTACTACAGTCCCTTGGTTGACGTCAGCAATGGATTACTTGGACTTCACCCTATGAATGACTTTATATGGGCCCAACCAAAGTATGTCTAGATTGTTCTGTCAGCCTCCAGGTCGATGGTGATAAAAGAGAATGAGGTCACCTAATTATAAATCTGGTAAGGAGGGTCATCCAAGATTAGATCGGGACGTCTCTCTTCCAGTGGTGGTGATAATGCATTGAGTGGCTTGGGCTTGAAGCCAGTCCATTTCATCGGCTAGATCCCTCATAGTTAATTAAGACTTCTCAGGGGTGGAGGCTTTGAGCAGTGGCTGGACGCTACTTGGTAGCCGAGGTGCCCGCCCATATAGGGCTTCAAATGGGGACATCTTAATGACTCGGTGATAGCTCACCCTGTAGGCAAGCAAGGCGCTGGGCAGAAAATGGTTCCAATGGGCAGGATCCTAGGCGGTCAACTTCTGTAGGATAGAGATAAGAGTCCCATTAGCACGTTCTACAGATCCTTAGTAGATGGGTGGTAAGGGGCAGCGAAACTATGTGTAGTGTCAAATAACAAAGTTAGTCAAGTACTACCTGGGAGGTGAAGTTCAATCCATTGTCCAAAAGTAAGGTCTTGGGGCACCCATGCTGTGTGAAAATGGAATGAACAAGAAAAAGAGCAGTAGCCTTGGCACTGGCAGCAGGGACTGAGATTGCCTCAACCCACTTAGTTAGGTGGTCTACAGCTAGGATAATATACTTGTGGACATGCTATCCTGTGGGAAGGGGACCCACCACGTCGATGCTAATGACATTGAAAGGCTTGGTTGGGGCAACAACTGAGTGCTGGAATAAAGGGTTGGCTCAGTTGTGGGATCAGAAGGTCATACAGGCACCCAAAACCTCCTGGATGATTTCTACCATGTGGTCCCAGTAGCACCATAACTTCAGCCATTCGTGAGTCTTCTTAACTGCCCCGTGTCCCACAGTAGAATGGCCTTCCAGGATGACATTGGTTTGAGAGGAGGAACGGATTTAGGGGAGCCACTTCTTGTTGACTTTCTTGTAAAGTAGTCCATCCTTGATTTGCATGTCTTGAGTCATTTGGCGGAGTTTGGCCTGAACCTCAGGAGGTTCCAATTCCCATTGTTCAGGCCGTCCTATCAGGTCATAGAGACGATCTTCCTCAGGGTCAAGACTGCTAACACCGGCATCTGAGATGCTATCAGCGTTCTGGTGGATCGTTCCTGCTCAATGGACGATGGTGAAATCATAGCTTTGCAGTCTTAGAGCCCACCTGGCAGCCGACCATCAGGGTCCTTCATTTGTTGATGCCACCGGAGTGAGGAGTGGTCTGTAATGTTAGTAAAATGAGTACCGTAGAGGTAGGGCCAAAAATGTTTGATGGCTAATAGGATGGCTAAACACACTCTCTCAGTGATGCTGTAGTTCCGCTAAGCCTTACTTAGCATCTTACTAAAATAAGCCATGGGTGGTCAACCTGGTTCTCATCATGTTGAGCCAGGGTAGCCCCAACAGCGAATTCACTTGCATCTTTGAGCAACAAATAAGGGTTGGTTGAAGTGAGGATGAACTAGAATGGGTTTAGTACATAGAGCAGTTCTCAAGGCATTAAAAGCCTGTTCCTGCTCAGGCCGCCACTCGAACAGTACATTCTTTTGCAGAAGATAGAACAGCGGCTCAGCTAGGTCAGCAAACCATGGGATAAACTGACGTTATTAGCTCACCATGCCAAGAAAGACTTTAATGTCTCACAAGCTTTGGGGGCGTGACATCTTTTCTATGGCGTTGACTTTGTTGGGAATAGGTTAAATGCCACGCTTGGAGACCTGTTGTCTTAGGAACTCTAGCTCAGGCTGAAAGAAAGAGCACTTCAAGAGCTTGAGCTTGATGGAGGCCTTCCTGAAACAGTCAAAAACTTCCTTGAGATGCTCCACATGTCCATTAAAGGTTCGCAAAAAAATGGTAATGTCATCCAGGTAGACGAGGACACATGAGAGCTTTAAGTCCCCAAGGATCCCGTCCATGGCACGCTGGTAAGTGGCTGGGGCGTTACAGAGACCTTGGGGCATCTTTGTGAGCTCAAATAGCCCCTCGTTTGCAATTAGAGCGCACTTGGCTCAGTCTTTGGGGCGAGCTCAACCTGCCAATATCTGCTGGCGAGGTCCATGGCCAAGAAGTACTGGGAACTGGCAAGTAGATGGAGAGAGTCATCAATCTGGGGGAGGGGATAACTGTCCTTCTTGGTGATGGAGTTAAGTCATTGATAATCCATCACCACCTGGTGCTTGACATCCTTCTTTCAGACCGGCAGGAGAGGGGAGGCCCAAGAACTATGTAAAGGGACTAGGAGCCTAGCATCAAATAGCTGTTTAAGTTCCACCATCACCTGGGCCTCTTTGACCTTGCCATTTCGTTAAGGACAGGACTGAAGAGGGGGAGCATCCCCGCTTTCTATGTGTTGGAGGACTCCGTTCATTCTTCCAAAATCATAGGTTGAGTTTGAGAATAGGTCCAAGTATTCCTCCAACAGCTCCTGGACCTTATGTCGCTGCTCGTCAGAGAGGTCTTTCCCAAAATTAGCATCAACCAGACCAACTGAGAGTGGCGACTCCAAGTCAAAATCCCTCAAGTCCCCAAAGCTCTGGACGTCAGCAACAGCCCCTATCAATAATAGGCAGGCATAAGTGGCGGGACTGTTTGGACCTACAACTTTGGGCTTGTCAGTCAGGTTGGTTATCAACACATATATAGATTTGGCATACGCTGGATCAAGGCTCCCAGGGCAGGTCAGAACTTCTTTAGGTGATAGGTTGTCTAAGACTCATATTTCTAATAGGTATCCTGAGGGAATGTTGACATGGACCCAAGTGTTGATAATGACTTGGGACTTCGGGGGTACAGGAGTCACCCAGGATAAATAGATTGGCATTCTTTCCTATCCGTCAACAGCAGGAGGGTGTAGCTGGACTTGAGAGCCCTAGATATGATACTCAAGCTGATCGATTTGGCCTTCATTCTCTAGTAGACAGGCTCAGGCTCTGACCTCCGCCTTAAAGTCATGATTAGTTTCAAAAAGTAGAGGGACTTGATGTCCTAGGAGAGAGAGGAAACCACAATCATAATGAAGCACCACTGAATAATCTCAAAGAAATTGAGCCCCGAGGAGAAGGTCATAACTGGGGTTGTCTAGTGCAACTGTGGGGGTGTTCACAGCAAGTTTCCCAAACTGCAACAGCAAGGAGGAATAAGCTCCATTAGATCAGGTACATTGCGGGCCACCTGTGCCATATTCCATGTAGTGGGGCAGATTTGGAGCAACCTAACCCCTTTCATCAATTTAGAGGATATGACATTCACGAGGGAGCCACTATCAACTATGGCAAAAACTGGAATCTTGTGGACCCAGACGGCGACTCAGGTAACCAAGCTTACAAATTGGGGCGGCAATGTGAGGAACATGGAAAAATCATCAGAAGAAGAGTAAGCAGTATCAACATCTTTATTATCATTAGATACCAAAACTACTTCTTCTGGTATGACGGCTTCTGGTTAATTCACATAGGATAATTGAGGCTGGATGGGGATGTCAGCATGAAGTTCATCGTCCTTCATGATGATGGCCCTTTTCCAGCCTCCTCAGCAATCCATTTCCAACAAACCTGGTCAGTAGGTCTGAAGACATTATGATAGGTTCATTGAGGATGTGGATTCTTCTGGTTTTTGACTACATGGACCGCTAGGGCGGTTAGAGGACCTGTAGACGTAGCCTTAAAGTGTAGAGTTGAGACAGGGATCTTGTTGAGGGCTGCCTTGATCTCCCAAATACAGGTAAACTCATTCTTCTGCCAATCATATTCATTTAAACTCAGGACAGGATCTTAAGGCAGAAATAACAGCAGTAATAGCATCGTCCAGGGTGTTATGATCCATTGTCACCAAAGGTTGTGCTTGGGCATAGAACCAGTTGGCAAACTCCATGGGGTTTTCCCCTTAATTCAGACAGATGCTGTAAAAATATACTTTTGGTTGATTATTGGTCGTCAACCCAGTAACCTTTTTACTACACAGGTTTGATTTCCTCATGCACTTCACGTTGTATAAAATGTATTATCCGATAATAGTATGAATACTATTATTTGTAGTTGAGTTTTAACTATTATTAGGTACAACACTTTTGCCAGTACTTCCAATTAAATACTCTATAAGTTATACTTGTAGGGATTTGTTCCCTACATTCCTGTCCACCCGATTTTCATACAGATACCCTGGTGACAGTCTCTTTTGGCCCAACACACAGTCAGCAGCTATCCTTTATTGTGGTTCCCTTTGTCTCAAAATCCCCGCTCAGATCTCTACTCTTCTCTCTGAGAGTCTTCTAATTATTGCCTTTTGCAATAATATCCTTGAGATGGAACGTCAAAATGGAAGCTGATAGTCTAACTATACAACAAATTGATGATATTACTAATAATACTAATAATACTACTTTTTACTGGTAATACTACTGTTTTTTATTATAGTGAATCCTAGGGAATTATATAGTAGGGGATTCAGCCATCTAATCCTCGGTTGACACCTCTTCAATGAAATGGCAGCCATTGCCATTTAATCACCCTTCCTCATCTTGGCAGCGATGGTCTTTCCCATCCTGGCTAGGATTCTGTCATTGGATATCCTCGAGACCTCAAACAAAAAGAGCCAGAAAACGTGTCCCTAACGTTTTAACTCTTGATCCAAGCAAACCAACCATAATTGGCTAGTGACCTGCTTAGGTGATGAGACTAATACTCATTATGGCTGGTCACTTCACCAACTGATCAATTCGCTAGTTGCAGGCGGCATCACTCACCTCGCAACTCACTATTCATTCCTAATCATTCAGTGATGAAACCCAAACAAATCCCAATCGGTACACCTGATAGTTAATCACTATAAGATGCCCCTATTTTGTCAGCCACTCCGCCTGATGAGATCTTAGGTATTCATCTGGATCAATCCTCAATGGATATGACCAGGTGAATATCACAAAATCCCCCAAACGTAGTTCCTCTAAAGCTCATGCCAACCAATTTTCAATTCACTTCACCTTAGAGAATTTTCCCTAGCGACACCAGGTAATATAGCAGGCTGGGAATATGTGCAAAAATCCCAACAGATGCCCATGAATGCTTGATTTTTTTGGCCAGGGCTTGATTGCTGTTAAACTCTTGGATCAAGGCTGTACAGACCTGTTCCCAGGTGTTACACACTTTTTAAATGGGGGGTCATGATTTCCTGGGTGGTCTATCTAGGAAGGAGTGGATATGCTTCACCCTTTGCCAATTGGTGGTCTCCTCCATGGAACTCTCATAGGCGTACAGAAAGGAGGCGATACTCTCTCGTCCAGGGGTGAACCTTTCCTTAAAGCTAGGTTCAAAGTTAGCTACGATGGGAGTGGAAAGGGTGCTACTGCATGGGATAGGTACCAACTCTGAGATCTCAGTTTCCGCATAATCCTGAGGAGCACACTGATCCAGCCGCTGCCGCAAGCCTTCTAAGTCCTCTTGGATTAGTCCCAATTTCAGCTGAGGGTGGAAGTGGATGCCTTATTGGCAACCTGCTCCTTTAGGGATTAGATCTCAGTATTCTGTAGGTGGAGCTGGATTTTAAGGGTGGCCAACTGGGTTTCAAACCCTCAAAAAGTTTGTTCAATCTGGAGGTATGAGTGTTGGTAAGCTTAGTGAAGGAACTGATATTATCCATCTCATCTGACAATGCACCAAATGGAGACCCTGGGGTCAAGGGGGACTCCATCTGAGCGGAGTTTAAACCCCCACCGACACATTTTGGATTTGATTCCATAGGGCAGCCAGGACTATTTACACATCCCTTTGCTAGGGGTCTTTGGGTTCGCTCAATATTGAAGGGCCTGAGGGCCCTTGAGGCCTGTGGGGTTCTTTGGGTTCAGCTGGCCCTTGACGCCCTTCAGGGCCTTCAGGCCCCTAGGACCTTCAGGCCCCGTACTCATAGAGGGGTAGTCATGAGAGGCCAGCTCTCAGTAATGCTGTTGCAGGGACTGCACCAATTCTTCGACTTGAAGGAGATGCTGATTCCAATTCACCTCAAGTAGCTGAGCATTTTGACAAAACTGCTCCTCGAGGCAGCTAGAGATTCTGCTGTCTAGCACCACAATTTGATCGCGGATCTCATTAATCAATCTTTGGTTATCCATAATGGCTTTGCGGTTGTTGTGCACAAATGAAGAGGCAGTACATAGAATCAATGATGTAGGAGTGTAAATTTTGGTTGAGTCCTAGTTGTTGAGAGACCTCCTGAAGGTGTAATCCGACTAGCTGAAGTAGATGATGGATAGCAGGGTGGACAAAGTTAAAAAGGTAGCAATCAGGCCCCAGGGTAAGTTCCCCAGCTGGCAATATGGCCGAGATGTAGAGGTCCTGCATTGTGGAAGGTATGGAGGAGGTACAGGAGCGGCTGAAGTGGGAGCCCTTGGAGTAGATGCCATTTATTAGTTGTTGGATGACATCATTGAGGTTTTCATATTGGAGTTGGTATTGGCTCCCATTGAGGGAGAGCAGCAAGAGTTGGAAGGTGGCCCAAAATTCTAGTCTCTCTGGCTGCAAGGGTGGCATTGAATATCACGAGGTACTAACCCATCATGTAATGCTTCTCAAATGACCAGTCATTTGGTCGTCAGGGCTGCTAGTATTTCCAATTTTGTGATAGACGTTTTCACTTAGGAAAGCTTGGAGCCCCCTGTAGTGAGCACCACTTTGTCGGCACTACAGTTCTTTGAACTGGCGCCAAGGGTTGTAGGTGGCTCAAAGCTGAAAAAAACAGAAAGGCACTGAGAAGGAAACGGGAAAAATATGTTAGAATACCGAATATTTTATTAAGCTAAAAGGCTTTGATATTTGTAGGGTGAATTGGGACTCAGTGCCTTCAGGATTGTCGAAACCTCATCCATTCAGATCTTTACTGATTTTCCAGAATGGCCTCCTCATGGGAATCCTCAATGGATAGCGTTGCTCATCTGACTAAAGGGGTGGAAACGCCGCTCAATGTGACTCAGGAATAGGGGAGGAGGATCCTGAAATAGATTTAGCTCAGGTAGGTTTGATGACATATTTGGCACAGCCCAATTTGGAAGAAGGGAATTCTGTTAAATCTTTATCTTGAATTATGACAGCCTGTTTTATGGGTAACAGTTCCCATTACCTAAGCAGGTTTCTCACCAAATATGGTTGGATTACTAGGGTCAAGCAGAAAATGTTGAGGACACTTTTTTAACTTTACCCTTTAAGGTCTTGAGGATGTCCAATGAAGGTTTCCTAGTCAGGATGGGGAAGACCATCTCTGATTAGATTGCGAAGGGTAATTTGACAGCAACAGCTGCCATTTCATCACTAAAGTGCAAACCGATGGTTGGGCTTTGAATTCCCTCTATAAATTCCTATGAGAATTCATTTAATAAACATTATTTTGAACATTGAAATATCAGAAATTATTATTATTTCTATTCATTTCAAGAAAATTACCTCTGAGTCCTTTAAAAGGAGACTCTTTAGTAGGATAAAGTGTAAAGATTGAGGATCCTGAGAAGAAAGCTGAGCTGAGAAAGGAATTACTTTTGACTTAGTGTCACCAAAGGATATGCCATAAACGAGGAGCTGAGTGAGTAAAAGTAAGCGGATAAGGGAATAAATCCCTACTGAGGAAATCTAGAGTTTTTTGAGGAGGAATACCTGTCAAGCTTTGGACCTAACCCTAGTGATCTATTCAATTATGGATAATAGTCTTCATACTATTATCAATTAAATATATATCGTCAAGCAACATGAGGATTGCACAAAACAGGCCTGTGCAGTTATCAAACTAGGGGTTAATAACTCTAAGCAAGCAGCGAAGCCCCTATAATTTCAACAATTGGTGCTATCATGACTATTATGTCCTTTATGCCATCATTACTGAAACTCAATGGCCCCATAACATCTATGGACACTGTGTGCCAAGCAGAACCATGGGGTACAAACCAGTTCCATGCTACATTCTTTGTGATTTATGGATTAGCACTATATGCAACAGACAAGATAATCTGTGATCTCATAATCAATTAATTTTAAAATAATGTTGATGACAATGGTCTATAATCTTTCTTGACCACCATGGTCAATGACTTTGTGCTCAGCTTTGATAATTCTCACTCATTTTAATCTTTTAAATGAAAAACCTGTTTTCCATCAATTCATTTATATAGCTGTTCTCACTTCAATTCAGAATTCTTCATCACTTTTTTAACACGCACTATATTCTTGTGATTTATAACTGAGGTTCCTTCTGACCATCCGCAGGAACAACTCATCATCTTGATGATATACAAATGAATGGCAGTTACCTTGACTTTCCTTCAGCGTTATGACATGTTGCTCCTGCTATGTGGATAACCTGAAAGTCATAAGCTTTCATTTTTAATGTGTTAGTCGTCCCTCTGGTTCCTTAAAGTTATGTAGCCACACATGGACAAGAAGTCAGTTATGACTTTAAAGTAAATCCCATATAGTACATAAAAGATCGTTTGCAGTCATAAATCATCATGAGGCACTTGATCTCTGTAATGGTGTAGTTCTTTTCTTCTGACATCAGTGTTCTGATTACATTTGCCATTAGATGCTCTTCCCCATCATTTATTAAATTTAAAGAAAATGGTGCCAACCGCCATTAACGAGGTATCTGTCTGAATAATAAATTCCTGATTTAAACTTGGGTATTTCTGCACAGGGATACTCATTAGTTATTTTCATAGCTTTCAAAAGATTTTTTGGCCTCATTATTCTACAAAAATCCTTTTTAAAACATTATAATAGGTTAAATAATGGCTCAGCGATTCAGTAAAATCTTTGATGAAATGGTGATAGTATCCAACCATCCCAAGAAAAACTTGAATATCCTGAATGCTCTTCAGAATTAACATCCACTCAATGGCCTTCACCTTAAGCAGTTGCAGTTGTATCCGCTGTAGCATAATACAAACCTTAAGATTTAGTCTCCTTGTTAAAAAAGGCATTCTCTCAGCTTAATTTTTTCAGATTCGCCTTTGTCAGGCGCTTGATACTTCCTCTAAATGCTCCAAATGATTTTAATATGTCCTTCTGAAGATTTTGATGTTGTCTAAGTAAACTAGAATGCAAGAAAATTTTGAATCACTTAATATTGAATCCATGGCCCTCTGGAATGTCACCGGCGCATTGCACAATCCCTGGGGCATTCTGGTCAGCTGATACAACCCTTATGTGTGGTAATCATTTTACATTTTTCCTTATCTTATTTTGGAAAATCGATTTGCCCATATTCTTAAATAAATCCCATCTATAAAAAGTACTTGGCAACTCTGCAATCAAGAGCAATATTGATCCTCAGCAGCGGATAGGAATCTTTCTTAGTTATATTTTTAATTGAAAATAATCAATAACCACATGTATTTAATCCAAATTTTTCTTTATAATCAGAATTGGGCTCTCCCAGAGATTTGATGATGGAACAAGGGGCTCATGATCTACTAACTTGCTGTTTTCTTTTTATCCACATCTTCACCAGCCCTGTATTAGTGGATTGATCGAATTCATATCAGCGAGTATTCCCCTGTGTTGACCATGTAGATCACATCTTTTAAGCATCCAAGGTTGTGGTCATCCTGGGGAAGTACCACTCAATAATTTTAAAAATTCAGAAGATTTTCCATAAGCGTTGTTCTGATAGATCAGTCAATTGCTCCCTATTGACTAGTACATTGACATTTTCAGCAACATCTGCTGGTAATCTCATTTTTATACCATTCCAAAATCATGGAATTCACTGAGTTCTGCCTTCAGGATCAAATGAAGAAAAGTGATGGTTTTATTGTTTTCAACTTTCATTGGGTTATCACCCAGATTGGCTAGAAGTTTTCTTATTACTTGTAGCTCGGCATAATCTCTAGCACCACCCATGGCTCAATCCTCAATTTATTCCATGGGGTGACGACTTCTCCATATAGCTGTTCCTAAAATTTCAAGTGTTAACCTGTGTTAAATATAATTTGGATCCTGGAGGAACAGTGTTTGTCATACTCATCCTTAAAGGTATTCCACGATTTTCAGGATCTCCTTCAGCATTTCCCTCCGTTTTCATCCAACTAATATGTACTGAATGGGTATAATGCTATTGTTGAAAACAGATTTATAAAATTATTCATTTTCATCAGTAGAGCATCTGCTTTCCGCTGATATACCAAGGTCAGGATTTGCCAAAAAATCTTCAGTGTATTATCTTTAAGAACACACTTCACACCATACTTTCTCAGGATTTCCGTCTCAATGAATATGTCGTAATTTTGATTAGCCAACACTATGGCAGGAGCTGATACCACTAGTGATATGAACCGTAATGGTAGCATACTTTTGGCTCCACAAGATATGGAGAAATCTGGTTCAGCGGTTTCATACTCTTTCTGGTGCTTTAATCTGGCAAAATCTTCATTTGTTTCAATTATTTAGTTAAAACAATATTGATGGGCTCTCCGCTGTCAAGTATCACCTGTATACTTATTTTATTGACAATAATATCTGCAAATGTACACTCAGAGTATTGTAGTAAAGTTTTACTATGTGAATAGTGGCATCAATTGTCAAATTGAGAGTATAAATTAACTGCATGGATAAATCAGGAAAAAGATTACTTGATTGCGCTAATAGGTAAGATAGTGGTTGCCTCATCAAGTTCTATTTTGACTGTTTCTTCAGGACTTTTAAAGGATCTGTTCTTTTCCACTATCTGTCAAGCGTACAGACAAACAACCTCCTTCACAGTTTAGAGTCTATCCCCTTCACTTTTGCTCAGGTAATCACTGTTGGAATCAGGATTTTTGTGCATGAACGCGGGTTTTGATGAGCCCCTGATTTCAACAATATGGAAGAAGTATTTCTCTCAACTGCCAAAATAAATGAAGGGGATTTTTGACCACTAACTGAAATTTTAAAATTTATAACTCATAAAAAAGGTTGGATTTAATAAAGTTTTATTAGTAGTGGCAAGCAGTTTAAGAAGCGACCCTCTTATGATTGCACTGCTTTGTATTTAAATTAACTAAAGTCTTAAAGTGAGATAGCCAAATAATTCATTATTAGCTTTAAGCATATTTAGTAAATATGTGAATTGACATATTAAAGCTCTTGAAACTAGCCTCGATTTGACAGAATGGCCAATGGATGGTTGAGAGTAGGTTGGACAAGGCCATGAGGTAAAGATAAAAAAATTAAGCCAATCACCATGGGGAAAAAGTTTCACCTGGTGTGACCTCCTCCAGGACTATAAAAGGGCCTGGTATCCACATTGGAGTTTGAACTAAATTGGATATGGACGCGGGGGACCTCCAAATTGTTCCCCTTATTCTTCTGGAAATTTTGCATAATCTATTACTAATTGTAGGCCTGTTTGTTTGAGCAGTGGGAGTAATTGCCTTACTCCATGAGGCCTGATTCCACCAAGAATTAGATAGGCGTTTTTATATTAAAATCGGAGTTATTTTGCTTCCAAAATATTCTTACTTACTATTCAAACAACCATTTGTCTGAAAATCACGTTGAAGTCCAAATTGATCACCTGGCAAAGCAATCTGGTGCTTTGTTTTCCACAAAGAATTATATATTTCAATTTCATTGTTCATTATGTCAGGGGGAACAGGTTTGCAATGGTCTAAATTTTCCTTTATCTAGACTGCTGGTCTTTTTCTCAACTCTGAAAAAGTTTCTTTTTCCTTAATCTGAACAAAATTAACATGTTCTTTCAGCTTCTCATCCCAACATTGAACAACTACATGCCCAAGTTTTCCACATTGGAAACAATGAATTGACATCTATCCTCTTGTTTCTGCCCTTCAGTTTATTTCCCATTACAATTCAATTCTCAGGCTTCTTATTGGTCTCATTGAAAGCAATGCTTTTCTGAGCTTTCATCTGAATCAATTAAAAAGTTCAGTTGGGGGCCTTAGAGTTTCTCTAAAAATTTTTAGATGAGCCACCATCATAGATATAGAAGTTTGGTTCACCGGCACAAATACCATAATCTAATACAGCTCTCTATAGAGCTGAAGTGCCGCTTGAGTAGCGTTGCATGTATCAAAGTCTGATATTACTTTTGCCCCAGCAGGATCAGCGACTTCTGTTAAAAATGGTCTGTAAAAGAAACCACGGTTTTATCATTTCTATATTATATGCCCATAAACTGTTGTTTATGTTTGGCAATCTAGTAAAGCTTTTAAACTCAATAAGTTTCGCTTCCTTTGCTTCATAGTATGATCAATTTCCTACATTAAGATGGGGCAACACCAGATTCTTGCAAGTGGTGTCTAAACAGTTCATTATGGTTACCACTTTTTTCAATCCCCATATCCAAACATTGTCATCTCAAAAAGACAGAAAACGCCAGTTCATTATCCTGGTAATATGTGGGCAATTATGGCTGCCAGGATTCGAGATAAAAATTGTATCAAATTCCCATCTTCCAAATCCAGCCGTGCCAAATTAGTCATCGAACCTAACCAAGCTAAAACTCTTTCAGGATCATCCACACCTATTCCTGAGTCATGTGGAGCGGCCTTTCCACCCATTCAGTCAGGTGAGCGACGCTATCCATTGAGGATGCCCTCAAGGAGCCATTCCAGAAGATCAGTAAAGATCCTGATCAGATAAGGCTTCAAAGATCTAAAGGCACCAAGCCCCAATGCACCCTATAATTATCGAAGCCTTTTAATTTAATAAATTATACAGTATTCTAACTCATTTTTCCGTTTCCTCCTCAGTGCTCTTTTCCAATTTTTCCAGCTTTGAGCCACTGCAAACCTGGCGCCAGTCCAAAGAACTGTAGCGCTGACAGAAGTGGTGCTCTCTACAGGGGCTCTGAGCTGAGCTAAGTGAAAACGTCTAGCAAAAATGGAAACTAATAGTAGCCCTGATGACCAAATGACTTGTCAATTGAGGAGCGTTACACGATGGGTTAATACTTCACAATATGTGATGCTGCCCTCGCAGCTGGAAAGGCTAGAGTTCTGTGCCGCCTTCCAACTCTCGCTGCCCTCCCTAGATGGGAGCCAATACCAACTTCAGTTTGAACATACCAATGATGTCATTCAACAACTAATAAATGGCATCTACTCCGTGGGTTCCCACTTCAGCCGCTCCTGTACCTCCTCCATACCTTCCACAATGAAGGACCTCTACATCTCGGCCATATTACCTGCTGGGGAGCTTACCTTGGGGCCTGATCACTACCTTCATAACTTCATCCACCCTGCAATTCATCACCTCCTCCAGTTAGTTGGATTACACCATCAGGAGGTCTCCCGGCACCTAGGGATCACCTAGAATTTACATTCCTATTATCGACTTCTACAATGCTGCCTTCTCTTCATGAATGACAATCACAAAGCTATTCTCGATAACCAATGATTAATCATTATGATCCATGATTAAGTCGTGGTATTAGATAGCAGCATCTCCAACTACCTCAAGGAGCAGTTTCGCCAAAACGCCCAGCTGTTTGAAGCAACATGGACCCAGCGTTTACACCAAGTCACAGAACTGGTACAGTCCCTACAGCAACGCTACCAAGAGCTGGCCTCTCATGACTATCCCCTCGCGGATGCTGGGCCAGAAGGGCCTAGGGGGCCAGAAGGTCCCAAGGGGCGTCAAGGGCCAGCTGGACCCAAGGGACCACGTGGGCCTCGAGGGCCTTCAGGCCCCCCAACCTTGGGCAAACCTATAGCCCTGGTGAAGGAATATAATAACCGCCCTGGCTGCCTTGCGGGACCAGATCCAAAAGGTGGCATTGGGGTGCAAGCTCATATTGGATGGTGTCCCCCTCTACCCCCAGGGTCTCCATCAAAGTGCTGTCAGATGAGATAGATAACCTCAGCGCTTTTGCAAGGCTTACCAACGCTCGCATCTCCCAGCTTGAAACAACATGCCATGGGTTTGAAACCCAGTTGGACACCATCAAAAACCAGCTCCAGCAACAGAACGCTGAGACTCAATCCTTAAAGGAGCAGGTTGCCAGCAAGGTGTCCGCTTCCACCCTCAGTCAAAATTGGGACTACATCCAAGAGGACTTAGAAGGCTTGCGGAGGTGGTTAGATCAGCGGGTTCCTTGAGAATATGCCGAAACAGAGATCTCAGAGCCAACACCTATCCCAGGCACTAACACCCTTTCCACTCCTATTGTCACTAACTTTAAACCTAGTTTCAAGGAAAAGTTTACCCCCAGATGGGAGAGTATTGCCTCCTTCCTCTATGCCTACAAGAGTTTCATGGAGGAGGCCACCAATTAACAAAAGGTGAAGCATATTTACTCCTGTCTAGACAGCACCACCCGGGAAATCATGACTCCCCATCTGAAGGAGTGTAACACTTGGGAACAGGTTTGCACCGCCCTGATCCAAGAGTTTGGCAGTAACCAAACCTTGTCCAATCAGAAGCAAGCGTTCATGGGCATTCAACTTAACTTAGGAGAAAACTTTATGGAGTTTCCCAACTGGTTCTACGCTCAGGCACTACCTTTGATTATGATGAACTGTATCACTCTGGATGACGCCATCACCGCCATCATCTCCGCCTTGGGGTCCTATCCTGAGGTCCAAATGCACATGATCGGGCAGAAGAATGGGTTCACTTGTATCAGGGAGATTAAGGAGGCCCTCAACGAGATCCCTGCCACGATCCTGCACTCTTAAGCTGCGTCCACTGACCCCTCTAACCACCCTAGGGTCCATGTAGTTGAGGACCAGAAAACCCCCATCCTCAGTGCACCTATTGCAATGGCTTTAGGCATAGCGCTAAGGCTTGTTGGAAACATCTAGCTGAGGAGGCGGGAATAGGGCAGTCAGCATGAAGGAAGAGGCGCTCCATGACGACACCCCTGTCCAGCCTCAAGTATCCCCTACACACAAACCAGAAGCTGTTAACTCCAAGGAAGTAGCTGCGGTATCTAATGACAATAAAGACATTGATACTGCTTGCTCTTCTTCTGATGATTCTCCCATGTTCCTTACGTTGCCGCCTCAGTCTGGAAGTTTGGTCACCCAAGTCACCGTCTAGGTCCACAAGATTCCAGTTTACGCCTTAGTTGACAGTGGCTCCCCCATGAACGTTATCTCTTCCAAGCTGATGAAACACATCAAGGTCGCCCCTGATATGCCGCACTACATGGAGTATGGCTTGGCTGGCCCCCAGTGCACCCAATCCATAGGGGCCTATTCCTCTCTACTGATTTTGTTCGGAAAGCTCACTTTGGATACAGCTGCCATCGCTATGGACAACACTAGCTACGATCTGCTCCTTGGGACCCAGTTTCTTTGAGACTATTTGGCTGTTATCCAAGAAAATTGTGGTTTTCTCTCCCTTTTAGGAACATCGAGTCCCTCTGGTTTTTGAGACTGCCCATGATTCTAGGGCTGATGTCAAGGCCTGAGCCTGCCTACTGGAGACTGAAGGATGAATCAATTAGCTCAAGTACCATATCCAGAGCTCTTGAGTCTAGCTACCCCCTCCTGCTGTGGATGGATCAGAGGGGATGCCAATCTACTTGCCCCGGGCAACTACCGTGCCCCCAAATCTTAAGTTGTTGTTGACACCTAGGTCCACATCAACATTCCCTTAGGGTATTTACTGGAGGTCTGAGGCCTAAATAACCCATCTCCTAAGAAAGTGCTGACCTGTCCCAGAATCCTTGATCCAGCATATGCCAGATCGATATCAGTGTTGCTAGCCAACCTGACTGACAAACCAAAAGTTGTAGGTCCTAACCAACCTGCCACTTACATCCGCCTGTTACCAATGGGGGCTGTTGCTGATGTCCGAAGCTTTGGGGACTTAAGGGAATTTGGCTTGGAGTCACCACCCTTGGTTAATTTGGTCGACGCTAACATAGGAAAGGACCTCTCTGATGAACAGCGACTTAAAGTTCAGGAGCTTCTGGAGGAATACTCGGATCTATTCTCCACTTTGACCTACAATTTTGGAAGGATGAACGGAGTCCTTCACCATGTAGAAACTGGGGACGCCCCTTTTTGGTCCTGGCCTTACTGCAAGAGCAAGGTCAAAGAGGCCCAGGTCACAGTAGAACTCAAACAGCTGCTCGACGTGGGGCTCTTGGTCCCTTTGCATAGTCCTTGGTCTTCTCCTCTTTTTATGGTCCAAAAGAAGGATGGCAAGCATCAGGTGATGATGGATTATCAATGACTTAACTCCATCACCAAGAAGGACAGCTATCCTCTGCACCAGATCGATGATTCCCTCCATCTGCTTGTGGGTTCCCAGTACTTCTTGGCCATGGACCTCACCAGCGGCTTGGCAGGTCAAGCTTGCTCCTGAAGACTAGGCCAAGTGTGCTCTAATCGCCCATGAGGGGCTGTTCAAGCCCACCCGGATGCCCCAAGGCCTCTGCAACGCCCCAGCCACGTTCCAGCGCGCCATGGATGGGATCCTTGGGGACCTGAAGCTCTCCTGTGTCCTGGTCTACCTGGATGAAATCACCATCATTTAGCGAACTTTTAATGGACATGTCAAACATCTTAAGGAAGTCTTCAAGCATCTCTGGATGGCCTCCATCAAGCTCAAGCTCTCAAAGTGCTCCTTTTTCCAGCCCAAGATAGAGTTTCTAGGCCATAAGGTCTCCAAGCTGGCATTCAACCTATCCCCAACAAAGTCAACGCCATAGAAAATATGTCACGCCCCCAAAGCCTATGAGAAATTTTAGTCTTTTTAGGTATGGTGGGCTATTACCGTCAGTTCATCCCATGGTTTGTTGACCTCGCCAAGCCGTTGTTCTACCTTCTACAAAAAAGTACCATTTGAATGGCGACCTGAGCAGGAGCAGGCCTTCAACACTTTATGTATGGCCTTATGTACTAAACCTGTTCTAGTTCATCCCCATTTTGACAAGCCTTTCTTGATGTTCACGGATGCTAGCGATGATGCTGTTGGGGCTATCCTGGCTCAGCACGATGAGAACCAAGTTGATCATCCCATAGCTTATTTTAGCAAGACCCTAAGAAAGTCTGAGCGGAACTACAGTGTCACCGAGAGAAAATGCCTAGAAGTTCTCTTAGCCATCAAGCATTTCAGGCCCTACCTCTACGGTACCCATAATACTATCATTACTGACCATTCTTCCCTTCGATGGCTGCAACAAATGAAAGACCCAGATGGACAATTGGCCAAGTGGGCCCTACGACTACAAAGCTACGACTTCACCATCATCCACCGCGCCAGCGCTATTCACCAAAATGCTAACGGACTCTCCAGGATGCTGGTATTAGCAGTTCTGACCACAGAGGAGGATCGGCTCTATGACTTGATAGGACAGCTCGAATTATGGGAACTGGAATCCCCCCAGGTCCAAGCCAAAATACGCCAGATGACTCAAGACACCCAGATCAAGGATGGGTTACTTTATAAGAAAGTCAACAAGAGGTGGCTCCCCTACATCTGGCCTTCCTCTCATACTGACATCATCCTGGAAGGCCATACTACTGTTGGGCATGGTGCGGTCAAGAAGGCCCATGAGTAGCTGAAGTCACGCTGCTTCTGGGACCAAATGGTCAAAACCATCTAAGAGGTACTGGAAGCTTGTATGACCTGTTGATCCCAATACCAGGCTAACCCTCAATATCAGCACTCCATTGTTGCGCCAACCAAACCTTTCAATGTCATTAGTATCGATGTGGTGTGTCCCATCCCCACTGGGCTACATGGTCACAAGTATATCATCCTTGCCATAGACCATCTAACTTAGTGGGTTGAGGCGATCTTAGTCCCTGCAGCCACCGCTAAGGCTACCGCCCTATTTCTTGTTTGCTCCATTTTCACCCAGCACAGGTGCCCCAAACCTTGCTCTTGGACAATGGTTTGAACTTCACCTCCCAGGTAATACAGGAATTAACTTCGTTATTTGGCACCGTCCAGAGTTTTGCTGCTCCCTAAAACCCTTCTACTAATGGGGTGGTAGAACGGGCTAATGGAACTCTTATCTCCATCCTACGGAAGTTGGCCAACTCAGATCCTGCCCGCTGGAACCATTATTTGCCCAGCGTCTTACTTGCTTACCAGGTAAGCTATCACCGTGTCATCAAAATGTCCCCATTCAAAGACCCTGTATGGGCAGGCACCTCGGCTACCCAGTAGCGTCCAGCCCCTGCTTGAAGCCTCCACCCCCAAGAGCACCGATTTAAATATGAGGGCTCTAGCCAATGAAATTGTTAGGCACCAAGCCCAAGCCACTCAAGGCATTGTTACCACCACTGGAAAAGAGACATCCCAATCAAATCTCGGATGACCCTCCTTACCAGAATTTCAACTAGGTGACCTCATTCTCTTTTATCATCATTGACCTGGACGCTGACAGAACAAGCTCGACATACTGTGGTCTGGACTCTACAAAGTTATACACAAGGTGAAGTCTGAGTACTCCATTGCTGACATCAATCAGGGGACTGTTGTAAACTGGGTGCATGGTCAGTTCCTCTGGCTGTACACCCCCCTCCGACAGGATCTTGAAGGGGGCCTTGTCAGGATTTGAGATAAAATTGTATCAAATTCCCATCTTCTGAATCTGGCTGTGCCAAATCGGTCATTGAACCTAACTAAGCTAAAACTCTTTCAGGATCATCCTCACCTATTCCTGAGTCACATGGAGTGGCCTTTCCACCCATTCAGTCGGGTGAGCGACGCTATCCATTGAGGATTCCCTCAAGGAGGCCATTCCAGAAGATCAGTAAAGATCCTTTTGGATGAGGCTCCAAAGATCCCAAAGGCACCGAGTCCTGACACACCCTATACATATTGAAGCCTTTTAATTTAATAAATTATTTGGCATTCTAACTCATTTTTCTGTTTCCTCCTCAGTGCTCTGTTCCAATTTTTCCAGCTTTGAGCCACTGAAAACCCTGGCGCCAGTCCAAAGAACTGTAGCGCTGACAATGGCTTATTCTGACATTCTTCTATCACTTCACTGCCAGAGGATTCCTGCCCAATAACCCAACTAAGCATAGGCGTTGCTTTTGAAGTCATCTATGACTTTGCAAAATATGTCTTAAGCATATTTCTGAAAGCGGATAACTTCCCAACTGGAGTTTCATAGGTATTATCATCAGCTTCATTCGCCTTTAGTTGTTAGCAATCACACTTGTTTTTCTTGTTCCTCAATATGCTTAAATATTCACGCCATGTCCTTATGAACTGGCAGAAGCGTTCTCTGTCCATTTCACATTCAGTTCTTTGGAATAAAGATTTTTTTAATTTTTTCGTCCTTCTTTCACTTCAATGTGGCACCTCCTGTAGAGACCGTTATTAACGTTAATTACCAGATTAATCTCTTTTACAGCTTTAGTTGCATGCTTTTCCAAAGTAGTGACATCATCTTGCTATGACAAGCTTATAACGTTTTGGTTGAAGGTCCATAAGTCCATTTAGAGCTTTAGAAGCTCATTTTTATATGTCATTAGTGATAATTTCTCTTAATAAATTTGTTTTATAAAAACTTTAACTAACCCATATTGAGCACCAAATCTTTAATTTTAAGCGCTGCTTATTTTTAACAATGAGTACCGAGTATAAACTTCTGGGTAGCTTGAAGTTTTAGCTCTCCAGTTAACTTCACAGTTTTTTAGTATGTGCGTTATTTTAATTATTGATATTGAACACTGTAGGCTTTTCTTTCTCGTTGCAATCGCTATTGCAACCTATTCAATTCAAGACTGAATCTAGTTAGATAATCTCACAGAGGAGATTAGTCTGCGCCTATGTCAGGGAGCAGTTGGGCAAGCAAGGTAAGAGGAGCAGGTGGAAGGCCTGCGGCCTCCAACATTCGAAAATGCCCCAGAGAATCCAAAGGAATTGACAAAAATACTAAGAAACTGGCAGTCACTATTTCCCCAGAGATACTCGCATGGCAAGCACGATGCAACCAGTACATCAACACGCCACACTCCCAGCCAATTTCGTTGGTGGAATTTGGAGTCCGCGTGTTTCTGGACATCCAAAAACGGCCTTATGGGAAAAATTTTATGAAGATGTACACACAATTTTCCTGACTGCGGTGTACGTTGCACCTCACTCCATGTCACACGGTTGGCTGGACCTAGGTTTTGAAAGCAAACCAGCAGTAGACGAGGCTGCAGCAGTGCACATATTGGTCGACCTCCATAAAGGGCAATGGGTCTTCGAAACTAAATGCACCAGATGGACAAAATTGAACCAAATCTTCCTCATGTTCGACTTCTTGCCTACAACAGTAAAATGTGACAATTTGGAACAACACCTGAAAGATGGTCTCGCCATATATGGCGAAATACAATCTTTCGAAATGCAACGCTTCATGCTGATGCCACACCTGTGCACTAGCAAAGCCATCGCAGTGCTGACCCCAACTGAGGAGATCGCGAAGGACTTAACTCAGATCCCACACTCCACTTTTATTGATATTGCAGGGCATACCACCCACCCATTCCAGGTGACCGTGGACAGCGCGCGCCCCCCCATTTGCACCCACTGTGACACATTCAGCCATAAGGCACACGCATGCCCCATCAAGGAGGGCGTCACATTCCAAGAGCACCCCTTGGCGGCCATGGCCAGCGGAGAGGCGCACTACAAACCAACTGCAAGCACCAAGGAGGCTTTCCCGTGGGGAGCACAAGGCTGCTACCTATTGGTAAAGCCTATCTCCCCGCAGGAGTGGAAGAAGGCCAAGCATGCCCATAGGGCCGCAGCCAAAGAAGCGGCCAAAGCCACCACTGCTATCCCACATTCACAATGCCAGGAGGACATGGAGACCTTCACGGTGGAAGCAACTCGGGAATCCATCAACCAATCAGTTTGGGAAGCCCATGCTGAGTAGGCCACTCAATCTGAGGATCCAATATGAGATTTGATCTCACCCAATTATTGCACCCAAGCTCCAGTTGAAACTGACTTGGGACCCATCCCAACTAAAAATTTTTTTTGACCACTCAACGGTGCACCAAACTCACCCGCACCGCAAAAAATTCGTCTGACATCAGGAAAACAAAAAGTGAAGGCTAAAGCTAACGTGACTCTTTCCGCAAAAATCAACAAAAACTCCAATAGCATTGCTGCTAACACCTGCGCTGCTGTGAAGGCCTGCAGGGAGCTAGAAGAGGATGGTGGGCCCAGGTGCCCACCCCCTCACACCTAAGGTGCAATGGGGGAAACCTTCACCATAGGGACATTGAATATTGCCAGACTCAAGGCCTCCCCATCCCGGGCTAGGAAACTGAGTTTTTTATAACACAATTTACCCGTGGATATCCTGGCCATCCAGGAGTCCCACTGTCCATGAGGTTCCGAGGATGCTTGGAAAACAATGCTCCTCCCATCCCTATCCTTTTGGTCGATGCACTGTGGGTGCTAATTCAGAAAAATAATTTTTTCAAATTTTTATCCTCAGAAACATTCCTAAATGACCAAGCGCTTGTTGTCACCTTCTCGTGGGCTGACATAGAACATGCAATTGTCAACATCTATGCCCCAAATGGTGCACGTGATCATTAGGAATTTTTCTCATCACTCAAATCCCTCCTGCTACCCCCAGACTCCTTCATAGTCAGCAACATGAACTGTTGGCTAAACACACCAATGTACTGGTGGCCTTCCTCACCCCACGCCCCCCAAGGTCACGTAGAACTACGCGTTCTAAAGGCCACCCTCAGGTTAATGGACGCACTGCCACAGCATGCCCCGCTGCTTGAAAACATGACATGACCCCATGTCCACAATGGCCAATTAAGGTCCATGATCCGCATTGACATTATTCTAATGCTGGCGAAATTCCAACCCCACATCTCCCACTTTAAGACAACAAAATTGGAATTCTCCAACCATTGACTGGTCTCGCTAACCTACCACCTACCTGTCATGGCTGCTAAGGCCCCAAATTGGTACAAAATTTGCCCCCCCCGAGCTCAGGTCGCCAGGATTTTCCACGTGGGTAGAAGAGGCAACTATGGCAAAAAAGTTTGTTGCTCCGTTTTGTGCGGACCCCATTTCCACATGGGCAACTTTCAAAAATGACACCATCCGCCACTCTCGCCATCTCTCCTCCAGACGCTCATGAGCCACATCGGCAGTTATCTCACGCGCTCTTGCAGAATTGGCACACTTGGAGTCCAACATCCCAGTTATAGGATACAGCTCTGCATGGGGATGGAAGTGGGCGGAGGCAGCTGCCCACCTCAACGCACTCAAAAGACAACACAAACATCAGGTTTATGTTCAGTACAGGGCCACATGCATCACAAAAAGCGACAAGTGCACCGCACATTTCTTTAAAAAAAATTTGCACCACGCCAGAGCATGGCCTGCACACAGGTGCGAAGATCGGATAATTCCATTGTGGACACACCAGCCGAAGTGGTAATTGAAATGCAACAGTATTACTCTGAGTTGTACCACTCTGACCCAATTCAGCTGGCCGAAGTGGCGGAATTTCTTGACTGAGCCCACATCTGCTCCATTTTCCAATACCCAGAAATAATGAATTTAATTACTCCAAACGAATTATGGACAGCCATTCGCGGTGCACCAAACTGAAAATGCCCAGGCCCAGATGGCATTCCATATGAGTTCTACAAAAAATATTTCAAATATATATCCCCATTGCTGTTCGCCTCACTTAACCAAAGCCTGATGGAAACGCGCCTCCTACCAGGTGGACATGCGGCCTTTACGGTCACACTCTTCAAGAAAGGGGATAGGCTAGACTTAGCCAACTGGCGCCCCATTTCTCTAACAAACACAGACACCAAAATTTTAACAAAAATCATGGCTAACCGTATTGGGGACTGTAACATCTGCCAGCATCTCCCCAGAACAATTTGGTTTCATCCCCAGAAGGTCAATTTGGGATAACGTGCACTCTGTGGCTAATGTATGTCAGTCCACAGCCTCTGGGGCGCTTGTATTCTTGGACCAACAAAAGGCCTATGATAGAGTAAACTGGGAATACCTTAGGGCCTGCCTCCAACAATTCCGCCTACCTCCCCACTTCATTAACTGGGTGATGCTGCTCACGGAATCTGCAACAATGGCAGTGCGTGGCCCTGGCTTTCTAACGGAAGTAGTCCGCCCTCAAAGGGGCTTGCGACAAGGGGACCCCCTCAGCCCACTTTTATACAACTTCAGCCTTGACCCACTACTGTGAAATGTGAATGCCCGACTCACTGGGGTCCACATGCCAGGCCAAGCCCCAGTCAAGATAATGGCATTCGCAGATGATTGTGTGGTGGGGGTGTCTAATAATCAAGATGCACGCGCGCTTGAAGCTCTCATCCAGGAGTATTCCCAGGTAAGCAACGCGGCACTGAATGCTTCCAAAACCGAAATCATCCTCCTTGGTCAGTTTCAGAACTGCTGGGCCCCGGCAAGTAGTTCCCAACCCGGCCAATCTGCTCGCCCACGTCCTCACCCTACTAATTCAAAACACACCGCCCCACTGGTGCTCCCCTTCGTGCCACGTCCTACCATAGGACCAGTATGCCATCTGGGCGTGTGGATGGAGGCAGGCGGATATGCGTCAGCAGTAATGGAGTGCCGTATTCTGGATAACGTGACAAAGCAAATCGCCTCTCTCAGAGCCCACCCTACTTCCCTTACTGGCAGGATTGTTTTAGCCAACTCCATGCTCCTCTCCAAAGTCTGGTTTGGAGCCCACGCCATCCCCTTCTCCCCAAGCTTCTACAAATCCTTGTACGCCTTGCTGCAAGGATGGCTTTGGTCAGGCCGCTTTCCACCAGTGCGGTTAGAGGTCATGTTTGGCCCCCAACATCATGGTGGCATGGGCCTGCTTGACTTCAAAGCCCATGCCGCCAAGATCCTGGGCACCTGGATCGCGGCCGTCACTGCTCCTACACTCCCCTCCCAACACTGGTCCCGCGCAGCCCGCTCCAACTTCTCCCGCGCCTTGGGCCTCAACAATCCACCAAAACCCCACTCCCTGATGAAATACCTCGCATCACACACATCGGCCACAGGTCCTCACGGGACTAAAACCCACTATAAACGAATCCTACTCTCCATGTGGAGCGCTGAGTTGAGAATTCATATTAGCGGACATACAACCCAAAGAGGCCGCCCCTCTCCTCAGTTCACACAAGAGGTACAGGGGCTACCCATCCATGATGGCGTGATCCCCATTAGACCCCATGTCCTATCCAGGGTGGACTACCTGGACATGATGGACATCCCTTATTCCACTGAGACCCAAAATACTATCTGGAAATACGTTAACCATCCTCTGTTGCAACCTCAAGTCCGCTCCCATGTGTGGCGCTGCCTGATGCAGGTGTATCGTACAGCTGAGCGCTCTAACGCTTTACACTCATCCTGTGTCATGTGTGGCCAGTCTGGAACGCTGTTTCACCGCCTGGAGAAGTGCCCCACCTCTAAAGTGATATGGCGCAAAGTTCAACGTCTTCTGGGCCAGGATCAAACGCATCCCTTCAGTCTGTCAAGAGATATGTTCGCTCTATCAATGGCCTCCCCCTTCTGCCCTCCCTTTGTGCTTTGGTGGTTACAAATCGCCATATGGACCATCCACACGATTGTCTTAGATGCCATCGCAGGCTCCACCCCCACCCTCCCAGAAGTGGTCCACAGATTCTGGTCCCATTTGGTGGACCAATTTCAAGCGTGGATGTTTTGATACCTCCCACCGCGTCGCTGACAGCTGGTCTCTTCCTGGTTCCCAGTCTGGTTCATCAAATCAGACCCCTTCCTCCACACGTGCTCAATTGTGGCTATGGCCCCTTCACACGTTTCCTCCCCCTCCCCATAAGTGGCGTTCCCGCTGGCAACAAGAGATAGCATCGCTTCTCTGGGGTGCCTCCCCTGGTACTAAGTTTTGTCTCTTCAGAGTCATATTTGGAAGTGTCCGTCCCATGGTCGGCCTTCCCCACAATAAATTTAAATAGATATTGAACACTGTGGGTAGTAGTGGTATTAATACTATTACTCTAGTTAAGCTCTCTCAAAACCAGGTTGAGTATTAAGTCCAACGCTAAACAGGTGCTTGACCTTCCAACTTTTAAAATTTCTCTGGAATAGTAGGGAACTTTTTCATTTTTGTTCTCTCTTCTCATAGATTCTGAGGAGATCTTGATAGCCAAATAATTCAGACAAAGGATATATAAATCTTAAACTCTAATCCCAAGAGGAAACTATACAACATAATTTTAAAAGTCTTAACATACTAAGTAATTGTGCTATTATTATCTGCTAAATTTACTTGAAAAATCAGGAAATTTATAGGGGATCCAGCGAGCAACTCTTCAATTTGCGCCTCACTAGATATGGCAGCCGTTGCCAATGGATTAGCCTTTTGAGGCCGCACCCATGAGGACCTTCCTCATTTTCCTAGTCAGATTGCACAGCTGATCAGAGTCGTGACCTCTTCTTGGACAATTGAAAAAAGTGTCCCCACAATCTTTAATCAACCTCAGCGAAGTACCCTATTTAGGCTAGAAGCATGTTTAAGTAATGGGACCTTTATCCATTAACAGCAGTCCGCAAATCTTAAAAGGTTAAACTGCAAGTTAAACCATAAGCATTGTCAATGCTTTAGTAACTAAAAATAGTTCCCTAAGTCAATTGGCGAAAAACCTTAATCAATTAATGAATAGATTACCAAGTTTACAACTGGCAATCAAATCATAAAGCAAATTCACTTCAAAAATCACACCTGATGAAACATTAATAATCTGGCGGATTAGCAACCAGATGATCAGTAAATATTTGTTATGTTTATTCCCCAGATAATACTCATCATTAAAAATGATAACTCCCACATTCACTAGAGGATCTAATCCCCTAGTTGACAAACAGCTGTAATGGAAATCTAATCAGCTGGTAATATGAGCATATCAAAATCCCAACATGAGGAAAGTTGCATGTCGTGGAGACCTTAAAGAGCATGACTCAAAACCAACGTAGAGACAAATATTATTCTTTATGGTTATAAATCCCTTTAAACTCATGAAAAATTCATTTGTAAAGTGTAGAAGCTATAACTCACGCTTTATAAAATAATGATAAGAGCTTTTAAAGACAAATTTTTTTAAGTAGGGTAAATGCCAAATAAGCTTTAAAAGCTTTTATGTAAGCTACTCCTGTTGAGAAAATATACTTAACTAATTATGGTTTAAATTAGTTCTAAGCGCTTCATTATCTTAGAAATTTAACTTTGTTGGTGGACCCATTTATAAACATCTTCAAATTACGCCTTGTGGCCCTCTACTCCTACTTTTGTAAAAAAGTTTCCAGTGTTTTTTGATAAGAAGATTTCAGATATGTTTGTCATATACCTGTCTCAATCTGAAATTGAACTTTTATATTTAAGTAATCCTTTGGAGACAAAAAAAATTTAAAGCAATCTTATCATTATTGATTTTACTAGATTGATATGTCTAAAAGTGTCTACTACTAAAGGTGACTTTAAGCTTTTTTTGTATGTTTTACTTTAACTTTGACAAATCCCATGTTATCTTATTTGTATTTATATATAAGTTTTACTTCAAATTCTTTAACGTCTGTTTAGCTTTTTTTGTTTTAGGTGAATAGTATTGATAAGTTTAACTATATAATCAGCTTTGTTTTTAAGTGGAATCATTGTATCATGAGACAACACCATAATAGAGTAGCTAAATAATAGTCTTAAAAATTGACTTCTGACTTACTTAATGAGTCATGATCTGAAGTCATCATAGGGGAGATGTTGGATTACAGTCAGCATGTAGTACATCCATTTTTATGTCAACTTCTTTATTCTGCTTCTTTTTCTTAGCCCATTTTTACTTCCCTTTTTGATCCTTCTTATAAAACTTGATTTGCAAATATACTGGTCTAAAACTCAGATCTACTTTGTGTGGAGAGTCATTTGGATTACCGGTGAGTATCTTTGAAACATGGTTTATACCCTACTAAATAGAAAGGATGGGAATGTAATTCTTATAGATAGCTTTATTAGATCATGGCACATATTTTGCACATGGTTCTTACTTCATTCAATGTAGAAAAATTGGCCTCTTGCAACATAAATTGTAAATTTTAGTGCTCCATTAACCTAAGTACCTTAAAGCAACACTGAAGTCATCCTCTTCTGTAATTTTATTATAATCATTGATTGCTGCTTATCCTTAAGAAACATCTTTAGAACTGTTCTAAGTTTTTCTCAAATGAATAAACATGAATGCGTGTTTCTGTTTTCAAGATATAACTTGCCCCTATCTTTTATAAATTAACCTTTTAACTGCTCCTTGGAGTGCATTGGAGTTATAATTATTATTACTTCTTAGAATTCTGCTTAAGACAAGTAAAAATATCTCCCTGTTTGTATAGTAAGAACTAACTCATTGCTTATAAATGGTCAGTTATTTAGCAATTAGTTGAGCTTTTTGTCCAACATAGATAACCCTTAGCTTAGTGTTCTTCTATATTCATATCAGTCATTTGTATATATAGTGGGCATGGTAGAAATGGAATGTGTTATTAGGCTGGTGTTGATAAAAATTTACTCTTCCACTTGAGCTGCATAAAGCTTATTTACACTCTACAGGTGTGCTCACTTATTTTATTTAAATTTACAAAGTTTAATAAACTTTTAAAGTCTTTAGGTTGACTAATATATTTGCTTTATGACATTATTTAGTTCATCATAAACTAAATATATGACTTTTTTACAGCCATACCTGTATTTAAAATGATTTTTGGGAAGCAAGCTTGGTCAGCTCAACATCAAACCTTTGCTTATAACTCAACATATATAATAAATGCGGTATAAGCAATTTGAGTCTCTTTGTTGTTACTAAAAACTCCCTTATAGGTGCTCAGAGGATTTTTCTCCATGCCTATAACAATGTACATTGGTATATATAATATGCTGTTAATCATAATTATTTATGAAACAAGGCAAACATTTGATCCATAGTATAGTTGAGCTGCATTTCATTCTTTATTTATAGCTTATATCTCTTGTAAATTTAATTTTCTTGAAGTATATCTAACTCTTGGAACTATAGCTTAAGACTTGAGTTTCGATACTATATTATAAATAAAAAATGATCATAGTTTTTTCTTTCCACTTGACATCAATTTTGAGTGATTTTAGAAAAGCGATTCTATCTTCCACCACCGCCTCATTACACCAATATCCAGTTTTATGTCTTCAGATCCATCACCAGCTGCCCCAGTATGGGGCAGAGGTCTCCACCCACTAGCGTTTACTACCCAGCAGGCAAACGCATGAAGACTGGCTCATCCAGTCTGCCAAATACTTCAAGTCACTATGTTCCCCCAAAGGACTTAGCATTCCACCTCGCATGAGCCCACCCAACCTGCCCCACCCCCTAGCCCTACCCCAATCTATTATTCACTTTTGCCTCCACGTCAAGTATGGACGTCTATTACCATACACTGACAAGGTAATAATTGAGCTATCAACGGCCACCTTTGCACCATCAGGGGTTATTAATTTTGCCCATACAAGGGTATTTCAATATTGTTTTTCCACTGAAAAGGATGCAGCTGATGCAGCAGATATACAATTAATTTATAAAAATACCCCCTTACCACCACCCAAATACGCCTCCCAGATGATACCACGTTTGTGGTACCCTTTGCAAATATCCCCACACTTTCTCCTTCAAAAAATGAGGATCTGATGTCAGGGTTGTCCACTTATGGCGAAAGCCCTATCCTCCAATTCATTGTCTCAAGTGGTGCTTAACGCCTTGCAGCATCTCAGGTAATGACCACTATTACCCCTGACCAGCTGAACATGGGCAGCACATTCCACCATGTGCCTATATCACATCCGCACCTAACCATTTCTTTTGGGCTCACACCACCAATGGTAACACAATTTATCCCCTCTGCTATAAATTGGACCACACCAAAAAAAGTATGTCATTATAATTTACACCCTGCAAACACGGACAACACCACCCATGATGCCACACTAACAGCATTCAAGTGGGCTTTTTGATGCCTTTAACCCACAGGCCATACACTCAAATAAGAAGCAAGATCTAGCACCAAAAACCCAAGTTGACTGATGCACACCCATGCCAACTAATTGGGTGCAGGATTGGACCACTGTTCAATTCAGATGTTTACCCGCCCTAAAACCTACCAAATCAAAATATCTAACCACATATCTTCCCAAATCAATCTAAATCCCTGGAAATTACTAGAGGAAGTAACAAATTGGGTGAAATTGTCCCTCCACCAAGCTATCCATTTGATCTAGCACCTTATCTGAATTCAGACTTTGATACCCCAGCCCCAACCAGCTAATATGTTTAAAAACCTGGAGCCTTTATCCAAAGTGACCACCAGCTTGCCACGGCTGCACTGGCTCAGTTCCAATATTCCCCATACTCACATATTATGTGCAAAATTGGTCGTGGAATTTAAAAATGGGCTGCTCACCCCCTTGTTCTTCTTCAATTTTCCTCCTACCACAAAAAAGGAAATTCAACACATCCACAAAACTGCCACAACAGCCATCAAGCATGTCGCTGAACTGGCAGAATTTTCCAATCCATACGCACCACAAGAACAAAAACTAAACTAGAACAACTTCTTGATTCCCGTATTTAGGCTGAACACCACATTGCCAAACTCATAGATGTTTTAATCCAGGCCAAATAGCTGATCTCAACAACTACCTACTCCACCTTGACTCTCATCCTGCAGATGCTCCAACCCCCCTACTTTTAGCATTGGTCCGCCTCTACAATGCTGAGCCTGAAGATGACCCGCCTGATCCCCCTCCACCATGATGGGATAAGTGGCTCGTTGCTATTACACCTGGTAGGTAATCTTATCATTTCTTTTCATGTCTCACTGCCTGAAAAGGGCAGTCAATTCATGTTTAATTTTTATTCAGTTTAATTTTGGAGTTTCAGTTTTGGTATTTTCCATCCCCTGATTGGCTTGTATCAGTTAAATAAAAACATGATCATCATTAAGCTATTATATTGTCATTAGTAATCTTATTTTCTTAACATTTTCTGATTATACTTAACAATATTCATTGATGGCTTAGGTATTAGTTAAGGAAGCCTTTATTTTTCAACCTATCGTTATAAAGCTTGATTGTCTTTCACAATTTATCACCCATAGGAGTCATTACAATACTCTTTATCTGGACAGACTGTTATTAGAATCATGTCTAGTTTACTAACTAAGACCATGCTCTTGCATCTGTTAAGGACAATTAAAGGTTCACATTTCTCTATAGACTAATTATGGATTATAATTATCTTCTTAAATATATTTTCTTATCTAAGTGAAAAAAATTTGTTGTTGACAAATAAGGTTGTTTAAGTAAGGTAGACCCAATTAAACTAGCCCAATTAAAACAATTAAGTTAGTTTACAGTATCTATGAGTGTAAGGATCCACGATGCTACTATTGGGATTATCAAGAGAATATACCTTTTCATTTATGAAGATAAAGGAAATGACCCAGGGCATTGACTCTGGAAAAATAGCGGGTTTGGGGAACACCTCAATGAACAGTGGGTGGCTGCCGCTCCCTCTCATAATATGCCAACCCCACCCACATGACAGCAGGCACCAAGAACCCCAGTTTCATGAAATCCGCTGAGGAGTAAATAAAAAAAATAATTGGGAAAATATGTCAACAAGTGCACTCCCACTTTGTTAGATCTGGATTGAATCCCCATCAGGCTCAAAAATGCTACAGCCAATCAAGGGGAAAATCCCAGAGAAAACAGGCCAAAAATTTCCTAAGTGCATCAGCATGAGAATCACAAGGGAAAATCCATAAGGGTGAAAACTCTGACGCCTGAAAAGTCAGAAATGATTCTCAAGTTGAAAAATCCGGTTAATCAGCCACCAAATCCAGTACTGGAGGCCCTGACAAACAATGGAAATTTGTGAGAAATAACAAACTTATCCCATAATCTGGGAATATTTGTCAGAAGTCTGGTGTCATACTCTGTGTGATCTTTTTCCCCTCCATAGTTGATTCTCTATAAGTCCAGCGCTTGCTTAAGTTAGAGTGCTGGCTTATTTTGTAATCTCCTTTTTCAAAGCAATAACTTATGACAAATACAGCTCTGACCAATTTTAATCTTATCACTTTAAAAGTCTTGTCACCACCAACAAACCCACCATGACCAATGGAAGGTCCCCACTCCCTGTTCTCAGTGTTAGAAGTTGCCATCTCCTTGTTAACTTTGGTGTTGGCCTCACTTAGCGGCGGCAACCAAGGGGTACTCCTGGAGGAAGTGGCCTACCAATCTGCCACCTCAGGACGTGGGTAACGATCCCCACATATAATTCCAATTAAATCATATCAAACTGATTATTGGAGACAATTTCTGATGGATGAGATCACCACAACGAACAAAACTCTCATAATGATTTCAGCAGTTTCAAAATGAGGATTTTCTGAACTACCCTCAATACTAGGCATGAGGACAATTTAGCTCAGGTGCTGAACCTGAGTCAGGATGAATGTTAAATGATCCCCCATCCAAGCCCACCAGTCCTCCCACACCCTGGGAACCATGGGTAAAACTGTTGATAGTCAACGGCCTGATAGTTGGAATTAGATTGATGTTCGTTGATCAATATATCTTGAATCTATCCCAGTGGATCCTAATACCGCATCCTCAGAATGGCGATTCCATGTGGACTATGGATGCTATTTTGGGTATTGGAGTAACCCTGATTGAAGCCAAGTCTTTTCTTAGCATGCTTATGTCTGACATAATATTCCATCCACTTAACACAGCGTTGATGTCAATAGCCAGAGACCTGATGAACCTGGGCCAATTGACAGCTGAAAGATGTCTATATGACCTCATGCGCTCCATCCTGTCATAATGGTCATGGATTACACTCATCAGAGCCATTAAACAAGTGCTCCTTTCCCAGGAAGCAAAACTGACCTCTCCCTCAAACGCTCAAGCTTGCAATATGAAGGTGGTTGGACCCATCTCCTGCCCCTCTGACGAGATAGCCCAGCAGGTATTGGGGGTTCATACTGAACTGCGCCTAAGCTCCAACTTAAAGGGTAACGCAGAGATCTCTGAGGAACAACAATTGCTGGCTTTTATTGATGCCTTGCAAGGTGATGCAAATACATGGGTCTGCATGGTTCTATACCAAAATCACCAACTAAGCGAGAACCTCCTCCCTCTTCATGATCTTTTCATCAATGGTGGCCACCTCAGCATTGAGACCACATCTTATACACTCCTTATCCCTCCAGCGGGCCCTCAATCCTACTTTAAAGACCATAATAAAGCGTTCAACAGATCACTGACACCCTCCAGCTCCCAGAAGACATTGCACTGCCGCCCTCTAGACCTCACTTAAGCACAGGGCAAATGAACATGCAGCATGGTACAAATAGCCCCAGACCTTGGAAGGAGCATACAGCTTGGACCAACAAATTGAAGCCCATCCCAAGTAAAAGTGGAACAGAAAACGACTCCGCTGTGACCCTATCACTGATCCAGTAGACCACCCCACTCATCAAAATGACGGTATTTTTATCCTAATAGATGGAAAAGGGGAGGCATTGGGAGAGGATGATGGGGAACCAGATCAGGCCACCAATGGCACACTGGAGCCCAATATGGAAGAAATATACCGCCCTATGAACCACCTCCAGGCACCAGCTGTACATATTCTAATTCATTCTACCTCTGCACAACCCCATTTCAATGTAATTTCCATTTGGTACCACCCATGCCCATAACACGGACCATGAAATCAAACAATGCAAGATGATCATTCGCCTTCTTAACCAAGTGAATGTTATGACATCTTGCACAACTCCCTAAAGATTCTGGTAGCACACTACGACCTTGAGGGCCCAATCTCATAAACTTCATAGGCGATGTAGCAAATAGACCCCTAGGTATGCTTTTCATTCCAGTTAACCCAGAGGCCCCTTTGGTGTAACTTTTACATAATTAATGGTTGAAGTAACTAAAGAAGAGTGACGCCAAAATCTTGTTATCATAAATTCTTGACCACATCCGCCCTTTGACGGATCTAACCGACCCCACATCAGCCCCACTGTTCTACGCCCATGTGGCAGCAATTCCATCTCAATTCCTGATGAAATCCCAAGATCAAGACAATATGGGTGCAGAAGTAGATATTAAACCAAGTATATGTGACAATAGTTACTTCAATTAACATGATCACGCTTACTTTATGCTTGCCACAGACAATTCAGTAGGATCAAGATGGGCAACAATTAAAGCCTTAGTGGACACCGGCGCCTCAGGGACTTTCATTGATCTCAAGGTGGCTTAAAAACTAGACTTAAGTGGTACCACAGGGGATTCTGTCAATTGGTTCCTCCCACGTACCATTAATTACACTGCCCCTCCATGAGTCGTTGCACCTCTCATCTCATCGACATCACTTCCACGCCAATTTCTCAGTAATTTTAGACTTAATTTACCCCATGATCTGGGGCGTTGGATGGCGATGCTAGTAATTGTATCCATCAACCTTAAGATGAACACTCTCGCTTTCGCCTCCTTCTATCATGCAGGCGAAATTCCCCTGCTCCCCACTTTGACGGAAGGCAATGTTACAATTTACCCCCTTTGACGCTAGCCTAAACTGCATACAATCTTACATCCTTGAGCTGCAAAAGGAGATCTTAAAAATTGATGGCGCAAATTGCCTGCTGCCTAATTTCAAATTTGAATTAGTCTTCCACCTGACATTGGACCTCATCAAGATCAACGTCTCGTTTTACCCATACACCACCACTGAATATCAAGCCCTAAAACTGGGTCAAGGTGATGCTAGATATGGGTGTCTATTAGATAAAACCTTGTTTGTATAGTTCATAGTTGTGTTTATCCAAAAAATGGATAATAACTTACACCCTTATGTGGACTAAGGTTATCTGTACAATGTCAACGTACCCAACCCCTACCCCCTACCGCTCAAGGCCACCATATCCCAAGCAATTTGCAAAATCCAGGGTGTCCTTGAAGCTTGACCTGGTGAAGGAGTTCCACAAGTCAGAGTAAAAGAAGATCAAGAATGACTGATAGTGATCTGTACATGTCACGGAATATACTAGTTCTTGGTCATGCTGTTTTCCTCAAAAATGCCCCGCCATATACCAAAGGGCTATTGATCATGTACTGGGCGACCTCCACTTCACATGTACCATAGCATACATCAATGATCTTTTGATCCTACCCCCCACACTGGAACAGCATGAAAAGACTTATCATTCATGGCCGCCACCCTACAGAAGGCAGGATTGATTAAAAAGCCTTTAAAATGCAAATTTTTCAAGAAAAAATTGCAGGTCCTACGGAACTTTTTTTAAGAATGGACAAGCCATCGTTCCATTCAATGTGGAAGCTATATGATCAAGGATACTCTAACCAAAGGCAACTGTATAGTTTCCTAGGATTGGTCATCTTCTTAAAAAATTTTCTTAGCAATCTCTTAACTAGCCACTCCACTTTACTCCCTTTCAGGCAAACATGTGCCTTTCACCTGGTCAGAAGAATGATAATAAGCTTTTGATGCCATCAAGAAGGTCTTCACTACCGTACTGGTACTACACCACACCAATAAGGACAAACCATTTATAAATCATGCGACGTTTTTAGATTTGCTATAAGGCGTCCTACTGCAGGATCATGTTGGATGGTACTCGCAGTGGTATACATCTCACAAAAATTCACGGGCGCCAAATGCGCATGGAAATGTATGACAAGGAATTAGCTGATGTCACCTAATCTCTGATGCACTAGCAATATTTGCCGCAAGGACTGAAGCATACAATGACAGTGCGCATAGACCATAAATCACTAACATTATTGCAAACATAAGATTTTGGCGCACCAACAAATGTGGACACACTGCGACCTCCTCAATTTCAATTTTCTGTACATTTGTCTGAGGGCTGACGCACATACTGCTGAACATCCTTAGAAGAAGTCTGTTGGTTAGAACTGACCCAGGGAAATTATAAACTGATGATGGTGATTCCACAAGAACAATTCAAGGCAGACCCTCTGGCGGAATTAACAGCTATCGTCATAATTACCTATGCCCCCAAACCAAGGAAAAACACCTAAGGGCTACAACCCCAGCCCTATACTGACCCCAGTGACCTCAGCCCATCCACCACCCTCAGAACAACCCAACAATTGACCCCAATGTCACACTCCTTGAGTGCATACTACACGCCTAAACCAAAACTCCATAAGGAAAAGCCTTTGGTGAACGATTCTCATGAAGGAATTCATTTTAGTCAGTACACACAAAAGGAGAGGGATATCTACTTTTGAAAAGGGTATGGGTACCCAAAGTTCTCCTACATGGGTCATAAGGGAACATCACAACCTGTCGACCATAAAGATCCCTGACACAAAAAAAGCATTAACTTGATTATATCAGGTGTATGACTGGAACGGACTAATGAAGTTAGTGCCCTCCTGGGTAGAACGCTGCCTCACCAGTTCATAATCAAAGCCAGGTTTAAAGGCAGAAATGGACTTATGGACCCCTTCAACAGGTTGCGAGTCACTGGAGGTCAATATCAATATACTTCATTGTAGTCCTTCTGACCTTAAATGGGTATGATTTGATCATGGCGGTGGTGGATCATTTCATAATTTAATCCATATTAATCTCCTGCCTACAGAAAACCACTTCAGAGGACATAGACCATCTGTTTGTGACCCACGTTTTTACCAGGCTCAGTGTCTCCAGAAAATTATGCTTTACAGAGCTCCAATTCACTGCGAAATTGTAGTATGCCCTGTGTTGGAAGTTTAAGATCAAACCCCGTTGATCGTCCAAATACCACCCACAGTTGATGGACAAACGAAAAGGACTAACCAGTCACTGGAATAGTACCAAAGATGCTACGTTACCACCTCTTAGAACACGTGGACACATGATCTCTCCCTAGCTCAGTCCATATATAACAATTTCCTCCATGCTCAATAGAGATGTTTGCTTTTTTCTAATTTAGGTTATAACCCAGCGTTTACAATTGCCCCAAAATATGCTCTAACATCCCCTCAGCAGATGGCCTCACAGCGAATACTTCAGGTTACATCAACTGGTGAAAAAACAGCTGATGAAAAACACCAAGGATGCCAAGCAGTTTTTTATTAGAAACAGCGCCTGGCCACCTAATACCAGATGGGCGACTTTTTGACGGTGGACATGATAATATCCACCTCAAGGTTTCTTTCCAGAAGCTAATGTGAAAGAGGGCAGGCCCTATCCCTATCAGCAAGGTCTTTCCTAGCAAGTCCTTCCACATAGAGCTCCCCCAACAGGAAAATTTATTTGGCCTTTCACGCCTCTCTTGCCCCTGACAAAGGAGAAAAGTTCACCAAGGTCGAGCTGGTACTAATAAAAGGAGCACCAGAATTCGTGGTAGAAGTGGTCCTGGACTCCAAAGAGTCAAGAAGGGATTCCAATACCTGGTTGTTTGTAAAGGATACCTGTCATATGAGAACAGTTGGATTCAACCAGGGACTGCACCAACTGCTGTAATTTTAATCTAATACTTCCATAATAGAAAACATGAGGCACCAGCACCACCACGCATCCCAAAACCCATGGGAATCACAGTCATCAATCTCCCCTCGTCACATAAGAACTACACATTAGTTCAGGCTACAAAGGTTGAAAAGACCAATCTTTCTCGGAAAGGGTGATTTAAGGATCTCCACTGCCACCATTAGCTTAAATAAAAATGACATCTATTTTTTATGAAAAAATGGTCAACCCCCAGGGCATTGCCTCTGGAAAAAATAGCAGACTTAGTACACACCCTCAATGAGCAGTGGGTAGCTGCTGCCCCCATAGTATGCTGACCCCATCTAAATGACAGCAGGCACCCTGAACCCCATTATTAACAAAAAATGTTGAATAGTACATCACAAAAGATTAAAAAACATGTGATGATAAGTGCGCATCTTCTTCACTAATTCAGATCATATCCCCAATAGGGTCAAAATTGCCGCATCTGAGCAAGGGAAAAATCCCCAAAAAAATCAAACATTCATTGAGCGTATCAATTCGAGTATTTCAAAAGGATAAACCATAAGGACATAAACTCTGATGCCTAAAAAAGTCAGAAAATATTCTCAAGTTGAAACTTTGGGCAAGCCAGCCACCATATACAGCTCTGGAGGCCCCAACAAATAAAGGATGGCTTGTAAGAATCAACAGACATATTCTTCTGTCTGAGGAAAATTACCAGCAATCTGATTGCTTTACTAGGGCGTGAGCCTTTTCACCCTCACTGGTTGATACTTTATAGTTCCAGTAATCTGCTTATAGTAGATTGCAGGGTTATTTTGTTACCTTATTTAATGAAGTAATAAATTCTGACAAGTACAGCTAAGAGCAATTCTTAAATTTTATCAAATTTAAAACACCTTTCTTTCCCAACAAAAATATTATGACCAATGGAAAGTCCCACACTTTGGTCTCAGTGAAAGCAGTCATCATATCCTTTTTTGTTTTCATAATTGCCTCACTTAGTGGCGGAAACTAAAGGGTCTGACTGGGTAATTAACCTACCAATATGCTGCCCCAGGACAAGTAAGCAATGATATCATCTGGAATTACGTTTATATTAGATTGAACTGACTTATCAGTGAGAATGCTCAATGAGAGACCACCACAATAGACAAAACTTGTGGTGCTGTTGAATAATTATAAAATGAGATTTCGTTGAGCTCCCTCAATACCAGGTGTGAGGACAATTCAACTAGGGTGCTGAACATGAGTCAGATGACTGCCTTATGTTCCCCCATCTGAACCCTTTTATCCTCCCACGCCTAAGAAAGCGTGAGATAAACTATTGCTAATCCTCATCCTGATAGTCAGGATCAGTTTGATGTTCATTGATCTTTATTTCCCACATATTATTTCCCAATGAAACCTATCCTGCATCATCAGAACGGTGATGCCATGTGTACTATGGGTGCTAACATGGGTACTGGAGTACCCCCAATCGAAGTCAAGTCTTTCCTTGGTACACCATATGGCTGACACCCTTGCCCATTCACGAATGTATGCTTTTATTATATAGTAAAAATAATTACAAAAAGCCAACCAGGGGACAGACATTACAGATAGCTCAAAAGAGAGCAAAATAAAATTATAGATTTATTCGAGGTATGCTGACCAGGGGACAGACAGTACCAATCACAACACTCAAAACGGCAAAACAAACTACTAACCAGGTGGGAAGCAGAAACTGCTTAACCCACCATGGCAGAGGGTGAGGAGGGGTCGGGGGTTGGTTTTCAGAAAGACCCACCTCGATCAAGGGGTGTTGGTTACAGTACCGGATCAGAGCAGAGAGCCAGGGCGTTGGGGCATCTGCATAGTGGGGGCTGAGGTCAGCGTAGTAGGAGTTTTCCACTTCTGCATCAAGATAATGATGGGAAAGTGTTTCAACAAAAGCTGCGAGGAGAACTTCAGCTTCTTTGCGGGCTTCAGGAGGTTGGGTGAAAAGGGAGATACTGTGGCGGGTGATTTTGGCTGAGGGGTTGAATGAAGCAAGCGTTGCGACATTCATAACAGCGATTTCAGCATCATCAAATAGTTTTGAGATGTCACTGCAGGGAGATTCAGGGAAGTCAGGGGGAAGAAGATGGTGGGCAGGCCATGCTGGAGCTGAGCCACTGACTGGGCCACCGCGGTGCGTAGTTTTGGGCAATGAGGAGAGGCCACCGCAGCTAAGGCGAGCTGGTGGTCACTTTGGAAGGGGGCTGTATTGGGTAGAGGAGCGAAATGGCGAGGGGTAGGGGTTTCATTGAAGTCAGGAAGGAAAAATTCTGCCCGACCATAATCGCCATGGCAGAGAGGTTGACCTGTATGCTTACTAATGAGGATATTACCTGATTCGTCAGTTTCAGCCAATAGATCCCATGGATTTTGGTTCACTGGAATAGTGGCATTTAAATTTGAGTGGGTAGGATTGGGCGAATGGGCAGCTGCTTGGGTGTGAATCTTGGTCCAAGCAATGCTCTGATTGGCTGGCTTAGATTTAGGTGGGAGAGTGAGGATGGAGGTTTTGAGTGGGGCTGATTTTCCATGTGGGCCCACTGAACGAGATTGGAGGGTGGGAGGGGGCAGCAAAGTGCCCCATACTGAACCTCCAGAGGGGGCTCAGAAGTTGCATCAGCGGATTTGGCCTTAGGGCACGCTCTTTTTGCATGGTCAATGCCAAAGCAGAGGGAACAAATCTGCCTACCATTATTGACCCGAGCCCAAAAGAAATGATCAGGCGCTGCAGCCACACTAGCGCGGGGTGGGATTTGTTGGGCTATGGTAGGGTGGTGTGGTATGATGGTGGCTGTTGCACGAGGAGCAGCAAGGCGTTCTGCACCAGATGGAATGGCAAAGATGAGGTTGGGCTGAGTGCCATAAGCCATGAGCCCCGCGACCAACTGGTCATACAAAACCTGGGGTGGAAGGTGGGATGGGAGATTTGCAAAGGATACCACTAGCATGGTGTCTGAAGGGAGGCGAGTACAGGTTGTGGGAATGGGGGTTTTTTTATAAATTAGAGGAGTTTGTGCTGCCGCTTCAGCATCCTCCTCAGATTTGAACCCAACGTCAAAGTAGCCCTTAAAAGGGCGGAAGTCTATAAAGCCAGCTGGCGCAAAGGCTGTAGTGGCTAGGTCAATAATTGCCTTATTGGCATATGGGAACAAACGCCCATAGTCCAAGCAAAATAAAATTATAAAATAATATAAAATAAAATAAAAAATGTTAAAAAACTTCAAATAAAAAAAATAAAATAAAAACTATATAAAAATGAACTATAATTAAATTAAATTGTATAAAAAATGAAATATAGAATAATAATATTATTAATAGTATTTTTTTGTGTCAGACAATTACAAGTCCAATGTATTCATAAGAGTGTTGAAGAAGTAATTAACAAAAACATTGGCCAAAAGACCCTTTTTGATTCCCTGAGAACCCTTAAATTAGAGTAACACTTCTATTTTTACTCAGGCAAATAGAAAGAGTTTGAGCTGTTAGATTACACTGAATTGTCAAGTTAAATCAGGGGAGCCTTTCTATGGTCCCTCCCCATTTTACAGATAAACTATCACAACCAGCACTGTGGAGAACGGCCCCTTTTATAGGGTTGGAAGGTGTCAAGCAAACTTGAAAATATTTTCTCACTTTCTGATTGGTCTATATCTACAAAATTCCTGCCTCACGGGTTCATCTTCCCAGCTGTCACTTCACCATCTGCCCTTTCATTGAAGTGAGGCGAATCTCAAATAATCTAATAGGTCAACTTCCCATATTACCTAATTTGGATGTGCCTAGCTTATACCAAATTTCGCATCTGACTCACTTTAGCCCCAAGATGATTTAAATAATAAGAATAATAATATGAGAGGGTACCTTTTTTTTATCCCTCCAATTAACATAATAAAACCTTAAAATGCCACCCTTTACTAGTATTACAGTTTATTTATATTTATATTAGTGGTTTATAAAATCCCCTCGAGAAATTTTAGCAGCTGAGAATCATATTTCTCCTGCTATTGTATTTTTGTGATTCAACTATTCAAACGCACCAGCGAGCTAATCAACTTCCTGAATCCCAACAAGTGGTGCTCATTACAGGAGCCTGTACACCACAAAATAGGTACCCAAAATGTCATCTGGTGGAGGGATATACTCTCACAACCTCCCCACTTCTGCTGAGTCCCTGTTAGTTAGCTTAGATAATGTAGCTGGCCAGTGCTTTGTCTTGCCTTAGATGGATTGACTAGAGACCTTCTCAAGGGCCTCACAGGGCCTCCCCTATTATTAAAAAAAACCCTCTCAGATACAAGTTCACACCTGTTTAGGGCAGCATTGCCTCCTTCCTTTACGTTTATGCATCTGCAATGGAAGGAGCAACTGAGAGTCAAAAAATCCAGTACATTCTTCCCTGCTTGGGTCATATATCTCAGTAAATAATGGTTTCCTACATGGTCAGCATCCTCACTTAGGTGGAGGTTAAGAAAGCACTTCTTGAAGATTTTAGTTTCAAGCAGAGTTTGCAATGGCAAAATAGGCATTTATGTTTCTTAGACTGAAAGAGGGAGAAAAGATCACCCCTTTTGTTGAGCGCTTTTATAGTAAAGCTCAACCTCTGTTGCTTGCCCAAATGATCCCTCTCAACAATTCTATTGCTGCTGTTTTGTCTGTATTGGCGTCTCATCCCTTGTTAGTGATGCATGTTTCCTCTATCAAGCGAACCTTCCAAAATGTACGTAATATTAAGGAGGTTCTGCTAGGGGTGGCTGACTTTCATGAACTTGACCTCATGCAAAGAGCTCTGAGGCAAGAATCACTCTAACCCCTCCAGCCTCTTCCATGTCTGTCTCCCTCTGAAATCTGCTCCCTCAGGACTGCGGCAACAACACAATCCTCCACCATGTGAGGATAACCAGAGGGTACTAGCAGTGATGGGTCAGCGCTCCCCTCCAGCATCAGTTCTTAAAGCTCAGCTGGTAAAGTCAGTTATCACTTTGCTTGCTCCCCTCTCTCTTCTGAGCTTTCTTCTAAAGTGGATCCATTGTCACGTCCTTATAAGCCTCTGTCTCTATCCCCCTCAGCCTCTTCTCTGTTTGGCCCTCTCTCAAAACCTAGGTCCGTGGGGCAGGCCAAACCTGCTACTGAAAAGGCTAAATTAAGCCATTACAATCCCAACGCCTTTTCAAAAAGGGTAAAATAATGGATGAAAAAACCCAAGGCCTATCCAGCCAAAAGGAAAGCCCTGAAGCTACCTTATAATCTATGGGCTCCCTGACATGCATTGATAATAATCTGATGACGAATCTGAAGAGGTTGTGAAGACTTTTTCTATTATGTCTTAGGAGCCCCAATTAAATTGGAGGTACGTGGCATACTGAACCCAGAAAGAATATATGCGGCTAGGATACCCCACCATACTTATCTTCATAAAGTGCTGAAGGGGTTTAAAGCTATTGACACTACTAGTGACGTTAACCAACGCATTGCTACGCTGATCCAATCTATTCAGTGTGTCCATAAACTGAAGTATATCCAAAATACACTGAGACTGCCCAGCGACGTGCATCTACTCTCCGTCTAAAGGAGGTCTTGTCTTTTACCCCTAACTTGGGTGGATTTTTAAAAAAGTGGAGGTTGTTTTCAACGGAGTATGGGTCACAGCTATCTTTGACACAGGATCCCCTGTGAATGTTGTGTCATCCAAACTCATCAAAAAGATTAATCTGGACCCAGACCTAGACTACACCCAAGAGTTTAGTACTGCTGGTCCCTCCAACACATGCGCTATTGGGGCATACTCATCCTATCCCAACTGATTTGAGAAACTCATCTTGTCAGCCCTAACGGTGGCCTTGGCGAGCAATACTTATAACCTTCTCATTGGTACTCATTTTATGCTTGAGTATAAAGGGATCACTAACTTGAAGCCGGGCTATCTCTCCCTACTTGACTACGAGGATTCTCTGATTCTGATCAACGCTGCGCTTAACAAAAAGTATTATGTTGCACAGTGGAGTACCCCACCTATCCCTATTCCTGCACTACACCACTGCAGGAAGAAATATAAAAACGTTGCCCAAATTAGTGGATGCTCTAGAGGGTATCACGTTCTATGCTTCTAAAGAGTTTATAATCAAGGCGAGTGAACAAAGGGTATTTGACATAAAAAATACTATTTAAATCCCCCACACCTTCTATCGCACCTAATCAGAATTTATGGAGTTAGTCTTCTTGAGCCAAGAATTATGCCAGGCGCGATAGGCCCAGATCATCAGCGACTAATTAATCTCCTGTTGGTTATTTTTCACTAAGAAGGACATGGTCGTCAAGGAGCATCAGGAGATCATAAGAGGCCTGCTGGTCACTTTTGAGGACATTAAACAAGTTCACTGTATTGGGTCTATGGCGGATATGGGCTTTCCTGATGATCAATCGTTATGTATTCTGCCCACTGTTTGAATTTCTAATAATTTAATCCCAGCAGAGCTTAATAAAGTTCATAGTTTATTGGAGTCCTATAGCGACATCTTCTCTAACTCTGAAAACTGACTATGGGTACATGAATGGTTAGAAAATACCATTGACGTTGGGGATGCTCATCCTATCCATCTAAACCATACCATTAAATCAAAAGTTGGGGAGTTGCAGATGCAGGCGGAGTTAAAACAATTGTTGGACGCTGGGTTGCCGATGCCTTCTAAAAGCCCTTGGTTGTCCCGTCTTCTACTAATAAAGAAGAAAAATGGAGGTCATAGGGTAGTTATGGACTACCGCAAAATGAACAATCTCTCAAAAAAGGACAGTTATCCTATCCCTCGTATTGATATAGCTTTTGCCCAACTCTCTGGATCCAAGTTCTTTTTACTCTATGGACTTAGCTAGCGGGTATTTGTAGATGGAATTTCTCTACAGGATTAGGATAAGCGCGCCCTTATCTGCAGTGAAGGCCTGTTCCAGCCCACTCATCTCCCTCAGGGGTTGTGAAATGCGCCTGCAACTTTTTTGATGGGCGATAAATCACATCCTACAGGATCTGAAATTGAACAGTGTGATCATCTAATTTGGTGATGTTACAGTTTTTTCCAATACTTTCAACGAGCACCTCATGCGCCTAAAAGAAGTATTTCAATGACTGCGGGCTTCTAACATTATGTTGAAGCCAACAAAATGTACTTTCTTACAGAGGAAGCTGGATTTCCTTGGGCACGCGATCTCTCAAGATGGGATTTAATCTCTACAGGACAAGGTTGATGCGATAGCTAAGATGCCTGCACCCAAAACCCTTTATGATATCCAGGTGTTTTTAGGCATTATGGAGTATTACCATCAGTTCATCCCAAACTTCTTCCAGCTCAGGGAGCCCCTTGTACGACTCTGGGCTAAAAACACTCCATAGCATTGGGGTTCTTAGAAAAAGGTCGCGTTTAAAACCCTGAAGAAGTTACTGCAACAAAGGCCAATCCTCTGCCACCCTGACTATGGCAATCCCTTTAGGTTGGATACATATGCCTCAGATTACGCTGTTGGATCTATCTTGCTAAAATGGATGAGCATGGTGTCAATATTCCCGTTTCCTACTTCAGCAAGATGCTTTTAAAAACTGAACACTTCTACAGCATCACTGAAAAAGAGTGTCTCGCTTTCCTGTTAGCTGTAAAGTATTACCGCCCTTTCCTATATGGGACGTCCTTCAAAGTTGTTACCAACCACGCCTCCTTGAAGTGGTTTCATTATATGAAAGATCCCACTGGACGGTTAGCTCTCTGGGCTTTGAAGCTCTAGCATCATGACATGACAATTGAGCATCAGGCAGGAACTCGCCATATGAACGTTATAGGTTTGACATGAATGCCTGTCCTTCACTTAGATAATAGTGAAGATGAGAGGTTAATGACCTCTTAATGACGCTTGAAGCATGGGCATATGAGGATGAAACTTTACAGAAGATGCTAGCTCGACACTTTTACAGCCCCAAGACCTAGAGTGGAAAGCTGTACAAAAAAAGTAGGGATAGATTGGTTACCCTATCTCCAGAAGTCAAAATGAGTCCTGTGATCCTGGAGTTTTACACTATTGTGGGGAATGGTGGAGTGCAAAAACCTATGAATGGGTAAAATAGTGATACTACTGGGAGGGCATCATGGAGACCATAACTGAAGTCCTGATGTCTGTCTGACCAGAAAAATTAATTTAGCTTTGAGACCCAGTCTTAATATAACCTACTATGTCCCAACAAGCCTTTCCCACCATAAGTTTGGACGTGGTAGGTCCTCTACCTCAGACCACCAGTGGAAATCGTTATATATTGATCAGAATTGAACATTTCACCAAATGGGTTGAAGCCGTTTCTCTTCCTGCTCAGAATGCCGAAAGCCACTGCCACATTCCTACATCAATAAATTTTCACTTGGCATGGTTGCCCCCAGGTCTTCCTTTGTAATAATGAAAAAAGATTACTTCCTAAGTGGTAAAGCTCCTCACATTTCCATGGAAACACAACTCTTCTCGGCCCCCTACAAATCATCTACAAAATGGGGCCAAGAAAGAGTTAATGGAACCCTGGTCTCTATATTATGGGTAAATGGCCAATTCAGACCCTCTTTAATGGGATCTGTACTTACCCAGCACGCTCCTGGCCTATCATATCAGTTACCATCGCATCCTCAAAAAGTCTCCTTTTCATGTGTTGTATAGGCGAGAACATGGGGTGCTGGCTATACTAGCCAAAGATATGTCCTCTGACAGTACTGACACTATCTAAGCCATAAAAAAGTTATCCCAGAACATCATCAAATTACAATCAGAGGCTATGACTAATTTTTATAAGATTGTCACTAAAGAAAGTTAAGAAGCTAATGAGAGCTGGGCTCCTCTTCCTTCCTTCCAAGTATCAGACTTGGTACTGTGTTACCAGAATTGTATTATCCCTAGGATTGAGAAGCTCAGGTCTATCTGGGAGAAACCATTTGTCATCACATATAAGCGAGGGGATAAATACTCCATCAAATATCTTGCTTCTGGAGTTACCATCAACTGGGTCTATGACCAGTTCATGCGTCTTTATTCACCCTCTAATTCTCTTGAAGGGGGTAATTTCAGAAAATTAAAATTTCTTTGTATTTATTTCGTGGTTTGGAGTTAAATAATGAAATATCAGTCAAAAGACCCTGTTGACTCCCAGTGGAACCCCTCAAATTGATATATAAATTTTTCAATACTCTTGAAAATAGAAAGAGTTTGAGCTGTCAGATCATACCAAATCGTCGGCCAAATCAGGAGAGCCATTCTGAGGTCCCCCCTTCTTACAACTAAACTGGTACAACCAACACTGTGGTGACCGGCCTCTTTTGTAGGGTTGAAGGGGGTCAGGCAAAGTAAAAAGTTTTCCCGCCTTCTGATTGGTCTAAACCTATAAAATCCCTGCCTCACGGGTTCATCTTCCCAGATGTCACTTCATCATCTTCCCTTGCATTAAAGCGAGGCGAATCTCATATGATCCAATAAATTAACAGCCCATATTATCTAATTTGGATGTGCCTAGCTTATAACAAATTTTGCATCTGAATCACTTTGAGCCTCAAGTTGATTTAAATACTAAGCATCCTAATATCAAGAGTTTTCCTTTTCTTACCCCCCAATTAACATAATAAAATCTTTAAAAAACCCAAATTTTACTAGTATTAAAGCTCATATATTTTTATATAATTAGTTTAGAAAATCCCCTCGAGAAATTATCCTAGCAGTTGAGAATCATATTTCTCCTGCTATTATATTGTTGTAATTCAGGTATCCAAATGCACCAGCGAGCTTATCAACCACCTGAATCCCAACAATTTGAGGTGGGTTGACTTGGAACAAATATACTGACTAACTAGGGATAGGGAGTGAGAATATAAGTATGGAGGACAGACTCAAATAATGTGGGTAAACCCTTCCTGCACATGTTCTGATATGCCAGGATTACATTATTTAAGTCCACTAATTCACTTTTTCATATTGAGACATGGTGCATGAATTTATGTATTGCTATCCTTCCAGCACAGATATACTTATTATGCCATGACCAGACGTGAACCTGTGTCATGAGGGGTGATAGTATGACACTGTTTCCACTATGCTAAAATCTCCTAATAATATTATTTGATGTGGATTGACCTTAGGACAAATATCACACAATTGAGGGATAGGGAGTGAGAATATAGAAATGGAGGACAAACCCCAAGTATTGGGGGTAAAACCTTCCTATGCATGTTCTGATAATCCAGAAATACATGATCTAAATTCACTAATTCGCTTGGTCATATTGATACATGATGTGTTATTCTATATATGATGCTATCCTTCTCAACCATAAATTCAATTTTCTGCCATGACCGGATTTAAACCTGCATCATGAGGGACAATATTAGGATGCCTTGCCAACTACGCTGATACCCTTCACCTTATTAATAGTAGTAGAAATAGTAATAGTGTGCTTTAGAATAGGGAAGTTGTGTCATACTATCACCCCTCATGATGCAGGTTCAGATCTAATTGTGCAGAAAATATCACTTATGTGCTAATACAATAGCATTATATGAGGACTCACGCACCATGCCTTAGACTGACCAAGAGAATTAATGAAGTTAGATCATGTAATTCTGGAATATCAGAACATGCGCATGAAAGTTTTACTACTAGTACTTAGGTTTTGTCCGCTACTTCTTATTTTTCACTTTCTTTATCAAATTGGTGTGGTATCTGTCCTAAGGGTTGACCTACCTAAAATAAGTCAATAATAATGGACCAAAAAGCCCAAGTGAGAAAGCAGGACTGAAACAAAAAAAAGCTTTGATACAGAGGGAAATGGTATAATGTTATCTGACCATAGCAAAGAGGGAGAAGGGTCAAGTAGCGCTTCTTCAGCTTTAAACTCATAGAGAAAAGTACATGATAAGTTGGACAATAAGGGCCTAGGCGCATCTAAGTGTTTGGTTTAAGGTCACATAAGGTATCTTTCTGGAAGAAAAGGTTTGTTACAATAGGGTAGTGATAGATTCAGAAAATTTTATGCTCAGCTTGAGTTTTGGCACTGGGGAGTTTGGAAAAAGGTAGAAATACTGGTGCAGGTGATTTTGGACTTTGAGCTGTGAGTCATTACCCTAACATTCAGGATAGAATCATTTGCTCTTTGGCAATTATTGAAAAGGTTGTTTTTATTGTCTTGGGAAAGGTTAGTAGGGATGCTGAGGGAGCTAGACCCTCCATAAGCATCAAAACAGACTTATCTACAGCTTTGTGGATTGGATGATGATTGGTTGAGGAAGTTTTGCTGATAATTATCTTATGGTCACTTTTGGAACGGTTTAGCATTAATATGCATGGAATAAAAACAAAGAGTAAATTGTGTGTCATAATAAACAAACAAAATTTGTTGGGGTTCTGAAAGTTTTAAATGTTTCACCAGTTTTAAAAACATCAGACAATAATGACCAGGACTATAGTTGAATTAAATTGGGTTATCAGCATAAAATTGAGCTTTATTGAGTGAGAAGGATGTTTTTTGGGAGTGAATAAAGTTCCAAGTCTCATCCTGATTGGCTGAAGTAATTAATTATGGTTGAGGGTGGTTTGGGGTTTGAGAGGAAGCAACATCAGGGTGCTGGCCATACAATCAAATAAGCAAAGATGAAGGTGTCACTATAGCACCCCAAGTTTGTAACAACACAGTTGTTGCAGTGTCAGAGTCTTATCAGAAGCACATTTGTCAGTTGTTATAGTCCAGCTAATATTTGCTGATGTCATTCAAAACAAAATTTAGATTTGGGTTGAGTATTGGATTTAAATTTGGATCTAGATTTGGATTTGGATTTGAATTCAGGTTTAAATTCAGATTTGCATTTTGGATCTTTGACCCCACCCCCATTGGTAGGTATATATTTACTCACCCTTCATAATAGTTTTTTGTGGTCAACAATTCAAGATAATAAAATTACATAAGTACACTCTCTTACCGCTTGGTGTAATTTTCCAAGCAAATCTTACAGAAAAAGGAAGAAAACTTTGATTGCCTGACATAGTTTTGCTCTGATGTCCTCAGATTCCCCACTGGCTGCCCCAGTGTGGGGCAGCGGCGAAATTCCCTTGGCCATTTTCCATCCAGTGGGAAAACTCTTAGACTATCTCTCAGTCATGCCAAACCTCTGGGATGATTCAACCCTAAGGATCTAGATGCCCACAGTGCTTTTATCCAAGCGTTGCCTCGTTGCCCCCTGGTGCTCCCCTGGAGCAACATGTGCTACATCTAAGGGTCAAATATGAGAAACTATTCCCATACCATGACCAAGCCATTATCAAAATGGCACAGGTGGTGATGATACCTACCAGATTTATTGATTTTTGCCCCTACAAGGGGCATTTTGATCTTGGCTTTACCTGCAAAGATAATGCTGCCACTACAACAACTGTGCCCCTGGTTTTCCAGGGTACCCCTCTCCCCACAATTTTGACCTAGCTCCCAGCAGATACCACTTTGGTGGTTCATTTCTCTGGTTTGCCCACCCACCTCCCCCCTGTGGTGCCCACCCGGAGCTGATAGACGGTTTAGCAGCTTATGGCCCCAACCCCATCTTTCAATTTGTGGTCCCAAATGGGGCCACACGCCTCTCTGGGCCTTGGGCGTATGCCACGATCAGCCCTGAATTTAGTACAGCCTTATTTTTTCCTCCTTGCACCATCATTCCCTCTGCCCCTGATTATCTATTCTGGGCCCATGTCAAGGGCGGGCAGATAATCTGTCCATATTGTTTTGAGTTGTATCACTCAAAATGTAAGTTCCCATCCTTAGCTGCTTCCAATGGCTCTAATTTTTTGTCCGCCAGCTTCCAATCTGCCACCCACCCCACGCCAGCTTCAGTATGGGGTCCGATCGTACCTTCCCCTCACCCAAAGCCTGTTGCTGCAACCACGCCCACAACCACCAATCAGCCTCATCCTCGCCCCAGTGCCACACACGCTCCCTCCAATCAAGCACCAGCTTGGACCCCAGTTCGCTCCCATGCATCATCCAATGAACCAACCAAACATCAGGCATATGCTGATTCCCCAATTTAATTTAACCAAAATCCTTGGGATCTATTGGCTAAAATTGATGAGTCTAGTAATATTATTGAAGACTCCACTATCCAGCTCAAGCAGCTTGTGTATGCTGACCATGACATTAAACTATCCCCTTATTTACTGCCCCCAGAAAAATGCCAAAACATTCCGCAGTGCCCACCAGCTGGCTGTTGAAGCAACTGCCAAGCCAGATTGCTGGTCTCTCCACAAAGCTGCCGCCAAATCAGTGGCAATGCTTACAAGCGGAATCCCTCCTCCCATTATTTCCTTCACCACCAATACGCTCCAAAAGAATATGTTGATCAAATCTCAAAAAGCTGCCATTGGCGCCATCCAGCTCATAAAAGAGGTAGCTCAGAATCCCAAAGCCAATATTACCCGCACCAAAATTGCCACATTTATAAAGCTCCCAGACGCATGCATGAAAACTGAAACAGCTTTGATTAATTATATTTTCTCTTATAGTCAACTTCTGTCTTCCTGCCACCCCAATCATTGTAAATTTTGCTCCGCATCCTGCTGATGCCCCAATGCCCCTGCTCTCCACCATAGCCCATGCCATGCTTTAAGATGAAGATGATGCCAAGGATGAGCCCCTGATCCTCCCTCCCCTTGCGCCATGATGAGATAAGCAGTTCCCGGTGTCTCATCTGCTTGGTTGTGTTTACATTTTTTGTATCGTCCACTCATTTTGGGTGGTTCGTTCAATTTGGTTCAGGCAGTTTTTACTATTTCGCTTTTTGAGTTTTTTTAATGTCCGTCCCCTGGTCATCTTACCTTGGTTAAGTAAGGAAATAAAATAAAAATTACTTTAGTTCATTTAATTTTGCTATTTTTATAACTTTTACTCAACTTTCAAAATGCATTTATCTGTCTTGTTTGCCGCACGCCATGAGCCTGACATGAAAGCCACCTATGTTGATCCCACATATGTCCAGCTAGCTCTAAGGAATCTGCTGAAGTCTTCATTTACTGCATAGCTGATCTATTTAAGCACACCATATGTTACCAATACTAAGATTGGCATGTCGTACATTGCTTCACTAACTGTTGGGGAGGCCATCATATAACACTTGGTTTATACTGACCCCTTGCCTTGAGTGACCTTTATCTCATTCTATTGGCCCCTGCCCTTATCTGATTACTTTTGCCTGGTTTATTTAAGTATGTTATCCATGAGGCAGAACGTACTCAGTCTGCCCTTGCCTGTGACAGTTTGACCTCCATATCAAATTCTGGCAACCTGAGCCACCTACTTCTTCTGATGTTGAGGGCACCTTAAATGTTGTTTTTAGCTTTGGCTTAATACATTGAGGTACTGTTAGCATCCTAATCGCAATCGCCTGACACCTACTCTGAAACCCATAACCAGACTGTTACAACATCCACCTAAGGAACCTCACCTCTGCTGAACTGCCTCCTACCTACCATAAACAAGATGACCTTGGCTGAAGTCTGAAAGGGACTTGTTCTGCTTAAGGTTCAGGTTAAACCCTAATATAATACAGTGTGATAACAATGCCCACAAGTTTCTCCCATTGGTTCATTGTTGACAGGAGATGCACTCAATTGGTACAAATGCCTTGGGAGAGGATGAGAACTTGTGCTTGAACTATGACACTTTGAAGGAGCACTTATTGGAAGCCAATTTACCAAAAGGGTCCCAAATACACATCCTCATGAAGTCTATGTCACTGAAACAGGGAGCCGACAACATGGAGGACTACATGCAGCATTCTTTCCCTGGTGGAGGTAACTAAGATCAATGATGATCTTGCCACAATGTATTTTCGACAAAGTCTTAACAACTACATGAAGTATCTTATGCGTCACCACTCTTGCTGCTTCCACTCTCTCAATTGTTGGGGCCAGCCAGCGACTTGTACAATGTCAAGCCTCATCTTATTACCCTGTCATGTTACCCCACTCTAATAATTGAATGATCATATCACTTAAACATCAGCCCAGAAGAGTACAAGTGCCATGTTGATGTTTACTCTGTTTCTTCTGCAACACTGCCAGTCACTTTTTCTACAATTGCACGAAAGGCGCCCACTTAGACACCATTTCGCAGCATTAAAAACAATTTTCAGACTTTACTGGTCTATTCACTTATATTCTTCTCCAATGGCGGCTGAGCTGCTCCTGAGGCTCTGCTTGATTCTAATGCTACACAAAATATGTCAAACCATATGTTTTCAAAATTCTGGGACTCAACTGTATCACTGAGGGAATCACCATGACCTTAGGAAATGGCTCCAGCACCTATGTTGTCCTTACTACGCGCTAATTAAACTTCTGCTAAGAGAGACCCAAGTGGCCAACCCATTTTGGGTCATGGATGACTTACCCCGACTAGTAATGCTGGGTTTCCTGTGGATGACAGAGCAACGTTTAGACTGAGACTATGGAAATAAGATCACATATGATCAAGGAGAGACTTTCCAAACACTATGTATTAACTATAACGACCTGACAAACGCCCTCTAAACCATCTCTTGTGACATATTGTCAGATTCCGATGGTTACCCAAAAATAACCCTTTGACAACAACAGATCAAGACAATCACCTTTCCAAAAGTTAAGCTAAATACTCTAATTCTCAACTAAAGCCAATGACTATTATATGGCTCAGGATGATTATCTCTTTTTTTAGCACTATTGGTGCCCAACCCAAAAGGGGGAGCCGCCACACATTTTTATTTGCAAATGGGCCAAACAAAGGGATTAATTTAATAAAAAAATCTTAATTTTATCCTTAGGTTATCAGCCTAGGAAGCTATATTAGCTGGCGAGGAAGCTTTGGGAAACTTTTGTCCGGTGCCCGCTTTAGCTGGCAGACCATGGCGGACAACATCAGGGTAGGGGCATCAGCGACATGCGGCATAAGGAGGTATAGTTGTGGGTTTTCTTCATTAATGAGGCTGGCAGTGTCCATCGCCTCAACGTATTGAGCAAGTTGATTCTCAGCAAAAGTGATGATAGCTGGCACACAAGTAAATGACTTGATGTGCCGGCACAGGTTGATTATCTCAACATCAATTAAATTCAATTATTCTATTGAAAGCTTGGGCCATATATACTAGGATATTCAGGCTGATTATACATACAAAATACTCAGCATTCAGTCCCAACTAATTAGTAACAATATCAATCATATAATTTAGTAATTCGTTTGGGGTTTAATCCTGAAAATACCTCTAAAAATCCAATGGACAAATAGAAGAATAATATTGACATCATAATTTCAAAATCAATTTCCTGCCTATGGCAAATTTTGTATGTCAATCCTTGTAATTGGTTGTAAAGCACTTACACATGGACTGCCCAAATGGGTTTACCTTGTGTTTTTGAGAGAGGCCTGTCATCGTCCTTATTAGGGGTATTTCATCTAATTAAGATCGATGCCAAATTTCCCAGAAGTAGTATTTCATCAGCAGTATGGCAAAACTCAAATTGGGATGATCCTAGGACAATTTGCGCATTCATATTGCGATTTTTGCCCCTGAATTCTTTCTGAATATTAGATTATTTTGCCAACAATAGTCCTAGCTATAGGTCTTAATTGTATCAGTTCAAGGGTTGAACTGAGGTAGAAAATAATTATCTGTGGAAATTGCATGCTCAATATGTGGCCAGGAGAAGCCTAAAGGCTTAAATACTGGCACCTGGCCTAATAAATTATCACCAATTAATATTCTATAGTAAAAGATATAATTTATTAAATTATCTTTATCTAGATTTTTTAACAAAAGTCACTTTTTTTTTTAGTACTAGATGGTCCCAACCCAAGGGGGGATTCATCAATGTTAACAAAAGTCACTTTCTTTCCCATAACAATAACATTAGTTACTAAAATTCAATTTGAACAGAAATTTTGATAATCACACAGGAAAGATGGGCGTATTCAACTAAAGTCAATAAAATTGGGCGAAAGCTGTAACAGGCAATGGACAAAATGGTGCGCCAAAGGGCAAGAAACGCCCTGGAGGGGGACCGGGAAACATGGCTGCCAAAAAACCACAAACTGAGGCACCGTCTGGGTTTGTGGAGTTCACCATGAAACATAACCAGTACATGGAAATCCAGTATAACATACCCCTTTTGAAAGTAGAGCACAGGCTCCAACTCTACCTAGGGGTTGAGTCTCCAACTCTGCGGGAGAAAGTGTGTGAGGCACAGGCCTCCCTATTCCCATTTTCAGTGTACTATAACATGGAAACAGTCCAATGCGGTTGATTCAATTTGGGATTTGAGACTGAAAAAGATTCAGACACCACCATAAAAGTATGCATCAAAGCTGTTCTCCCCAAGATAAAACGAATTGTGCATAACATGCAACCAGATGGAGCAAAGAGAACACTTTGTTCATCTTTTTTGACTTTCTCCCCACCAACCTCCCCCAAAAAAAATTGAGGAGGAGCTCCAAGATGGTCTTAAACACTGTAGAGATATTAAACAACTTGAATTTCAACAATTTTATCTGATGCTGAACCTGTGCACAGGAAAAGCAATTGCCATGATCCACTCAGGCCCAAAGTGGCCGCAGATCTCACAGGAATCCCTTGTACAGTGTAATTTCACCTCCCAGATGGGAAGGTGTTAAAGCTATTCCACGTCATACTGGAACACGCACCGTCTATCTGCAACCACTGCACCACATTGGGTCACAAGGAACATGCATTTCCCATGAAGGTGGGTATCATGTCCCCAGAATTCTGTGATGACACCATAGCAAAAACGACATAGAATTAAGCAAAATGATTCATGCCAACCACGCCTTCTAATGGGGTGAGGATGGGCACTACCTCATTATAGACCCAGTAACACCCTAAAACACAGAAAATGCTGCAGAAGGCCTGCAAGCTGAAAGCGGCCAAGGCTGCATCACTTGTGGCCTCCGCCATCAACCCAGGCAAAATTCAGGACGACGTTGAGGAAATCAGCCATGACAACTAATCAGTTCAGACTGTCCAAGCTGAGGAGGACATAAGCGAAATTATCTGAGCCACCCAATCAGAGCAGTACTCCCAAAAATAAAATTTTCTTAATAATGTGACTGAATTAACAAATGATATTAATCAAGTGAACAAAGCAGAAAAATTCAGTTCCACTATGGGCAAAAAAGTAGGATTCAATTCTCCAAATTCACACCCCAAAACCACAGAAACAAATCAGTGCACCGCATCTGGCCCACCATGAGTCATGAGCGGAGAATCTGCCACAAATTCTAAAAATTGCAATATCTGTGAGAAATTGACAAAGGGTTTGGAATTGGATGATGCCACAGAATATACTGGCCCAATGACACGAAGCAGGGCTAGCAATAAGGACGTTGGGTGTGGGCTGGGAGGCCCTCCCAACTTCTCCTGAGGCACTGCAGGCACCACAGTGACAATAGGGATGCTAAACATCGTGGGATCCAGGGTTAATGCATCCTAAGCCAAAAAGCTGGACTTCCTGCAAAAATCCCCTATAGATATCTTTTTTCATCCAAGAACCCCACTGTCTACAAGGGGAAGAGGGATCTTGGTCAGCCAGGGTCTCACTATCCTGATCAGTATGGACAACACATTGTGGGGTGCTTGTCAGAAATAACAAAAAAACTTAAAAATCACAAACGCCTCCTCATATCTGCATGGTTGCATCCTGGTGGCAATGGTCATAAACCAAAAGGTCACAATTTTGATAGCAAGCATCTACACACCTTGCACCGCAGTTGATAGTAAAAATTTTTCTAAACCATCCCAACACTCTCCCTCCCACCTGATACCGTCCTACTGGGGGAACTTCAACTGCTTGGATAACCCCAACATGGACCAATGCCTAATCCCAGGGGATACCCACCGGGACAAAACAAGTTTTATGCAATGAAGGCATCCCTAGGCCTACATGATACCCTCCCCCCAGGTCACCACTCCTTCTCAACATTACTTGCCCCAACATACACGAGGTAACGCTCATCTCAATGAGCTGCATCAACTACATCCTCGCACTGAAAACCCACCGCTCAAACATCTCTAACTTCACAACAAAAAAATCAATTTCTCCAATCACTGACTCATTTTAGTGCAGCTCTCACCAACCTAAACTCCCACACAGGCGTCGACCTAGAGGAAGATACACCTGTAAAACATAAACTTGCCCAGAATATCCAACTGGGTCGAACATGAGGTCACAAACCCAGAATTCACAACCCCGTTTGTATCAGATCCCATCAAAAATCTGGGCAAATTTCAAAACTGAACTAATAAACTAAAACAAATCACATCACCTCGCATAAGTACACCGCTGACACAACCACAATCAGGCGCACCTTAGCAGAACGGGACCACCTTGAGCTCAACGCCCCAAAATCAGGCTACAGCCCCAACTGGGGGCACAAATGGACAGAAATATCAACCCGCCTAAACGCCCTCATTTTTTGACATCAGCACAGAATAAAAGTAAAAAGAAAAAGTAAGTTCATAAAGATGGCAAAACCTGCTCAACGTACCTTTTCTGCCAATTCCACTCCTGTGGCAACCAGCCCACATGCACACAGGTCCGCAAAGTTAACAGCACCATGGCAACTGGCCCAACGGAGGTCAAAATGGAAGTAGACAGCTACTACACCAAACTATATCACAACACCCCAACTGACCCCAAAAAATCAAAGATTTTATATACACTTCCAGAATATAAAGCACACCAAAGGACTACAACCTCATATGCATAATCACACAGGAGGAGCTCTGGGACACAGTCCGCGGTGCACCATGTAGGAAATGCCCAGAGCCTAATGGGATACCTTAAAAATTTTTCAAAAAATATTTTAAGCAAATCTCCCCCCTCCTCTTAGCATCAATGAACAAGTGCCTGCTGGAGACACGCTTCCTGCCTGGTGGCCAGGACTCCTTTGTCATAACTCCGCTTAAAAAGGTGATAAACTGTACCTGGCCAACTGGCGCCCAATTGCACTTTTTAACACAGATACAAAACTACTTAAAAAAAATTTAGAGTCCTTATTGGGCACATTAGCCTCCAATATCCTGTTACCCAATCAGTTTGGGTTCATACCAGGGCGTTCAACTGGACCAATATATACTCCGTTGCCAACATATGTCGGTCCAAAGAAGATGGAGCCCTGGTATTCCTAGACCAGGAGAAGGCATACAACTGCGTTAGCTGGACGTACCTGAAGGAATGCTTGAGCGCCTTCAAACTCCCACCCAGATTCATAAACTGGGCGATTATCCTTACAGAATCAGCATACATGGCTGTATGCGGCCCTGGCTTTCTAACCAACAAGATCACACCACGCAGAGGGCTCAAATAAGAAGACCCCTTCAGCCCTCTGTATAACTTCAGATTTGATCCACTCCTTCGCGTTGCTGACTCACGCCTTATGGGCATAACCGCACAAGGCCAGTCACCTGTCAAGATACTAGCCTTTGCAGATGACTTCATAACTTGTATAGCTAACAATAATTATTCCTGCAAACTGGAACACACATTAGAGGAATATTTTATTGTGAGCAACATATCACTCAATAAATGGAAAACGGAAATAGTCATCTTATGCAAGTACACTAACAACTGGGATACAACACCCAAACCTTACAGCCCCCCACAAAGTAACAACCTCCACATCATTCCCTTCGCATCACCTCCTTCAACCAACCCTGTCCGCCACCTTGGGGTATGGCTGGAGACAGGGGGGTATACTAACGAGACAATGGAGAACAACCTGTTACGCAGATGTTCAACCGCCTTGCCTCCCTTAATGGAAGATCCCAGGACTAATGGGGCTAGTAACAGTTGCCAACTCACTCATCCTTCCGATATTGTGGTTCCCCACACATGCAATATCCTTCTCACCTACTTTCATGTCCTCAATCCGCGCACTTATCCAGAGATAGCTGTGGCCTGGGACCCAGCCACCTGTAAAGGTGGAAACAATCTTTGGCCCACAATCCAGTGGAGGCATGGACCTAATATATTTTAAAGTCCACGCCAACTGTATACTGGGCACCTGAATAAAGGAATCCCTATCCCCAGACCTCCCACAACAACACTGGTCAAGAGCAGAGAGGGCCAACTTTGCACAGGCGCCAAATTTTTCAAACCCACACAACCCATCCAGCCTGCTCACATACTTTGTAAACCACCCCACAGCAGCGGGCCCTCATGGTGCTCCCCCACACTTCAAATGCCTCCTCCATATCATTTGACACATGGGGTGGTCCGTCATACTCACAGGAACTAGTCAGGGAAGGGACAGGCCCAGATCCCACTTCACGCTTAGGAACCCAGAGGACAACCCTCAGAGGGACACACATGACGTGGCCCAGTCATTGAAAGAATCGACTACCTGGATGCTTTAGATATCCCATATGATTTAAACACAGAAGACAATATGGAGTCTAACACATCATCCGCTCCTCCAACCAAGGGTAAGAGCTAACACGTGGCGTTGCCTCAGAAGAACCTACAGAACAGCAGATCGCTCCAACTCTTTCCATGCAGAGTTCACAGTGTGTGGAGGGGATAGCACCCTACACCACCGCCTTGAAGCATACCCTATCTAGAGCCATATGGTGGGAAGTTGCGCGCCTTCTAAGGATCCAAAATAACCAGGAATTATCAATCTCCAGGAGCCTTATTGCTCTCCAACTCGAATCCCCAATACCACCTACCCTCCGCTCCCTAATGGTAGCCATTGCAATGTGGACAATATACACCATAGCTTTAGGAGCTTTTAAGGGAACTGTGCCAACCATCCATGAGATAATCAGTAGATTCCACGTTCACCTACTAAAACACTTCGAAGCCTGGCTTTATAGATACATGAAGTCAAGGCAACAAAGACTCATAGAGTCATGGTTCCAAGTCTGATTTCTGAACACAGACCCCTTCCTCCACACCTTCTCCATAACAATGAAACCCACATAGGGTAGCGCACTTAACCCTCTCCCCCAAACCTGGCAGTACCAGCTGGCAACAGGGGTAGCTCATCTACTCTAGGGGTGCCTAATTTCGTTAATTACACTTCGCCTCCCCCTATCCCATTATGTATTTTTGGTATTGCCCATCCCATGATTGGCTTACCTCAGTTAGATAAAATAGAATCTTTTACCAAAGGTCCTATATTAAAAGATTGTCAACAAGCTGGCATTTTCAGAATCCTCATCTTGTACCTTTTCCTGCCTCAGTGAAGTTCCCAAATACATAAGAAAAATTAATACCAAGATCGATTAGAAGATTCAGATTAATTTGAATAAGCCTAATGAGCTTAAAATGGTTAAAATATCGTAAGACACAGGCAAAATTGAGGATCTTTCAGCCAAACTTCAACCCAATTAGATGTGCAGGATGTATTTTATCAAGAGCGATCCTTGGAACTTCACAACTGGTGCTCACTTAAAATGATGACACTCTCTGAAATGGACCCACACACCAGTTACTGGCATATTTGGCCAGATGAGATAGCACCAATGATATGGAAACTAGTGACAAGGTATCTCTGATTATTTTACTACCAGCTGCTAAGGCTCTGATGCGGGTACCATCTACTCCCAGGATCTTATGACAGTGTGGTAGCTTATGTAGATAAACAAACTCTATTGATTTTACATATGAAAGAGGAAAGGCTATGCTGGAGACTTTATATCAGGGTTTTTGGATTGGTACTTTAAAAATTGAGCCCTCCTTTGGCCTGTTTTATTACCTCAAAGATCAGGAACTCAAGATAGAGATATAAATGAAGTACCATGATGCTACCATGGCATCCCTTTCCAGATGTCTCACAGGCAGTCAATCAGCTATTAAATTCTTGGTTAACTTTGTCCAACCCTTAATCAAGAACAACCAGAGAATTTTTGCTAGAAAAATTTGGAGCTCATGGAAATCTACCATGTATAAGGGGAGGGACATTCTTCCCAAAATGCTATACTAAAGTAATTAAATTTCAGTTTTACTGAAGTCTAAAAAGCAATTGTGGATAATACAGGACTCACCAATGAAGCTCAATAGAGATTAAGCACCCTCAAGGAGCTCCTTAACGAAGGAATCCTGAAGATAGCTGCAGAAGTTCTTGCTCACCATGGGCTATCGCATGAATGGATAAAAACATGAATAACCACTGAAAAAAAATGAAAACTCATTATGATCTATTATCTCATACAGAATGACTCACAGTGAAGGCCACTTTGGGCCAGAGATCACCTGGATTTAAATTCAAATACACTAACTAAGCAAATATGTTTAAACTGGGATGGGCTTTGTTAACAAAAACATTGGAGACCTTAAAGCATTATCAGCAGTCCCAAATAAGGATGAGGAGGATTCCCAGATCAAAGAGTTCTCAAAATTTGTACAATTATGTCAAGATTGCAGGCCAGAAATGCTGAATTTACTTAAGAAAATTGGGAACTCAGAATGCAATTATCAACTGTAATTTCCAAGTAGACAGTATGGCCAAAGTTATTAAAAGCATAACGTCCAATCTAGCTTTAATTGAAAAGGATTATTACAGCCTTAAAAAAGAATTTGAATTTCTCAAAAAAGTATAGTTGTCATTGTTCACGCAGCCTTGACAATGGAAATTGAAAAAAAACTCTGACCATTTGGCCAAAAACTGATGTGGAAAAACAGTTAAGGGTCAAATTCAGTTTTTGGAATCTAGTAGTTTGGAGCAATATCATGAAATTGAATCATCAAATTTGACATCGATGTAGAAACTGGTATGTTTGAACATACATTTCTATGCCTAAAGTTCTGGCATCAATCGTGACTCCAGATACTCCCCAACGGGAAAGAGGGTTAATTTTAAATGATGATACACCGAGACACTCAAGTACTAGAAGAAGTAAAGCACATATGACCAAAACTGGGCGAGATGTCTTTAAACCATTATTTTGGCAAAAATTGATAAGGATGGAAATTTCCTCTCTTCTAAAACTATTTTAAAAGGCAATGTGGGGAGCATCAGACTATGCAAAAAGATCAGCACTAATCAAGTCACTTGATGCCCATAGCTGTGACCTCATTATGCCCTATTTGGGTGACAATTGGTCATATATGGATGCCAAAATTGCGGTGACAAAATAATTTGAAGGGCCTGGAAAAATAGAGGCCTGAAAAGAAGGCTTTCTAATATGAATACAAGCAAAATGAGACTATTGAGGACTTTGCAGACATAATTTTCCATGGGGCACAACTCTTAATTGGGTGCAACGCAATAGATAAGTTTGACGCTAAGATTGCTGAAACACATAGCCATGCCCTACAGTGAAATTTACCATGTCATGATACCAGAATTCAATGGAGAAATGGAAACCCAAGAGCTTACAAATTCACTTAAGAAGCTGTTCCCACAGTTTTGATACCCCTAATCAGCCAAAGAACCAGCAAAAATTCCGATTTTTGTTCCCAAAAAGTAACACTATGTTCAATCAAGGGAAAAATTCCTTAACTACAAACCAAAAAGTTAATTAAAAAGGGCAAACAGTGCAATTACATGCCACATTTGTGGTCAAAAGGGGCATTTTTCTAGCCAGTGGTACAGATTGTTAGACAAAAAGCCTGGGGTCAACGTTGCTTTAGAAATCAACAGTGACAGCGAGGTAGGAAAAGAGCATGTGGAGTAGAGGCAGATTGCTTTAACTCCACCAATGTTCACCAAACAATTCCATCTGAGCCTGGCGAGCTCATTAGGGCTGAAGATGTTGCCAAAGATAACCACTAACATATTGTGGCCAATGATGTCCTGGTCACTACTTGGGCCAAAGCAAAAGCAGTTAAACTCTTGAAATTGCCAAAGAAGCTGAACAGAGTTGTTAAAACCATATGCAAAACAGATTATTAATCATGGTTTGGACCTCCAACCTGGATGTTCAACTGACTTACTGTTCTTATTTATGGGTTTCATTAATTTTTCACAGCTGAAACCCCTAAATTGATTAACTGCACAAGTTTAGTGTTTTGAAAATCTCCGCGGTGTCTGATAATAATATATAGTCAATTGATAATAGTATGAAGATTATTATTTGTAGTTGAATTAATCACTAGGGTTAGGTCCAACGCTTGACCAATATTCCTCCTCAAAATACTTAAGATGTCCTAATAGGGATTCGTTCCCTTATACCGCCTAAATTGATCCACGCTCAGATCCTTGTTTACGGCTTCTCTCTGGTGACACACAGTTGGCAGCATTCCCATTTCAACTAAGCTTCTATTCTCTGGATCCACGCTCAGATCCTTACTCTTTATCCTAAAGTGTCTTCCAATTAAAGATCACAGCAATAAGTTCCTTGAAGAAGAATAGAACTAGAAATTAATTCTACTAATCACTTGTTTTCCTGAAAAATATTGTTTTTTATTAAGTGAATTCTTAGGAGAATTTATGTTGGGAATTCGGCGCCCAACCCTTGGTTGGCACCTCTTTGATGATACGACAGCTGTTGCCATTGAATTACCCATTATCATCTCATCAGTGATAGTCTTCCCCATCCTGGATAGGATTCTGTCATCAGACATCCTCAAGACCTAAAATGGAAAGAGTCGGAAAACATGACCCTAGCGTTTTCCTCTCAATATTAGAAAAACCAACCACATCTGGCAAGCAATCTGCTTAGGCAATGTGACTTGTTATCCATTAAGGAAGGTTGCAAATTAACTTATTGATTCATTAGTTGCAGATGGCATAAATCGCCTTACAACTTGATTCATAAATTCTTACTCAGTCAGTAATGAAACCTGACTGATCCCAATTGGTACACTGATAGTTAATTATCAATAAACTATCAGATGCCCCATTTGTCAGCAAATTCCCTGACGAGATCTTAAGCATTCACCCAGATTAATCCCTGATGGATCTTTAACTAGGCGAATTACCTAAAATCCCCCAAACATTGTTACCCCAAAATCAGGGTCAACTGATATCTAATTTACTTTGCTATAGGAATTTCCCCTAGCGACCCCTGTTAATCTAGTCAGCTGGGTATATGGGCAAAAATCCCAACACATCCCCCCTCTTGCCTAGTTTACAGCAAGAAAAGAATTGGGACAGGAGAGCCCACTATGGACAACTTCTTAAATAATTTTTTATTCAAGCGGAATATAGTCAATTGGTACTCAACGCTGCTTGGGATCACTTTGGGCATGTGGCTCTATTCCTCTTCCTCCTTGCTACCGCCTACTCAAAGCGCTGTTCTCATGACCTTCTGTCATGCTGGGCTGATTGATTTACTCATGACGATATTAATTCTGGGAACTAGTTTTCACCCCATCAGGGTATATGACCCACTGTCATATTCATGATTCTTAGTCCAGAGTCCTCAATTTCCTGATTTTCTCATCATCCTAGACAGGAGATTTTTGCCATCAATGTTTGTTTTGCAGCGTAATTAAGAATGCTCATTTTTTTCACCCTTGATATTTCTTGTAAAAACCTCTTTTCTCATATCATTCTTTAACTTCTCTAAAGAGCTTATCCCACTAATTTTGAGATTAATTTCCCCAAAATTAGAGCTTAATTGATTCTGGAGTGCATAATGTTTACTATCATATAAGTCCAACATCCCCCTCTCATCCAGATAATATGTCGAATTTGTAGTCTTGATATCAACAACTGCTTAATAGCATGTCTGATAAAGACTTTGGCTCTTCCACTGATGAGTTGATGTGTGCATTGGAACCTCTTCTATGGTCCTTCCAGGACTCATACTCCATGTCACATACCCAAGTCCAGTCCTTTCTTGAAATTACTGGAAATGTTAACCAACCCCAACAAAACCAAGTTAACAATTGTCTCTATGACTCACGACCAATCCTTCCTCTGTCATCAAAACCTGAGTTAAACTTTAAACTCTAATGTATTTGGCTCCATTCTCAGATTCTCATAACATCATCATTGAACCTCCTGAGGCAATTCCCTCCGCTCTCAATTGATCATTCCTTGTTGGATCAGACTTGCTTCTGGAGTTCCTTTTCTGACTTGGCCAGTATTACAAGCCAGTTGTTATCAACTGAACTAGCCATTGGAAACAGCAAACATTTTAAACTCCCCTATGCATAATTGAGGGCTAAGTAACCAAGGCTTTTTCCATAGCTCTAAACCCCTCCAATATTGAAAATATTCTAGATTGAGACGTTGCAGCCTATGCTCTTTGCTTTTGGCAGCTAAGTTTTTTAAAGTTGGGCCACAAAGCTTCCAGCCTCTCCTGGCTTCCATCACTCATTCTGCTTTTGCTTCCAAGAAGCTCGTAGTTGTCATCTTCAGGATGTCATTTTCTCATTTCATGACTATCTCATTTCTGGCACATCCCATTATATCTTCCACTGATGGCTTTAATAGGGGGCATGATTTAGAAACCCCCACCTAGTATCCCTTGCTCAATGACAGCCCATATGTCCAATGTTCTTGACAAGCCCATTGAAAAGTGCTCAAGACCAATTTTCCAGAGCCAGTGCCATATTAGTATTATTCAGGGTTATTCGCCAATTGCCACTTCTTGTTCTGTTGCTACCCTCCCCATTCTATGGTATTGTGTTTGGCATGTTCCAACATCTCCATTTCTCTTCCCCTAGTTGCTTTCTTGCAGAGATCAGCATCCACTTAACAAACTTGGTTTTGAGTAAGTCTAGCCCTTGCTAGCATTCAATCTAACCTGTATTTTGATGGATTGTTTACTTCTACAGGCGATCCATCCTCCCTCCCCAAGAGGTGACATAGGTGGAATTATCCCTAAGTCAAGGATAACTAAAAAATAAAAATTATAAAAAGATATCTTTTATCTATGCTTTTATTTAATTTTATCCGCTATATTTTTTTGTACTAGATGGTCTTTATCCGCTATATTTTTATCAATTTTTTTCTTTTTTTCTAAAGTACTTGACCCTTTCTCAGTTCAGAAGTACATCTATATATATCCCCTAACTGGTTCCTAAATATACTTAGACCTACCAGTTTTCTATGGTTCAGAGGTCCTATCTTTTAAGACTTAGCCATCTTTTTTGGTTTAGTGGTCCTTTTTTCGGACTTAACCAATCATTAGGATATAATCAACTAATGGTTCAGCATTCCTTTGTAGACTCTTTTTTCATTTTTTTTCTTTGATCCACTTCTTTAAATACTTAATGTGGACTCAATTTACTATCCTTCCATCCTTGAGGTTCTTGATGAGTAGGCATCCGTCACAATCTTGGCAATAATCTCAAATGGACCCAACCACAACGCATCCAATTTGTTCTTCTCTGAAACTATGCATATTGCAATAAGCAACTCTTTTGCCTATTTGGTATTCTGAAAATGCCGGTCAGTTCTTATCATCCATCGTTTTCACTCAAATCCTTTTCTTTAAGATTGTATCAAATCTCTTAAAATTACATTTTGATTAAAATATTTGTCAATTGGTTCAGGTACTGCTCAGCACTCATCCCAAAAACAGTTCCACCGTTAAATAAAATTGGTGGCAACGCGGCCTTTCTTCCATATAGCAACTCAAATGGCGTTTTTCCCATCACTGTATGATTACTTATATTGTAGGTGAACATCTCTGAACTAAGGTACATTCCCTCAAACAGAAGTTCTTCCTGCAACCAGCTTCCTCAGCGTTGCAGACAGCGTTCCATTGACTCAATCTACCAGTCCGTTTGTCTCTGGTTGTTATATAACAGATATGACTCTTTGGATACCCATTAATTCAATTAAATGCAATCACATGAGATGTGAAATTTATTCCATTGTCACTCAGCAGGACCTGCGGACATCCATGTCAGTATACTACTTGATTTAGGATATAATTCGCAGTGCTGGTAGCATCTACTTTTGCCAAGGCTTTCATCTTGACCCATCTTTTCAGATGGTTGATCGCAACTATGATGTACATAATTCCCCCCTGTGCTCATCATAGGTGGCCCATTACGTCAATGGACACTTTATGCCAGGCGAATCCAGGGCGGACCAGTTGGTATCAAGTTGTGTTCTTGTGTGGCTTATGCAACAGGCACTCCACACTGCAATCCAGATATTCCGCTACATTGTAGTTGATAAACTCCTAATAGTGATACTGGTAATTATGATTGATCATTTTTATTAGGCCTCCATGCCTGATAACCTTATGAGCGGCTTGAATGATAGCTTCTTGTTCCAAAGTCTTTTGGGAATAGTAATTGCTTCCCAATGATCATCTTGAAAACTCGTCCGTCCATGGTCTTAGTGCTACCCATTGCTTTTTGAAGCGCACCTTGGATTTCTTAGGGCTCATTCCTGATTTCTCAATCGACTATTCTCTAAAATAGCACATCTGCTTGCTGGTATACCACCTGGACCATCTGTAACCGCAATAAACCATCTGAATTCTGATGACAAGCTCCAGATCAATGACTATCTCATAATTGTAAGTCTGTATCTTTAATTCCCATCAAGCCAGTCATACTTCCAATTCTCATAAATTGTGTAGTCAATGCAACAATAAATAGTCCATCACCACTTTGAGGTGCATTCCATGAATATACAACTAAAACTGTTTAAAGCCATAAATGACCACAAGGCATTCACATTCAGTCACATTGTAATTCCTCTCAGCGGCTGAGTGTCCAGCTCACATATGCCACTGGATGTTCATCCCCAAGTTCATCACTTGCTCAGTATGGCGCCGATCGCCATTAACAAAGCATTGGGTTGTACTAGAAAATTCTCATTTTAAATTTGGATATTTCAAAGTTGGAGAATCTATTAAATACTGGTGTAACTCATCAAAGAATTTCTGGGACTTTTCACTCCAAACGAATCCTTTTTTGGACCCTTCAGCAAGTGGAAGGAGAGCTCAGCGTTTCTTGCAAATTCCAAATAAATCTCATATAGTATCCAACCATTCAATGGAACACTTGGATATCTCAGACACTCTTTAGTACAGCCATTCACTCAATTGCTTCGATCATCTGGGCTTGCAGCTGCAGTCCACTAGAGTTGATTATGTATCCCAGATATTCTAACTCTTTTTTAAATAAGTGGAACTTCCTCAGCTTAATCTTCAGGTTAGCCGCAGATAGTTGCTTAAACACCTCCTCCAAGTGGTGCAAATGGTCAGTAGATGTCCTACTGAACACATTTATATCATCTAGTACATCAGGATGTATGACAACTTCAATTCATTTAGTATGTCGTCCATGACCCCTGGAACGTTGCATGCGCATTGCATAGACCCTGGGGCATCCTCATTGGTTGATAAAGCCCCTTCACGGTGATAATCGCGCTTTTACCTTGGACTTTTTGTCAAGTTGATTTACCAATATTCCAATATTAGATCCATTATGAAGAAATATTTCGCTTCTCCCAATAGATCTATTGCATCATCGATTCTTAGTATAATATAGTCCTTCTTCAAAATTTATTCAGCTTCTGATAATTGATCACCACCCAATTAGAGATGTCCTTCTTCTTCATGACAAGGAAAGGGCTCACCCAGGTACTCAACAATGAAAATAGAAGCCCAGGATTCACTAGTTTGCTGATTTCTTCTTTATTATCTGTTGTTTGAACCTTATCCACCAGTTGTTGCATGTATGGCCAAGCAACTTCCAAAATTAACTTGGGGTCAACCCCCTTTGCGCTAGATTTTATTGGCACGTTCACATCTAAATTGACTACTTGATATAGCTGATCCTGTGCATCCTCATTGATGAACATACCACTGATGTCAATTTTTGAGCATAATATTGGGAGTAACAGGTTTTTCCACAGCTCAAGACTGTTCCCCATCTAGGCTGCAGGCCCTTTTCCCAATTCCTGTGCAGGTTTAGACTCTTTCACTTGGACCACGTTAATCTGTTCTTTGGGTTTCTTGCAATGCACAGCGAAATGTCCGTTTCCTCTGCATGGTAACAGACTTTTTCTTTTTAATAGTCCATTTAAACGCTTCAGGCTTATTTCCCAGCATGGTTCAGTTATTCAACTCCTTAGCGCCCTTAGTCCTCTTTTTTGGATTTAAATTTTTTACTGGATTTTATTTGAAACTTCTATTTGGGCCATTAAAGGTATCTCACAGTATAAATGATCCACCATCTGAGAGGTGGTAATCTCCATTAAAAACATGAAATACATCATTTTAAGCAAATTGAGATAAGGCTGAAGGACTACTTGTAGTGTGATCTGGGCACCAAAATCTTCCAGCAATTTTTCTATAGCCAAAAACTGCAATCCTTGGTAGGAACAATTACATAAATTTGCTAATGATTTGTCCTTTTGGAATTACTTTTTCATGAATTCTTGTTTAAACTTTGGCATGCTCTTGGGACTTCCAAATTCCTTCATGATGGCCGTCTTAGCCTCTGAGTATAATCAGCTGTCCCCCTCTTGATGGGGTAGCACTAGGCTTTGACAATCAGTATCCAGGAAATTCATCACTGTCAAAGCCTTTTGACAATCGCCATCTCCCAACATTGTCATATCAAATAATTAGAAAATTGCAGGGGCGTTGTCTTAATGATAAGTAGGTGATTGTGGTGTCACTTTAAATTCCTCCAAGGTTTCTCTAGACATCTCTCTTTGTTCAGCTACTTGGCTCACTTGAGGAGTAATTTTGGGAGTCATCTCCTAAAATGGCTGTGAAAGCGGTCGTCATATTTCTTGGGGTAGTCGGCTTTCCAACTGGAGTCCATGGAGTTCTTTCTTTGCCATCAGTCGCCACATATGGCTCAAATTCACATTTGTGAGTCTTCAAATCCTCAACTTGCTTAATCAGCCCCTCTATATCTGTGCTAAATGCTCTTAAATGAATGAAAATCCGCTTCATGTTCCATTTTCAACAATAGGACTTTGCAAACTAAATCTCCTTCCTAATTTTGATTGATGTTGATTTTTCAAGCAGCTCATTTCTGAAACAAGCAACATTTTCAACCCCTTCCTCAACCTTGGTAACTCTCTACTCCAAGACAGCGAATTCTTGATGATCCTCTTAATTCAAGGCGTTCTGGTTGACAATCGCCAAATCCATCCAAAGTTTTATATCATCCTTATATGACATCGTGTCCTAGTATCTTACTCAACTACACCCCTGTAGTGTGCACCAATTGTTAAAATTTATGGGTTTTGTTGATTTTTCACGGCTGATAAACCCTAAATTGATAACTGCACAGGTTTGGCGCTGTTCAATTATCTGCGTTGTATAATAATAATTTATAAGCAATTTATAGTATTATGAAGACTATTATCTGTAGCTGAATAAATCACTAGGGCTAGGTCCAACGCTTGACCAGTATTCATCCTCAAAATATTTAAGATGTCCTTAATAGGGATTCGTTCCCTTATACCGCCTAACTTGATCCACGCTAAGATCCTTGTTTACAGCTTCTCTCTGGTGACACACAGTTGGCAGCATTCCCATTTCATCTCAGCTTCTCTTCTATGGATCCACGCTCAGATCCTTACTCTTTATCCTAAAGAGTCTCCCAATTAAATAACACAGCAATAATTTCCTTGAAGAAGAATAGAACTAGAAATTAATTCTACTAATTACTTGTTTTCCTGAAAAATATTGTTTTTATTAAGTAAATTCCTATGAGAATTTATGGTGGGAATTCAGCGCCCAACCCTTGGTTGGCACCTCATTGATGATACGGCAGATGTTGCCATTGAATTACCCATTGTCGTCTCATCAGTGATGGTCTTCCCCATCATGGCTAAGATTCTGTCATCAGACATCCTCAAGACCTAAAAATGGAAAGAGTCAGAAAACGTGTCTCTAACATGTTCCTCACAATCCAAGCGAATTAACCATATTTGGCTAGCTACCTGCTTAGGTAGTGAGACTTTTTACCCATTAAGGCATGTCGCAAACTAACAGATCAATTTGCTAATTACAACTGGCATCAATCGCCTCACAACTTGATCCTTAAATTCTCAATAGGTTGGTGATGAAACCCAACAAATATTAATTGGTATACCTGATAGTTAGCATTTGTCAACTATCATATGCTCCTATTTCATCAGCAACTCTGCCCAACGAGATTATAAGCATTCACCCATATTAAACCCTAATGGATCTGAACCTGGAGAATTATTTAAAACTCCCCAAACATTGTTGCCCCAAAATCAGGGTCAACCAGATCCAGTATACTTCGCTATAGGAAATTTTCCCCTTGCGGCCCCTGATAATCTAGTTGACTGGGAATATGGGCAAAATTTCAACACCTACCTTCGCTTAACAATGTATAAGTAGCCATTCTCATGAATACCTTAGCAGATCACTTCCCATATATTTGCTCAAGTCTGAAATCACACCTGAAATTGGGCAGCTGTCACAGTATTCACACAATAAATACCTCTGAGAACTACTCTGAATATACTTATGTGGAGTTAGCAGATAAATTGTGTGAGTTCAGGCCATCATTAACAGTGGTGCTTCTATCAATATAGTCATCATAAAGCTAGTTAAAAAGTTGTAATTGCACCTGATGTTGCCCACTGCCAGGAATATGGTACAGCTGGAGCATATACAACTAAATTGCTGGGCACATACACTATTCTATCTCTCAAATTTTTATCTATGTAGTGATGACACCAGCCATAGTGTTGCCAAATATGAACTATGATATTCTAATTGGGACTGATGTCCTAAGGAGATATGGATTTGTTACCAATCATAAGGACAATACTCTCACCATCCTTGGCCAGGTTATCCCACTTTACTATAACCATGATAAGGAAGTTGAGAAAAAGAAAGCCATCCTATTCATAAACTCTGATTTACAAAGATGGAGTAGTCCCAATTGTGTCAAAGCGCGGTCAAAGATAAAAACACTGCTAACCCAGATCAATGAGTCAAAGGGCACCCCACTTTGGTCAAATCAGCACATTACTATACCATCTGGAGATCAAGTAATCATCCCAACAGGACTGACAACTCAATATCTCAGAAGGACTTTATGGTGAATTATATCAACCACGGTCTAAATCTTGATTCAAGCCAAACATCGTCACTGGTATTATTACTTCAAGCCATGGAGATTTTCACCTCTTGTGTGCAAAACTGAAAATCGGCCTATCTTCATTAAGCAACATCAAACAATCGCTTTTCTTCATCTGTTCCCTACCAAGGAAATTCACTCATTTTATGAGGTTGAAACTTTTGTCATGTTAGGGCTTCCCAATAAGGACTTACTCAGCATCAATAATGTTAAACTATGGCCGATTTAAGAAACCTGACCAACTCTGATAAAAGCCAAGCTCAGGAGTTATTTTCTAAATATCAGGAAATATTCACACAAGATGATTTCGACTTAAGATGTGCTAAGGTCTCATCCACAATATTGATACCAGAGATCATAACCAATTTTATAATACTGAATTAGATGCTCAAAATCATCATAAGAAGCTGTATCCAATGGGATTAAGGAACTCCTCAATCACGGCATGTTAGTGCTCTCAAATGTCCCTAGGCTGTACCAATTTGAATAGTGAAGAAAAAGAATGGAAGCAATCAAGTAGTCATTGATTACTGGAAGCTAAACAATATCACAAAGAAGGACTTGTACACTCTGCCATGAATTGACAATGCCTTGTACAAGCTAGGAGGCGTATAGTTCTTTTAAGCAATGGACCTTATCAGTGGGTATTGGCAAATAGGTATGCCGAAAGAAGAGCGCAAGAAATGTGCAAATTATAACGCAAGAGAACCTATTCCAGCTGAAGAGAATGCCTCAAGGACTCTGCAATGCCCCAGCTACCTTCCAGAAGGCCATGGACACAATTCTGGGAGATTTGAAGTCGCCATGTGTAAATGTGTACCTTGATGATAATTAACGTTTTCAGTCACACTTTTGACAACTACCTAAATCACTTAGATGAGGTTTTCAGAAGGTTAATTGGTGCAAACTTAAAATTAAGCCCAAAAAGTGCCAATTCTTTAAATACCAGCTGGAATATCTTGGCTTTGTAATTTACAAAGTTGGTCTTCGGCCCCTAACCCTCTAAGTTAGATGCCATCTCCAAAATGAAACAGCTCAAATTCAATCACGATATTCAAGTATTTCTAGGCATGATTTGGTACTATTGATGATTTATTGCCAGCTTCGCACAACTTGAAGAGCTAATGTTCTATCTACTTAAGGATAAGATCCCATTTGACTGGACTCCTTCTTGCCAAAATGCATTTGATCATCTCTGACCAGCACTATTAGTCGCACCTGTTCTTTGCTATATGGACTTTTGATTGTAATTTATTGTCCAAACTGACGCATCCCTAACAGCAGTGGGGGCCTATTGTTTCAAATTGGGGAAGATGGTGAAGAACATCTAGTTGTCTTCTCTAGTCGGACCTCAAATGTCCATGAGAGAAATGACACTGTGATGAAATGAAAATGCTTACCCCTATATATGCTTTTAATCAATTTTTGGGTCAACCTGACTGGCACTCAATTCAAAGTGTTTATCAATAATACATTCCTAAAATAACTGGACAACTTTAGAGAGCCTGAGGGCTGAAAAGCCTGCTGGGCATTAAAGTTTAAAGCTTATGACTACACAATTGAGCATCAAGATGGGGTAAAGCATCAAAATATCAATTGCTTTTTCCAACTACCCACTATTGCAACACTTTGTCGAGCTGATAATGAGTTTAAGGAATTGATCAGAAAGAGTACCAAGATGAGCTCAAATCTGTCCAATATTGTTTATTGTATTTATGACAAGATACACTATTGAAAACGGGACACTTTACAAGATCATCAAGGGCAAAAGGTATATTTTTCCAGGACCATCGGCCCAAACAGACATAATTTTGGCTTCCCATAAGTCCATAAGGCATGATGGATTCAAGAAGACAAAGGAGCATCTGAATCAATATTACTACTGGGAACCAATGCATTTTGATATCCAAGAAACGCTAGAATGCTGTGTGGAGTGTCAAGGCGAGAAACTGTTCCATAAAAGCACAACTTATCAGCTTGTTCAGCCCAAGTTATCCTGGCACACCATATCTATTGTGTTTCCAGCCCTCTTTTAACAAAACAGTTAAAGTCCAGGAAAATTTTGCTATTGACCAGATGACTAAATGGTTTAAAGCCAAGGCTATCTGGGAAGCAAGAGCAGCAACTCTAGCCAAGTTCGCCTCAAACATCCTCCACAAGTATGAATGTCCCTAGATTATTCTTACCTTTAAATGGAACTTTTTTACCGCATATGTACTTGCAAGCTCAACCAATTAATAGGAGTCTAATGCGTGCTTTCCACTCTTATCATCCTGAAACTGATGGTATGTTTGAGCGAAAAAATAGGATTTTGGTGAATACTTCAAAAAATTAATTTTGGCCAAACCATCTGAATGGAGTACCTACTTGAGTTTAGCAGTATTTAACTACAATATCTCCTACCATTCAGCTACCAGATGTCCCCTATTCAATTATATAAATGGGAGACATCTGGACTTACCATTGCCACTATATTTGGTCCTAGAAGATCCTGGCAAGAAGCATCTCTTTCTGCTAAGCATCACTTTTCGAAAATCAATTTTAGCCTGAAATTTAGCTCCACTAAAGAGATTTACAAAACTATTAGCAAATATGGCGGGAAACCCCTCAAAAGAACCCGCAGGCTCTGATAAACGAGCCAGCACCACCCCAAATGAAGCAACCCTCAGTTACCCACCTCAGGGTCAACCAGAATCACCCACTCTCAAGCAGCGGCCATGAAAGCAGGCACCACCCCCCAACCTGGAGCTACTTCAACTAGCGCCAGTTCACCTGATCGCACTTCTGCAACCTGCACGCCTAACATCTCTGTGTGCGCTGCCTCCCACCAACCCGCTGGGCCCCCTCCAATCAAGGAGGCCATCACCCACGCTGTTTTAATGGCGTCTGCTCAGTTATATGCAACTCAGCCCATCCAGGCATTCACCTCCCCCATTGTGTCAGCTAATTCGGCCCCATCTATTATTGCTGACTCCGTGTTTCTGGTTCCCTCCATGAGTGGCGATACCCAGCTACCTGGCCCCCAAACCCTCAGATGTAAGGTTGGATTAGCCGCACATTCTGGTTCACTAAGCACCAAATTAGGACAATCTACTCTTCCCAATGAGGATTTAAATGGTTCAGATTTTGGAACTTCACACCAGTTCCAATCTCACCCGTCCCATTTAAACCCCATAATCGGCACTTCTCAAGTTGGCACTTTATCTCCATATGCTGAAACGACCAATTCATCAATCAGCCAGTGAGTTTTGCCCACGAAATCACAGCAAATACTCGGGCTGAATTTACCCAAATAGATTGGGATGGTGATGAAACATCGCCCTCCTCCCAATTGGCTGGAGTTAATTCCAATCTGGATGGGCCTCCCCAATTTAGCGAGGCCCAACAATCACCTGGCCCCCAAACCCTTAGTGTAAGGTTAAATTAGCCGCACATTCTGGTTCACTAAGCACCAAATTGGGACAATCTACTCTTCCCAATAGGGATTCAAATGGTTCAGTTTTTGGAACTTCACACCAGTTCCAGTCTCACCCGTCCCATTTAAAGCCCATAATCGGCACTTCTCAAATTGGCACTTTATCTCCATATGCTGAAAACGACCAATTTACCAATCAGCCAGTGAGTTTTGCCCACGAAATCACAGCAAATACTCGGGCTGAATTTACTTAAATAGATTGGGATGGTGATGAAACATCGCCCTCCTCCCAATTGGCTGGAGTTATTTCCGATCTGGATGGGCCTACCCAATTTAGCGAGGCACAACAATCCGCCCCTCAATTTGATATGACGCCAGCAACTGCTGTAACATTCCAGCAACAAGGGAACTCTGCAAACTTGTCCAAACCACCAGCTCACACTCAACCCACAATTGCAGCCCAAAGCAAACACAAACATATCAAAGGAGCCACTGGGGCGTGGCAAAAACCTCTGGCACCAACGCTACCCAAAGCTGATCCCCATGAAGTGGCGTTTATTGCTGATGTTAAGAAGAAATGGGCCGAAACTAGAGCGCAAAAAGCTCTACCTCGCTCAACCCTATCCCATGCAATTCACCTTTATTATGGGCATAACCCTGTTGAATTCTATACGGAGGATTACTTCTCATACTTTGCAGCTTTTGCGGAGATATTCCCAATTAACACCACCATCCATGAATCAGTGGAGGGCCACTACATCGATGTGAGCTTCACTGAAGCTACCCTTGCTGACCATGCTGCTACCCTCCAGGTCATTATTCCGTGGGGATCTCTTCACATCTCCCGCACATGCTCTCACCTGGAGAAAATTTCATGGGTTACTTTTTCCAACCTACCAACGACTGTTGATCCTGAGTCTCTTAAACTGGCGCTCCATCGTGGTTTAATGGAGTTTGGGTCTGTTATTTCAGTGGACTTTAGCGTCCCCTCTTACTATGCTCCCACTCAAAGAGCTCGCACTGCTAGGGCGTCGTTCATCCCCTCCCCCACTGTATCCCGCAACATTGAGGTTATTCCTCATGTGGCGGTAGTTGGGGCATGCCCTGAGATCTTTTTGTCGACCCTGATCAGGCGCTCCCCCGGTGTTCATGGTGTAACGCCCTTAGACACTTGTATAGTGGCTGCACAGCTCAAAAACAAGCCCTCTTAGCCACCACCCAGGGGCCTAAACCAGGCCAAAAACGATCCCACATGACCGCAGCAGCAATTCCACAACCCACACAATGGGTTCCCATTCAAGACCTGTCCCCTGAGGCCTTACGCATAGCAGTTGAAACAGCTAACCCCACTATTGGTGTGGGATACCTTCGTGCTCATGCCCCCCTTCCAGTGGGCACCCCCTCCAATCTCCCAGAGTCAACTCCCTCTCTCACCAAGCGCAAGGCATCTCCCACAGGGTGCCCCTCGTCAGCCACCCCCACTCAGGGCTCCGCGGCACCCCCACCAGCGATTTATCACATCAACTTTCAGCTCCCAATGGAGCTATGCCCACCATTATGGACTGGCAACCTGCGGCCTGTGGTAGAAGTGCCACCTCAAAGAGTCCTACCCCAACCCCACAGTCCATTTCACGCGGATCCTTTGCAGTGTTGGAGGAAGTGAATATGGACTCAGACTCATCAAATGGGGACGCCGCGGAGGTCACCATTGAGCACCCTCAGGTCCTTCCCCTGCAACGGAGTGGGGGCAGCATCCTAGGCTGGCTTACTGGGTCATCCGCACCCCCACCCTCTCCTTCCCCTCAGAACCCTCGACGCTCCTCACGGATTGCAGCTAATAGTTAAGCTAAAGGACTCAAATCTAGCCGCCTCACAGCAGCAGGTTTAAGCGCTGGCAACCCCCCAGGACATGGAGGGGAACAGCTATGAGTCCCCATGGCAGCACCCTGGCCCTGCAATCCAATAACGCAAATAGGTTGCGGGACTTTAAGTGTAGAGCCCACCTCCTCCGCAACTTCAGGTCAGCATAAATTGACATCGCTGCTGTCCAGGAGCCCCATATCCTCCCCACGAACAATCTGCATGGAATGAACAGTTTGGAGTCAACTCCTTCTGGACAAACCATGCCGCCCTTATTGTTTTGAATCCCCGGGTTAAAACTCATTCTTTTTCATAATATCTAGGTGGCCGCCTCATACTGGCCAAACTCACCACTCCTGAATTCTCTTTCTTCGCTGCAAGCATCTACCTGCCTAATGCAGGTCAGGTGCAAAATCGGCTCTTGGAAGAGCTCGTCCAACTCAATCTCCCACGATATACAGTCCTCTTAGGAGATTTTAAACACAACCATAAGTCGCGTCCGTGACTCTTACCCCCTGCAGCAAAGGAACGCCCTGGATCAAGTCGCCTCCAGGATTTCCTTCGCCTGAGTGGCTTTATAGATGCGCTTCCACCCTCCGCGTCTGGCCTAGGTTGCATGACTATGATCCATTATGATGGAGGAGCTTTTCAGTCAGCGTCACGCATAGATATGGCACTGATTGGCCCCCTGCTAATTGGCCGCATCTCCTCTCCCATCTCTCGTGACAACCATCTGAGTGATCACAGGTCACTCACCGTTGTCCTCACCACCACACTTAGACCGTCGCGTAGGTTCTGGCCTGGGGTTGCCCCAGCTCTTCTCGACAACCCCTTCACTAAGGAGAAGCTGTCTATGACTATCCGGGAGACTCTCACCTCCCCCCCACCCCACCTGCTTGACCACAAGGCTAGATGGGCGGTGACCAAGGAGGGCATCACCCGCGTTGCTTACAACTGTGCCAAATCCCAGATGACCGCAGCTCGCGCCAGAGTCAAAAGGGCAGAGGCCAGAATTAGACATCTGGAGCGAAACTGCCAGCCTTCGCCCTCTCCCAGATGGTTGGAAGACTGGGAAGCGGCGCAGTAAGCACTCCGCTTGGAGCTCACACTGCAGGAAGAGCGGGCAGCAAACTTTATAACATCTCGTTACTATGCTCAATGGGAACGCCCCACCCGCTTCTTCTTTCAGAAACAGAAAGCCCAATCAACAGCGCAGGATATTACTGCACTGAAGATTGGCACTACAACCACTTTGGATAAGGAGGAAATCACGCAGGAACTACACCTCTTCTACTCCAGCCTCTTTCATGCCACCCAGGTGGACCCATCGGACATCCAAGACTTCCTGTGGCGGGCTCCAGAGCCACCCATTGACCCACGGGCTGATGAGGCTCTACTGGCGCCTATTTACATCCAGGAGGTGATAAAAACCCTTCTGAAATCCCCACGGCTTAAAGCCCCAAGCCCAGATGGAATACCCTTCGAGGTGTACCTTCTGGAACCTGCGGTGATAACCAGAACCCTCCGCGACCTCTTCGCTGCACTCTTGTTGAATGGCGAGGTCCTCCCCGACTCCAGAGGCTCAATCATGACCCTCACTCACAAGAAGTCAGACCGTGAGAACCTGGCGAACTGGCGCCCCATAGCGTTGATCAACACAGACCATAAGCTCTCTACGAAGCTTCTGGCCAACCGCATCACCAAATGGGTGTCACCTCGCCTCAACCCATCCCAGCACGGTTTTATTCCGGGGAGGTCGTTATGGGACAACTATATGCTGACCTTCACGTGACTTGACTGCTAACTCTCGTAAGGTGAATGGCTTTGTGGCTCTCCTGGATATGGAGAAATCATGTGATCGGGTGGCCTGAAAGTATATTGATGCTTCCCTGGCCCGCTTCCATCTCCCCCGCAGCTAGGCGCTTGATATCAGTGCTCTATGACCAGCTCCACACCAGAGTCCTGGCGCCAATGGGTTTTACAGTGGCAGTACCAGTTGGACAAGTTCTCCGGCAAGGGGACCCCCTGAGCCCTATCCTTTTTAACAGCACCCTTGACCCCCTCTTGGCCTCCTTACAGGACAAGCTAACAGGGGTTCTGGTCCCAGGTAAAGCCCCCACACGCACCATGGCATTTTCAGATGACACAGCCATTGCATTTGGCTGCCCTAGGGATGTTGCCCTAGCTGCTGTGACCATTGAGAGGTACACCAGGGCGTCCAACGCCATGGTCAACACCTCCAAGACAACAGTTGTACAGGTCAGCTCCCATACCTTCCCCCCACCATTTGGTATTGAACCTGTGCGCGGTATCTTCCGTCACCTGGGCGTTCTCACCAACCAACAAGGAGATACGCTAAAAGACAATGAGGACTTGCTCCTCGCAGCAGTTAACTCCAGGATTGCCAGCTGGAACCGGTGGCACATCACCCCCCAGGGTTGAGCTCTGATGGCCAATGTGTTCCTCCTCTCCAAAGTCTGGTTCCTAGCGCACGTCTGCCCATTCACAGATGCCTTTTATACGCGGCTCAATGTACTCCTCCGCTGTTGGATCTGGGGCTCAAACCATCCACCAATGGCCCTCTCAACCATTGCCTGACCCTGCAATGAAGGGGACCTAAGGCTTCTGGACACGCGATCCCACGGCACCACGATCTTCCTGAAGTTCCTATGGCCGATTGTCTGTTGGGACATGACCCCCATGCCCCAATGGGCGCCCGCCCTCCGCCAGTCAGTGTCAGCAGCTCTGGGTCTTCCTAGAGCATCTCTGACCTCATTAGGGGAGTGGCTCACAAACCACCTAGGTCATCGCCTGAAACCATCCTCATTCCCCTACTGGAACCAGGCTCTCCTTGCCTTGAAACGAGTAGGCGCGCGGATCCACAATGCCTTCCCATACAGAAGGGAAGGCCCTGGCCTCAGCCCACGTCGCCATGCATTTGTGCACAATAGACAAGTTGTCACAACTCGCCTCAACCCCCAAGATCGTCCTCCCATCCGCCCAAGAATCCTTGAGCTCCTCCCTCCCTCCGTGAGATTTGACCTTAAGGAATTGTGGAAGGACGTCTATCACCCCATCCTGTCAGCAAAGGTGTCCAACGCCTTATGGAGGGTGCTCCACTGTTCATACAGGACAGGGGACTGGACTGGCCCTACCTTCCAGCACCAAAGCTGCCCCCGCTGTGCAGAGCCTATTGACTCCCACCTCCATCATTTTTTCACCTGTCCAGGTGTCGCCGCATTTTGGCCAAAGGCCCGCGCGCTCCTCCATGCTTAGCCCTGGTCTGGACACCCTGTGCAAGACCTCATTTTTGAGCAGACATTGCCTGGTTGCCACCGACCCCTCCGTGTCCTCGCCTATGCCACAGCCATCTGGACTATCCATAACTCCTTCCTTCATGCTGCCTTTGACCAGCAGGTGTGGACCCTTCCACACATGATCACCCACTTTCAGGTACACTTTGAGATGGCCCTGAAGGTCTGCACTATGTCGCCAACCCTCCCCCGCTCAGTTTTCACTGCAGCACGGCTCTGGTGTGCAAACCCCCTCCCTTTCTCGATGCCTCCTCCCTCCCCTTCCCTCGCCTCAGGCTCTTAGGAGCCCAGGCATAATTCCATAAACATCGATAGATCCCCCTCAGGTTAAGACCATCTAGTACTAAAAAAAAGAAGATCCTGGAAAGAACAGCTATCCTCAATGTCAAATAGCTTGTGGATACCCTATTAAAATTGAAAAGCTCAAGCCTTTGACAACAGTTTTGTTGTGAAAAAGGCCTGACTTAAGAAAAATTTGAAAAAATGCTACAAATTGGACAATTTTATAGTAGGTGATTTAGTTCTGTTTTGCAACACCCAAGGATCAGGCTAATTGCAAAAGTTAGATTGCATCCTGGTAGGGCCATTCAAAATAATTGATAAGACATCTCAGTTCAAAACATAATTAAGGATATTAGGACTAGCTAATATACAACAGAGTCCATGCAAAATTCCTAAAATGGTTCAATAAGCTGGCCAATTAAAAAAATATAAGTATATTATATGAGCATTGCATAAAAGGGGAAAAATGAAGAATTAAAAAGTTTAAAATTGATAAAAGAAATATATATAACCTAATTAATACCATAGCTTGCACTTGATGATAGGGAGAGGATCTGATCCAGATTATTGAAAATAGGGTCCAAAGTTAAGGCTAAGCACTTGGCCTACTTCTATTGCAATTTGGGCCAAAATTAAATAATGACGAAGATCAATGAAGGCTAATCAGGAATTTTAGGGCTTATGTTTGAGTCAAGTGGGGGAATTTCAGATTCTGGTGTTTAAAAAAAAACTAAACCCTTCAACAACCAACAGGTCAAGCAAATTATCCTTCTTAAATTTTTCTAATCACTCTAATTCTCAACTAAAGCCAATTACTATTATAAGTCTCAGGCTGTATTTCAACATCAATTAAATTCGATTATTCTATCAAAAGCTTAGGCCAAATATCCTAGTATATTCAGGCTAATCATACATATAAAAACTTTAGCATTTGGTCTCGACTAATCAGTAACAATATAACCATTCATCTTAAGAAATTGTCTTGAAAACAATCCTGAAAATAACCTTTAAAAATCACATGGACAAAATAGATTAATAAGATTAACATCATAAAGTCATAATCAATTTCCCATCCTATAATAAATTTCATATGATGATACTCATAGTTGGTATGATAGCACTTGCACATGGACCACCCATATGGGAGTACCTAGTGCTATAGAGAGAGGCCTTCTGACGTACCAATTAGGGTATGTCATTTTTTGAAATTGATGCCAAATTTCCCAGAAGTCATATTTCATCAGCAGTATGACAAACCTTAAATTGGGATGATTCTAGGACAAATTTTTCATATTTTATTGCAATTTTTGATCCAAAATCTTCCTGAATATGAGAGCATTTTGCCATCAATAGTCCTAGTAATAGGTCATAATAATATCAGTTCAAGGGCTGAACTGAGGTGGAAAATAATTATCTGTGGAAATTGTGTGCTCAATATGTGTCCAGGAGATGTCCTAGAGGTATAAATACCAGCGCCTGGAATAAAGAATTAATAAATAATATTATCTACCAGTAGATATATCTTGTTAAATTCTCTATATCTGGATTTTTATCAAAAGTCCTATCTTAAAAGAGTGTCAACAAGCTAGAATTTCATAATCCTCAGCTTGTACCTTTGCATGCATCAGTAGAAGTTCCTGAATACATAGGGAATATTAAGCCCAAGATCAACCAGAAGAGTCAGATTGATTTGAATAAGTCAGTGAGCTTCCAAATGGTCAAAATACTGTAAGTCACAGGCAAAATCAAGGATTTTTGGCCAAAATTCAACCTGATTAGATGCACATGATTTAGTCTATCAAGTGAGCAATCCTTAGAATCTAACACATATTGAAGGGGGCCATCCAAGAACTATTAAAGAACTGTTTAAGGGTGTTCAGTGAGGAAGAGGCTATCGTCCTACCTACCTATATAGATTTTGCCCATGCTATAAACTTGCTTACAGAAACTCAATCCAGCCACAGCCTAACATATGGTTGCTACCATAAATAACAGATCACGCTGATCTAGAACCTCAAAGACATGCTTGTGCGGGGCTTCATATGACTTCAAGTCACAATGTTTTTACCGTTTTTGTTTGTTAAGAAGAAGAGCGATGAGTTACGCCCCTATGTTGACTACCAGAAGTTAAACAGCATCAATTTTAAGAGCTAGTACCCAATTCTCAATGCAAATAAATTGAGACCAGCATATTGAAGTAAAGCACTTTTCTTTAGTTGATATATGAAATGAGTTCACTAGATTTTCATCAAGGCTAGCAACAAATGGAAAATTGCCTTTAAGATATGCTACAGATTCTATGAGTGTTTGGTGATGACATTTTGTCTGTACAATGCACCAAGTATTTTCCAGACATTCATCAACATGGTCCTTGGGAGCTACCTTTATGAGTTCTCTGTTACCTACCTGGATAATATCCTAATTCATAACAATCTTTTGAAGACCATTAATGGCTCCTTCAGATGGTCTTTTAGCGACTTGTTGATCACAACTTGTTTTTAAGAATCCCAAAGTGTGAACTTCAACCTACTGTTGAAATCCAGTGCTACAACTTTGCCAAGGGACTATTATAATGACCAAGCAAGGTTGACACTGTAACTACCTGGCCTATAACTAAGTCCCATAAGAAAGTCTGGAGCTTCTTGGAGTATAACAACTTTCTATCGGGTTTTCATCACAGATTTTTTGAATTGCGCTCCCAATACCCGCCTCACATTAGACATTGTAAAGTTCCCAGACCCTGCAAACTGACAACGCATTCAAGGCCTTCAAAAAAGCCTTTTTTTCAGCCCCTATACTATCCATGCTTAGGTACTCCAAACCATTAATACTTAAGACTGACGCCTTGGTCTTTGCCATTGAGGCAGTCTTGTTCCAGGAGGGGGATGATAATAGGCTACACACTGTAGCTTATTACTTGAAGAAGATGTTTTTTAAAAAAATACCCATTCTATGGCAAGGAGCTTATAGCAATTATCAAGGCAATGAAACACTGGCAGAGTACCTCGTTGGGGACAAACTCACCGTCAAAGTTCTCACAGTCCATAAGAATCTGATTTTTCTACAAAGCCCTGCAAACTGAATCAGTGACAGGCTCAATTTATAATAACCTCACAGATTATGACCTAAACATTCAGTAAAAGGTGGAAATTACCAACACATACCTGGATCACTAAGCTGGTTATCTGATCACTTCCTGATGAAGCTGAGATCACAGACCACAATACCAGACCTTTTTACCCTCTGAAAAGCTGGAAGCGAATTTTTTCAGATTGTGAAACGCCATAAAGAAGTGATAGCCACTTAGTTTGATGACATATCCGCCATAAAACACCTGGAAAACCTTGCTGAACTGGAAACAGCTAAGGCATCAGAGTGTGACTACTCAATGAAATGGAAGATCCTGCACTACTAACAGAGGTTGCTTTATTCCAAAGGTCAACTATGGAATTGGGTGCTCCAAGCCAACCATAACTTTCTGATATCCGGACTTATGATGATTCAAGGCAATGAAGGCAAACAACAAATCTACATGTGGCCGGAACTAAAACAGGATAGTGTCAGTTTCATCTCAGGTTGCGAAGTATGCTGACAAACAAAGCCTCGCCAAAGTCTACCCAAAGGCTTGCTCCAACCATTGGAGATTCTCAAAGGACCTTGGTTTAGGTTTTAATGGACTACATAGTCAGGTCTCCAAACTCCAAGGTTTCAATACTATCCTATTGATTGTCAACAGGTTTAAAAAAATGACATACTTCATCCTAATGACCACCAACATCACAGCTCAGGAAACTCCCAATTTGATCATGATAATTGCCTACCTGCACTACGGTATTCCTAAAGAGGCTGTCTCTAATCAAGTGATATAGTTCACCTCACGTTTTTGGGCCTAGGTACTGAAGTACTTGGATCAAAAGCTTGTTGTCCACCTATTACCATCCTCATAGCCTTGGCCAACAGAATGAGTAACCCAGATTAGCAAGTAGTACCTTCTCTGTTACATCAATACCAGACAGGGTAACTGGGTTGACCTCTTGCTTATGACCCAGTTCACCTACAACAGCCAAGCTCACAGCTCCACGCAATTGTCTCTTTTTAAAGCCAACTAAAGTTTTGACCCCAAATGGGACCCTTTTTCTGATGCTCTGGAGAGAACTCCATTGGTCAAGACTGGATGTCATCAATGCATTAGGCCCATCACAAGTGTCAGTGCAACTTAAAAATAGGCGCAGAGAATGTATAAGTAGTTCATGGACCAGAAACAGGTAAAAGGCATATTGTTAGCTCCTAGAGACAAATTATACCTTGACGCACAAAAACATTTATCAAGGTGCCCTCTTAAAAGTTGGCGCATTAGCAGGTGGTCCCTTACAAGATGATTGAGACGACTTTCAGTGAGGCACATTGTGTGAAGCTCCACCCACTTAAAATATCTACAGCTTCTTCCACAAAGACTTGCTTTACAAGAAGTATTGAACCTCTTTGCCATACCAGAGGGTGCGCCATGCCCGCTTACATTAAACAGGGACCTAACCTAGAATTTTAGGTAGAAAAAGTCTAAGGAATTGAAAGACCTGAGGGAAAAGTCAGTATTTAATGAAGTGTATTGGCTACTCCACCAAAGAGAGTACATGAAATCCATAAGAGAACATAGTCTTCTTAGGTCCAGATCCAAGAGTAACTCAATAGGCTGAACTGTTTGGCACCCTGGGAGAGGTCATTGGGGCTGATGTTAGGGCCCACTTAACATTTATATACGTCACTTGAATCCAAATCAATACTTAGTTTTATTTTTGGATTTTAATTTTGATTTAAATTTAGCTATTGGATTTGGATTCATGTTTGTTTTCATATTGGATTTTGGATCTTTGACCCCACCTCCACTAGCTGGTATATAAGCACTCACCTTCTCAGTAGTTTCCTTGCGTTCAACAACCCATGATAATAAATTACATAAAGTTTAATTCATTTTTGCCTTTGTACTTTTTTACTCAACCTTCATGTACTTACACAGCTTGATCACTGCTCACTGTGAACCCTCCAAGAAAGTTTCCTATGCTTATCTTTCCTATGTCCATCCAGCTTCAAGGACTCCGCTGATGTCTTCATTCACTTCACAGCCAATCTAACCAAGCATACCTTATGTTAACGGTATTTAGATTGGCACGGCATACATTTCTGAACTAAGTGTTGCAGAGGCCATCATTCCAACTCTTAATTTATACTGACCCCATCCATGGGTGCCCTGTATCTCGCCTGCCTGGCACTTGTCCATATTAGGTTACTTTCACCTGGAGTATCTGAGTACATTATGTGTAAGGCAGAATGTACCCCAACTTTCCTAGGCTGTGATAGCAGTACACCAACGTGACCTCTTGGTGTGATATAAGTTAAAATAGGGTGTGCACCCTTGGTTTTATTGTATGTGTGTGATTATCATATATGGTCAAGTGCATATGCAACCTGTTTGTGGAGGGATTTTTTATATATGGTGGTAAGGAGTAGTAGCAGTAGCATGGGGAACTGGAAAGCGTTTGGCCTCATTAAAGTTAAATAAATGGAGGATGAGGTTTTAAAATAGTCTGAAAGGCTTAACATTAGCTCCTTACACAGCACCTGGGGTGAAGGTGAGAGATGAGGTTGTCAAAACTCACCATCATTGTGGTGTCAGTGGGTATACAAGTATGAAACATGGGGATTAGTTTATTTTTATTAATAACATGGTTATTGAAGCTGCAGCTGCATCCTCCTCAAAGGAGAACCAATATCAATATAGCTCTTATTTAAGTAGAAGACTATATATCCTGCCAGCGCAAAGGTTACAGTTGCCAGCTCAATAAAAGCTGTGTTGGCATATAATAATAAACGCCTAAAGTCAACTCGTGAAAAGTATTAAATTGTGGTTTATAAGAACACTGTAGTGGGGCAAGTTGGGTAGGAATGCGTGAGGTGCAAATTAAGATCCTTAGATGGGGCAAAATGATCTAAGGAATTAAGATGACTCAAAAAATCAGTCTTAATGCAACTTTTGACAAAGAAGAAAATTCTGGGAGGAATTACGCCGCTACCCCATACTGAGGCAGCAGGCAGTTGAGTTAAAATATTGGTGGGTGTCAGTGTTTTGAAACTTATTGTTGGTAATTTTTAACACATATATATAATTTGCAAAAAGTTGATGCCAAGTGTATAGAAAAAAGTATACTCTTATCGTTGATTGAGATTCATTTACCTTGCCCCTGCACCTATGTAAAATTTATTATTAATAGCATTTATATTGTTAACGTAGATTTTTACTGTGTCAATTGTAAATTGGTTTATTATTATGATGATTGTAATGACCTGATCCCATTCATTTAGCTTTCTCATTTTTCTGAACTTTATTCTGATGTTCCAAAATTCAAAGTGCTGTTACCATTGCACTACTGAACTCATAGAAATCAGAGAGTTTGAGAACTAAGGACTGACAATTTGTAAGTGAGACTAACTTTTTTTAGTTATTTTAATGCCAAAATGACCATGTAAACTTGACCACCACTGAAAGAAATTTTAATAGTACAGTGGTTGAGATACTTCCCTTTTTTATAAAGCCCTAAAACCAAATAATTCCTGTTTTCTTATCATTAATCTCCTGTCATTCTATAGAATATCATAGAGTAGTTCACTAGAGCTCTTAACCTATTTAAGACTATTTTATCAGTTCATTGTAACATCTTATGCTCACTACTGGCCATTTTTCATCCATTTTTATATCATATAAGTAAAAAATTTCGCTTCTCTGCTAGCAATTTAAGTAGTAAATTTAGTGAGTCCATGGATAACCAACTCAGCCGTCATACTTATATTCTTTTAGAACATAATAAACAAATTAGAGGCTAAAACATAATTCAGAAACTGGTCCTTGAGGCTCAACGGCCTTGAATGAGTTGTGGACAAAGTAGTGAGTTCCAATAATGATCTATATGGTGAATTTGACTCTCTATGTATCATAGTCCACAAACATGATTGTCAATTAGAGAATTCTATAAAAATCGCATTTTAAATAATAACTCTCCATGTGTAACTGCAATATCAAAGAGGTTGAACCTTTGGTAAAGATTTAATGCCAATATTTTCATTTTTAATATAAATTTTTCCATAATTGATATCTGATAGCGATAGAACATCAACTACTCAAGATATACTAGCTATTATAATAATGTTGCTAACAGCAACTCAAGAAGCACTAACAACCCATCCAGGATCTCAACTTTCATGCCAGCACATCCTACTATTACTGCTCTAGCAACTCCAGCATGCGCTATCCTGGCGCCTTCATACTGTTATAGTTTTGTTCCCTGAGCTTCCACCTAGTTGACCATCAGTTTCACTGAGCCCTAGGTAAGCACGTATAAAGTATCACATTATCATGATAACATCTTTACCTAAAATTGAAAAGAAGAATAACATATACAACTTCATAAAGTTGTTTGAGGTCGCCATGTAGCAAATTACAGAGCCAAGATGGTTAAGCTGATGAGTTTACACAATAGTTAAAGCCAAGAGCTTGTGATGCTCAAGACTTAAAGCAAGAATCACTTATTTAAATGTCAAAGTATTGTTAGTAAAGAGATGAAGGGGCTAAACTGATGGTCATAAGGAAAATGCATTCCTCAACATTTCAAAGGTAAATTAAGATTTTACCATACACAGACTATTTCTACCTCAAGGATAAAGTATTGTATGAGGCCAGGCTCTTGAGTTGGTATGTTTTTTATTTAACCGAGGCAAGCTGACCAGGGGACAGGCATTACCAAAAGAAAGAAACGACATGAAACCTGAACAGGGTCAACTCTGTCAAATAAAGTTTTTATACCTCCAGATCAGGACTCAAACTTTTCTAGTTACGTCATGGGTAAGGTTTTCGTGTTATTAGACCTACTAACCGCCAATAGCTTCCTTTGGCTGACACCCCAATTGATGTGCAAAGGGTGGGAATCAAACCTGCAACCTTCAGGTTGGTAGCTGTACACCCTTACTGACTCGCCTTCCACCCCCAGGTTGGTATGTTTTTCAGATTGTTATTTTGCAACGTTTTTAAACCTAAAAAGAATTATATAGAGCATTGTTACTTACTCTAAAGAGGTCATTATAAATTAACTGGTGAATTATACTTATCACCATGACATCTGATGCGCATGTCATGAATTACTATGAGTACTGGGCTTTTCATAATGAAATCAGCTACTTCATGAGGAATTTTTTAAGTCATTGGACCTCTCTCTGAAACATATGAGCTATAATATCCTATGTCAGCAATGTGGAACAAAGGGGAACTACTCACCTGAGTACATTATAGTTTAAAAGTAAATGAGGTGAGTCAACCTTGGGCTAAATATACCACGCCAAGTTTTTATAGTCTGTGCTGGTTTCAAATCTGTTTTTAGTCAAAACCTGGCCCATAGTGGAGAAGGAATCACCCCGCTACGCTACCATACCTCAGTACTCCTATAGCTTATATAGATCAAAATCTGATATGTGAAGTCTACAGATGAAGAAGATATGAGAAAAATTTTGGCGGAAATGAAACGTTATATTTTGCTTCTGTTGGCCATTTAAAATTCCATTTTTCAAATAGAACAATAGCTTTTTCCATTTTTTAGACTAGTGTCAAGGAGAGTCATTACACTATGAAGTTAAAATACATAGAGTAAATTATGAATAGTGTGTTATCTATGCACTCAGTCACAGGAGAACAACAATTTACATGCATACCTGGGCAAGCTAAAACTTTTGGATGTCCAATTATAAATAATTTTGCAAATACTACTTCAAGTGTACCTATACAGATATTAGTGCAAATAAACTTTAGTTTTAAAATACATAGATAACGTTGTAAAGTTGTTAAAGTCTGGGTGCTTGACTCTTTAAAAGATTGTAGATCGCTTTAGATCCCTTATTTAACTGTAAACTTTTTTGATAAATTGTGTTATTAAATGAATTGAATAAACTGTGTTAGTAATAGTATAAAAACTATTATTTAAGTTGAGTGCTCTTAAAGCCACCTTATGCATAAGGTTCAACTCTAAACAGTTGCTTCTTCCTCTTGATGATATATTTAAATTATTAAGAAACTCTTTTCTATTCTCTTCATGCAGAGCCAGACGGAGATCTTATTACAAACTAAACAGCCTAAGGATATCAGATCCTTGCGCTCCTATCCCAATAGTAATTATACAGCTAATACATTGTCGCGATTTTGATATGACTGGACAATAATCTTGGGACAGCTGGGCAGAATCCGCCAACATAGTATCAGCTACAAATATTTGAGTGCCTTGAGATGAGGCGATATTGGGATATAATGGGTCTTATTAGATATATGAGTTTATTGGATTGCCTCTATATAAGGCGATAAGGCGATGTTGATATTTGACAAATATAAAGCAAATCGCCTACAAATAGAGTGACAGCAGATTAAGAATAAAGAGCTAAAAGCGAGGAAAATTGGCGGAATAGAATAACCCAAGCAATGAGAAATAGTATCACCTGAATCTGATGTATATAAGTGAAATGGGTGATTAAGAGAGGTAGGTTTTTTAGTGCAAACAAGGCGGGACAGCAAAGATGTGTATTTTTAAAAAATAAAAAGAAAAGAACCTGTTGGGGCAATTGCTCCTATTTTTTAATTATTTTCAAGTGCATCTGAAGGACTGACGATCTCCACATCATCCGCCTGTTGCTCAGAAAGCTCAACCTGTGCGAATAGCCTGACAGATCCTAGCAATTCCATCCAAAATTACAACAGTGGTGCTCACTACAGGGGTCCCATTGATTAACCACCTAACACTCCGGAACTCCAGTTGCCAATAATTCCTAACCCAAGTCATGTCATTGGGGAGTCCTCCTGAAACCCCAAATCAGCTTCATATGAGGAAATCAAATTTACCTTAGACGCGGTACTCAAAAACCAAGCTGAACTCCTTAAAGAACAAAACGCGGTCATGCATCAGCTTGATAGTACGTTTAGTCAAATAAGAATATTGGGACAACAAAATGAAAAACTTACTGAATGACTAAATGATACCACACAGCGGTTGCAATATGAAGAACAAAGATTCTCTACTCCTTCTCAGTCATCTCGCTGGGAAGAAGATGACTATCAAGAAGATGCATCCTACATAGGAGAAGACAACGCTGGTCACAGCTACAACGCTCAAGATAATAGAACCGGATATTCATATGAGTTGGAACACCACTTACTTCCAATAATGGCTGTACCACCTACAACTAACAGTCATTCTACCCCAAAGCAACAAATATCACCACTTCTGATAATCCTGCTCCTCATCAAGAATCCGCTTTTGGGTCTCATTCCATTCCTCAGTGTGGACCTAACAACCATGAATGAAAGGAGGAAATTAATATTGAAAAGGTACCCCCATTTGACCGCAATGGGAACATCCATGGGTTCTTTAAACAATTTAAGCTTGCCATGGAAGGAGCCTCCGATAAATGGAAGGCTAAGTTGCTAATATCTGCCCTGAATGTAGGAAGCGCCGATCAGGTCACCTGTTACCTCCCCAGTAGTTCTGTCTCCTATAAGTATGTAAAGGACACCATACTCCTCTTGTTTGGGGGGAACTCAAAGATGTTGCAACAGAAAGCAGAATTTTTAGAAATTGTGTTCCATCAAAAATAAGACTCTCATTGAGTTTTCTGATTGATTCACAACAGAAGCCCATGTACTGATTAAATCCAAGTACTCAGCAGAAGCTGACATGTGCATTGCCATGTCCGTCGTGGTGAAGCCATATTGCAAACTTTCTAATGTTATTTCACTGCTTCTGGACGATGACGTACCTCTGCTTAAAATTGTACAGTTTCTACGTTGGGTATCCCCTAACTTTTTACTGCCAAATTTTGATCATAAGACTACCGCTGCCCTGGCACCCTCTTATTCCAGAGAATACTATCAGCCGCCTCCAGCTTCATTTAGTAATCCTCAGCCTTACTATAACTCTGCGCCTCATCCTCAGCTGAATTATAATCAACAGTACGATCAGTGCCAATGGGCTGGCCATGACAACCACCAGCAACCTAGTTATTGACCTGTACCAAATACACCGACCATCAACAATCAGCTTACCAACCTGGAACTGGGTATACTGAATGACCCCAACCCTTTTGGTCTGGACCCGCTTATGATAACCTGGAGCGTGGTTCTTATGGGGTTAACTGCTATGAATGCGGTCGCCCTGATTATTTGGCAAAATTCTGCCACAATCGCTGCATGAATTATTTACAACAAGACCAATACTACCAGGGAAAAGACAGAGCGGAGTAGAGATGGGACCCTCTACCTCCGCGATACCCACTCAACACGTCCCTGAATCAATAGCAGTATACCCTGTGAAAGTTCCTCAATTTAATAACAGAATATTATAACAACAGCCAGTTGGAGGAGTAAACATAGTAACCCGAGCTCAAGTTAAGGCGGTTGCAGATGAAGAGTCCCTCAAACAACTGAAGCCCTATGCCTGTGAAATGCTTGATCAAGCGTCCTTGGACCAACTTGATCCTGCCGCGAATGCACCAACTCTGAAAGGAGTGAACGTCACCCTTCCAGTAGATACCGTCTTCTGAGAATACCCCCAAGTTGGAGAGGGGATTAAGAATTTTCTTAGGAAAAGAGAGTCCATAATCGTTCATGTATTGAACAGTCAATAATCTTCTTATTCTGAGTGTATATACTGTGATATTTTTGTAGCGAAAAATAAAGTTCACGCTATAATAGATACTGGTGCTCCAGTCAACATTGTTTCCACTAGGTTAATGCAAAAATTAACGTTGAAACCTGATGTGGACCATCGCATGGTTTATGGATCTGCTGGAGCTGTAAGCACTGTCTCTGAGGGAGCTTATAGTGCGCTACCTCTGCACTTTGGGTACATTGTTGTTGTGGCTCCAGCGATTGTGTTATCAAATGAACACTATGACATATTAATCAGGAACGCTTTTCTGCATCATTTTGGGGCTATTGTTGATATGATGGAGGAGACCCTTGACATCCTGGGTCAGCGGATCCCAATTTACTTTACTACTAGGGGAGTACCAAAGGATCTGGTACATACAAGTCATATCAATATCGCCTATAGTGACAGGGCATGGCCTGTTCGCTACCATTAACTGAAGTGCAAAACTTGGGCCCTTTTTCAGCAGATCTAGGAATATCAAGAAATACCTCTTTGAGCGGCAGGACCTATATCCATCCCTTTTTCAGCCACCAAGTTTTTTGAATACTGAGATAGAGGTAGAAGTGCCGAATGGGTTATATGGGGAAGTTAGTGGGCTCTACCATCAAACACAGTTTGAGTTGCATGTGGCTCCAGGAATTATACTCCCAGGACATGGGGAGATTAAGGTTTTGTTAGCAAACCTGCAGAGCGAACCAATGCAAATCTGCCACCACCAAACCATAGCATATTTACATCTGATTCCAATAGGTGAGGTCCATCAGGTTCATGATTTTGAATAATTGGATGAATTTGGACTACCATTCAAACCATTGGTCAATGTACTAATGGTGGGACTGTGGAGTAATTTAAAAGGATTAATGGATGAACAAAAAGATCAAGCAAGGGCTATATCTCAGAAATACAAGGGGATTTTCATTGTTGATGATCACAATTTAGGGTGTGCTCGGGGGGTGGTCCATTGATTGGATACCGGTGATCATCCTCCAATAAGGTCTCAGCCAATCTGCCAATCACAGGAATCGAAAGACATTGTTACTGATGAAATTGACAAGTTGCTAGAGCAAGGGATGCTTGAGCCATCCAAGAGCCCGTGGGCTTCGCCTGTTCTGATAGTAAAAAAGAAGGACGGCACCAACCAGGTAGTAATAGACTATTGGAAGCTCAACAGTATTACAAAAAAAGGATTCATACCCCTTGCCAAGAATTGACGACGCCCTGGACCAATTAGGGGGTGCCCACTACTTTCCGTGATGGACTTAATATTAGGCTATAGGCAAATCGAGTTACCCTTGGCAGAACAGGAAAAATGTACTGTAATCACCCTAAAGGCCTTTTTCAGACAACAAGGATGCCTTAAGGACTGTGTAATGATCCTGCTACTTTTCAGCGAGCCAAGGACACTATTCTTGGTGACCTGAAACTGTCATGCGTCCTAGTATACCTCAATGATATTAATATTTTCTCTCAGACCTTTTTGGAGTACCTTGACCATCTTGAAGCAGTATTCCACCGGCTGGGTGAGGCGAACATTAAAATTAAACCTCAGAAGTGTAACTTTTTTAAAGATCAGCTTGAATACCTGGGTTTTGTGGTAGACTCAACTGGGCTGCAGCCACAACCATATAAGGTGGAGGCCATCAGCAAGATGGCTACGCCTAATAGTAAGCATGACATACAGGTATTTCTGGGGACGGTCAGTTACTACCAACGCTTCATCCCTAAGTTTAGCTGTATTGGGGGCCCACTGTTTGAGTTGTTAAAAAAAGACGCTGTGTTTGAGTGGACAGAATGTCATCAATCCACTTCTGATGCACTCCGTATGGCACTGAGCAGTAAACAAGTGTTGCAATATCCAAACTTTGACTGGGATTTATCATTCAGACAGATGCGTCCCTTTCTTCTGTTGAGGAAGTACTTTCTCAGAAAGATGATGAGGGAGAAGAACATCCTGTTGCATTTTGTAGTCATAGTTTGAACTGTCATGAGTGTAACTATACTGTGACTGAGCGAGAGTGCTTAGCAGTAACCTGCACATATAAACACTTCAGAGTCTATCTACATGGGGTAAAGTTCAAAGTCGTAACCAACCACATGTCATACGCTGGTTGCAGAATCTCAAAGAACCAGAAGGACGGATGGCTCAATGGGCTCTCAAGTTACAGGCTTATGATTTTGAGATCCTCCATTGGCTGGGAGCGAAGCATCAGAATGCTGACTGTTTATCCCAGTTATTAACTATTGCGGTGACAGTGGACCTCAGCGACGTTATGTATGATAAGATGCTCAGCAGAAAGTATGACGACGAACTGCCCCAAGTAATCAAAGTGTTAAATGAATTGCGCACAAATACCTTCCAATGGAATGGGGAACTGTATAAGTGAATTGGTGATACTACAGTGAATTTCCCGCAGCCCTCCACAAGGCTGGAAATCATTATGAGCGCTCACAGGGCGTCAGGCATGGTGGCGTGCATAAGACTATAGAGTTGTTATGCCCACAATACTATTGAAAAAAATGTGAGTACAATGTGCTCAAAATTATTTCCTATTACTATCAGTGCCAATTGGAGAAACTGCTCTTCCATACGACGTCATATTGGTTAATAAAACCACATTTTACTTAACATACTGCCTCCCTTGATGTTTTTGGCCCCTTGCCAACAGGAGCCAACCATTGTAAGTACATTCTTGTGGCTATTGAACACTTGACCCAGTGGGTTGAAGAGAGAGAAATACGAGATTTGGGGCAGTTACTATGGCCAGGTTTGTGATGGAATGCATTATCAGCGACACGGCTGCCCTCAGTTTATTCTCACTGATAATGGGACCAACTTCACCTCGCACATCCTTCCCAAGCTGAATGAGCTCATGGGAATCTGCAGAGCTCTGATGACCTCATACCACCTCGAGTCCAATGGAATGGTCAAATGAGTGAATGGGACTCTGGTGAACATACTCTGAAATTTAGTAACGGATCACCCTTCTGATTGGAGCTCTCTTCTTTCCACCACCGTGTTCACTAACATTAGTTACCATTCTGCCACAGGGAAGAGCCCTTCCAATTACTATATGGCTGACACCCGGCTCTTCCAGCGCTGCTTAATGCATGTGTAGAAGACACTGGCGGACTAGAACCCCAATGCTAATTGATTAATCTCACAAACAACCTGATTAAGCTACAAACCAAAGCATATTCCTTCAGCTTGGCTAAGAAGATCAGGAATCAGGCAGCTGATCAGGTATACCATAGTGGGTTGGTGCCATTCATGGTAGGTGATATGGTTCTCTTTCACAATCAGCATGGATTTGGGCAGAAGCATAAGCTGGCTAGTATCTGGATAGGACCATTTGAAGTAATAGAGAAGACTGGAATCAACGCATATACTATTAAGGATCCTACAAGCGGTCAGATCATTAACTGAGTACATGCAAAGTTCCTCAGACCTTACAAACAATAGGATCTTATCATCCAGTCAAGAAGGGGGTAATGTCACGATTTTGATATGACTGGACAATAATCTTGGGACAGCCGGGTGGAATCTGCCAACATAGTATCAGTTACAAATATTTGAGTGCCTTGAGATGAGGCGATATTTGGATATTACGGTTCTTATTGGATATATGAGTTTAGTGGATTGCCTCTATATAAGGCAATAAGGCAATGTTGATATTTGACAAATATGAAGCAAATTTTCTACAAATAGGGCGTTAGCGGATTAAGAATAATGAGCTAAATTCGAGGAAAATTGGTGGAATAGAATAACCTAAGCAATGAGAAATAGTATCACCTGAAGCTGATGTATATAAGCGAAATGGGCGATTAAAAGAAGTAGGTTTTTTTAGTGCAAACAAGATGGGACAGCGAAGACGCTGTATTTATAAAAGATAATAGATAAAAGAATTGGTTGGGGAAATTGCTCCTATTTATGATATACTTTCAAGTGCATCTGAAGGACTGACGATCTCCACATTGTCCGTCCGTTGCTCAGAGGGCTTGACCTGTGCAAATAGCCTGACAGATCCTAGAAATTCCATCCAAAGTTACAACATATATAAACAAGTAAGTTTTTATTTAAGTTAAGATCTTCTTTATTATTTCTATAATGGGTGATATAGTGTAGCAGGCGCACAGATTTTCAGCTGCTTACTAGATATCAGTAAATTATTCTCCAAAGGTTTTATACTTTAATATTAACTTATTGTTAATAGAAGGTCCTTTTACCTTGGTTAATCTCCAATAGGTAATCTTTGCAGTTCATCAATCATTTATTTATTTCAGGGGCCAGAAATTTGATTACATAGGGGCTGTGTTACCTTGTTACGCCTGCTACCACCAAAACAAGCAAAAAACGCTTCAGTATTTTTGACAACACCTTAATAATTTTATCAAAAAGATTTATCGTTGTAATCCAACTATCAGGTATTAATCACTTATTAAACACTTATTTTCTTTGTCAGGGATAATCCATTATAATAAACTAAATAAACAATCATCAGATCATATTGCAGATTATATATGACTAATAATTTAATTGACAATCATTACCAAATACTAGTTTATGAATACAACCTTTTAAATACTTAATCTGACAGTGAGATGGATAATGTGGCCAACTGAAATTCCAACTTATCCCCCTAAAGACCGGATTGTTCAGCAGAAGATAGAAACTTTGGGAATGGGTGCCGCCTCAGGCCATGTTCATGTTTGTCCATCATATTTCTATGTCTTCAGCGGAGTTTGGCTTTGTCTGGACTCAATGCTCTCATGCCATGCTCAACATTGCAAATCATCTACTCTGGTTGCTACCCACTCCCGCCTTTTTGAGCGCAGTTCCTGTGGCATCATTCCGTTTCAGTACCATACTGGCCATCCTTGTCAAAGAATGAACTGTTTAAACTGTAAAAACTCAGAACAGGTTCCCAATGGCGCCTCGCAAATTTAATCTGTACTAACCCCAAGATGGGTCTCACTGACTTTTTGTCAGTTAACCTGTAAAAACCCCAGGATAAGTCCAATGACTATTTGTCATTCACAGGATCCTATCAGTTGGCCTTGCTAAGTACTGTACTAGCGCTCCAGGACTACTCATGGAGGATTTTTTTAACCCAATCTGTTCTTATCAATAACAGTAGTTTTTTCCATTGTATCTCATCCCCCTCCTAATTACTTTTGGCAGGTAGTATCACCACCTATGCTCTACAACATGGTCAAAATAAGATCTTAATATTGCTATATCTTTTTTAATCTTTTTTCTTATATAGGATCTTTATAATTCTATTTAATTTTCTTTTAAACTTACTTATATCATATTTCCCCTAAGTCCAAAACTTTAAGTATTTTGCATGTACTCTATTTACTATATAAACATTCTCAATGTTCTTGATCATATAGGCATCAGTAACTGACTTAACAATAATTTTGAATTATACCAACCATAGAGCGTCCAAATGTTCTTTCTTACAAACCCACGAGTGTCACAATATGCTACCCCATCTCCCACATGGTATTCTTTCAACGCTGGACGATTATTATCATCTACTTTCTTTGCGTTGATCCTCCTCAGCGTCATATCAATTGACTGAGTTTGTAACTTGAACATGATATTGTCCAGTTGTTATAGGTATCGTACTGCAATCATTCCTGAAGCTGGTTCAATGGAAAAATACAAGATTGGTGGTGATACAGCCCTTCGTCCATATAGTAATTCTATTGGCATATTCCCTGTCATTAAAGGATAACTAATGTCATAGTCAAAAGTAATTAAATTCAGATAGGCTCTCCAAGTAGAAATTTTTACTGCAAACAATTTTTGTAGCATTGTGACTAAAGTTGTATATACTCTCTATCATCTCATTTATTTCTGGGTGATAGGAATCAGACACTACTCCTCATACTCTCATCAAATTATCTAACATCGGAATCACAGAGGATATAAATTTGGTCCCATTGTCACTTAGTAAAACTTGGGGGCATCTGTTCCAATAGACCACCCAGTTTAAAAATGAATTTCTACATTCTCATGGCATCCACTCTACACAGGGCTTTCATTTCAAACTATCTAATATGATGGTTTATTGCAACAATTATGTACTATATGCACACGATACTGATAAACAACGGTCCCATAACATTTATATCCCACGTTCCATGCAAAACCAGGGTATAGTAGCCTTTATCCTGCTACATTTTTGTACAGATTGTGGAGTTAGCACTCCAAAAAATAGGCAGTTAGTCCGCAACATTGTAATTAATAGATTTCTAGTAATAATACAGGCAAATATAATCAATAGTTTTCCTTGGGCCACCACGGCTGACTACTTTGTGTGCAGAATTTATGATATCTGCTTACTCCAACAGTTTAGGAAGAAAACGTTTTTGTTAATCATTATATAAAGCTAATAGTTCTTTATTTTGATGTTCTCCATTGCCTATCTTAGCGCTTGACTTTCTTGATTTTCATCCCCAATATCGCTTTTGATCATCCACTGGAATAATTCATCAGCCTAATGATATACAACTTTAACAGCTTTCAAATATGAGAATCCGTCAGCTTTCTGATGCACAGCCCCAGCCCAATGGATAATTTTGAAGTCATAGCCTTGTATTCAAAGCCCAATGTGTCAGTCAGCCCTTTGGTTCCTTGAGGCTGTGTAGCCAGCACAGGGACTAACGGTCAGTTATTAGTTTAAAGTGCATCTGTGTATGTAGACTTGAAATTATTTGCAGCCAAAGATTACCACCAGGCACTCTTGCTCTGTAAAGGTATAGTTCCTTTCCGCTGATGTCAAAGTTATACTCACATACGTTACCAGATGCTCTTCCCCATCGCATCCACATGACTTAAAAATGGCGCTGATCATGATTAATGAGGCATCTGTTTGGATGATAAATTCCCAAATAAAATTTGGGTACTTCAGCACAGAGCTACTCACTAAATACTTTTGGAGCTTATCAAACAAGATCTTGGCTCCATTGTTCCACAAAAACTCTTTTTTCAGATCCTTTAGTAGCTGTGGAATAATAGTTTCATGATTCCAGTGAAAGCCTTGATGAATTGGCGATAGTATTTGACCATCCCTAGAAAAACTTGAATATCCCAAATTCTCTTCAGGATTGACATCTGCTCAATGGAGTCTATCTCCATTATTTGTGGCTTAGGTCCACCGGAGTTTATCATAAACTCTAAGTTTTTAAGCTCCCTCATAAAGAAATGGCACTTTCTAGGCTTATTTGTTAGATTTTCCTTGACAAGCACTTGAATACTTCCTAAAAATACTCTAAATGGTCAGTAAAGGTCCTTCTAAATACATTGATATCGTCTAATTATACCAGCATTCAGGATAACATTAGATCACTTAGTATTGTATCCCTGGCCCTCTAAATGTCACCTACAAATGGCACAATCCCTGGGACATTCTGTAGGCTGATACAACCCATGTGGGTATTTAATGAACATTTTTCTTGTTCTTTTTGGAAATTTGATTTGCAAATAGCCTGAAATAGATTCCATAGCTGAAAAGTACTTTGCTTCCCCTAGGCGATCAAGCATGTCATTAATCCTTGGCATTAGATAATAGTCCTTCTTAGTGATTTTATTTAGTTAGCAATAATTGATCACTAATCAATTTTATCCGTCCTTTTTTTATAATTAGGATTAGACCCGCCTATGGACTTGATGATGGAACGAGGAGCCCATGCTCAACTAGCTTGTTGACTTCTTCGCTGACCTCAGATTCATAAGTTCTAGACCTACAGCTAGGTCCTATTCTTGATGGGGATATTCCACAGTGATAATTTTATAAGTTATTTTTTGCACATCATAGATCATGGTCATCTTGGGTAAATATCTCCCTGTATCTCCCAGATATTTGGAGATATCTTCTTGCTGCTGTTTGGTTAAATTATCCAGCTGCTCTTATTCCACTAAAACGTTGACACTTTTGGCAGTTTCTGCCAGTAATCCTATATTGGGTAACGTCCCAAAATCATAAAATTTACTAAGTTCTGACATTGGCATCAAATTCAGAAATGCAGTAATTTTATTTAACTTTAATTGGTTTTTGTTCCAGATTGGCTAGGAGTACATTTATTTCTCCGTGACCCAGCATAATAGTTCTGAGCGCCACTCATGGCTCAATCCTCAATTTCACTATGGGCTGGCGATTTCTCCATATAGCTGTTCTGGGAGCTTGATTGTTAGCCCTGTGTTTACTACACCTTGCATTTCCAGTGAGATAGTGTGCATCACATTTGTCCTCAAAGTTATTCCACAATTCTCTATTATTTCAGTAAACATTTCTCTCCATAGTTTGTCAACCCAATTTTTATTTAATAGGTATAGTGCCGTCTGTGCAGATCTGATTTCAAAGATTATTCCTTTTTGTCATCAGGGCTTCTCCAATCTGTTGATATATCAAAAGCATGATTTACCCCAATGTTTTTGGAAAATTTACTTAAAATTACACTTCACACCGTACTTCCTCAGGAATATCATTTTAATATGTATGTCATAATTTGTATTCATCAGTAATATGGTGGGAGCTGATACCACAAGCGATCAAAACCAAAGTGGTAGTGCACTATAGGCTCCACATGATATAGTGATATCTGGTCCAGCAGTTCCATATTATATCTGGTCCTTCAAATCTGGAAAAAAATCCATGCGTTTTACTAATTTGGTCAAAACAGTACTGATGGGCACTCCACTGTCAATTATCGCCCTTACTTTTATATAATTGACTAGAATGTCCGCATAGGCTCACCCAGAGTATCTCAACAAGAATTTACTGAGTACATAGAGGCAGTATTTGCCTAATCAAGAGTGTGGATTAATTGCATGGATAATTAGGGTAAGATTCCTTGATCACGCTGAAGGATAAGGAGTATTCCGCCTCATCAAGTTATATTTTTACTTATTCTTTTGGGATGTTGGGACTAAGTGGTTTAGCCCGCTTTCTCTTTTATTTCAAAATCCAGGAAACCCAAAGTCCTTGGGTTCTGAATTATAATTTTTTACTTTCCTTAGTTAGAAAGTCTTCACTCAGGATAAAGTTCTTTGAGTGGTAAATCCTAAATATTTTTGTCCCATAAAAAATAGAGGTAGGCCAAATAAATTAAATGGCAAAAAGAGAGCTCTATTTATTCACTTAGTACATGATTATATGGGAAATCAGGGCGTTTTTCTTGGTAAATCTCCAAGCATTCCATATTAAGATCTAAACCCATTCACCAATTGGGGATTCTTCACCAGTTCGTTCATTTCTGTTAAATGGGATTCAATAGCCGCATATATCAGGTTTAGATGCCAATATTAGGGGTTTCAGGTAAGAAATATTTGTTTGCCCAAGTCAGGGCTATCCCCTAATATTGACAAACCTTGATATTCTTTGGGTATTATCCTAATATTGGTTTCATCTATTTCTATTAGATTGGGTTCAATTCCTGTCATCTGAATAATGCAAATCTCTGATTTTGGTCAGTAATCCCAACAACGCCCCCTTCTATATATTGGCGCAGGGGGAAAAGGTCAGAGATATTGACTTTGTATACAATTTACCACGATGCCTGAGCGACCTCTTCAATTGAGTGTTCATCACCTCACTTATAAATAACTTTGTAGGCTTAACCATCTGGTTCCTAATTTGATATTCAACCTCCAGGTCAATGATGGTATAAAAAAATCTTATCACCCAGTTGGAAGGTGTGTATATATTCATGCTTTTCATTAAACTGACTAGTTTCTCTTTTAGAGGTGGCAGACAAGTTTTTGAAAGCCATGGTCTGAAGTCAGATAACCTCATTAACAATACTTTGCATAGTGACTTCAGAGGCTTTGGGGGAGGCTTGGTCAAGCATGGCCTGCACTTTAGAAGACAGCTGGTATTTTCTTCTTTACAATGCTTGGAAGGGCGCATCTTATTTTTTTTGATAGCTTATTCTATAGGCCATAATTGCACTAGGAAAATATTAGGGCCAACATAGTGAGTTAGTCATGGCGATCTTCCAGAGAGTTGCAGTCAAAGTACCATTCTCCTACTATACCATTCCATTGGTTGCAGGATAGAGGTAGTGAAAAATACATGAGTGGATCCCATTAGTTTGGCTAAATCATTTACCAGCGACAATTAGAAATTTTGCCCATTATTGAAGAGAATCATGTTAAAGCACCCATGCTGGGTGATAATCTAATTATATAAAAACGTAGCGGTAGCTTTTTCTAAAGAAGAGGGTAGAGATATCGCTTTGATCCATTTAGTTAAGTGATCCACGGCTAAGAGGAGTAACCAATGACCATTGGAGGCTTGAGGGAGGAATCCCACAACATAAATACTAATAGTATGGAATGGTTTACAGGGCGGAGCCATGGGATGATGAGGTGAGTATTAGGCCCAGCTTGACTTTTACATATCAGGCAGGAATCTAATCATCTTGGATCAAGGCAAGCATTCCTTCCCAGTAACATTAGGCCTTGAGCCACTAGTAGGTTTTCATAATTCCCTGTGGCTGACTTTAAGATTTCCCTCCAATATGATGTCAGTTCTTGCCAATGGGCGTATGTAAAGAAGCCATGTTAAATATACAAGTTTATACAGTTTACCGTTTTTTATCTGGAGACTGATGATTTTTTGATAATTCTTTTGAATGGTCATGGATCTGTCCTTCCATAAGTGCAATTGGTTTAAAAGGTTTAGAGTTAATCCTCTTCAGGGTCAGTTAAAGTTTATGGGGATCCTGAGTAAGAAATCCAACATTTTGGTGGATGGGCCCCGGTCAATAAATAATGAAAAATTGTAATTTTGAAGCTTTAACTTCCATTAGCTAACCTCCCATCAGGATCCTTCATTTGTTGTAGCCATCGCAAGGAAGAATGATTGATAATAAAATAAATTGATTTGAATATAAATAGTGTCAAAAATGATTAATATCCATTAGTACCACCCAGCATTCACGTTCTATAATGCTATAACTGTGTTTGGCTCTAGTTAAGGTCTTGCTATAGTAGGCAATGGGATGATCCACTAATATTTCATTGTGCTGAGATATTATAGCTCCAATAGCTATATCTCTAGAATAAGTAAAAAGTAGAAAAGGTTTACAAAAGTTGGGATTTATAATTACTGGTGAATGGGAGAGAGCTGTGCATAATAGATCAAAGGCCTGTTGTTAAACTTCTTTCTATTAGTTAGCATACCTTTCTTCAATAAATATACAAAAGGATCAGAGTTGTTGGAAAAATGGGGAATAGACTGGTAATAATAATCCACCATTCCCAAAAAACCTGTACGTCTTGTAGACTTTGGGGGACATCTTATAAATAGCCATAACCTTTACCATCCATTGAGTATTCCAGCTTAACCTACCTTATAGCCAAAAATCCATTTTTCTCTGAAAAAGGGGCGTTTTAAAGGCTTTAGTTATAATGAGGCTTGCCGTAGTTGCTGGAAAGCTTGCCTGAGATGATATATGTCCTTATTAAAAGCTCTCAAAAAACGGTAAAATTGTTAATATAAACTAGCACACATGAACGTTAAAAGTCATTTAGAAGTTTGTTCATAGCGTTAGAAGATATTAGGGGCGTTAGATAACCCCCGCGGCATTTTTTAAGAGCTTGAATAGTTCTTCACTTGAAATAAGGGCACATTTTTCATGATTATTTGGCAACAAATTATTTACCAGTACCTACTGGTGAGATCCATAGACAAAACATAGTGGATACCCGCATTAAGCATAAGTAATCATCTTTATGTGGCAGTAAATAGCTATCTTTTCGTGTGATAAATTTGAGGTGGTAATAATCCATGACAACGCGGCGGCCAACATACTTCTTCCAAATTAATAGAAGCGGGGAAGCCCACGGGCTTTTAAAAGGCATGAGTAACATGGCCTCCAACAGTTGCTGTAACTCTAAGGCCACTTGAATTTCCTCAACTTTAGATTTTCTATATGGCCAATATTTAAATGGAGGATGATCCTTGATAATAATTTAATGAATTACCACCACCATTTTTCCATAGTCACCTGCTTTTAAGGAAGAAATATTGCAATACTCTTTAAAAGGTCTTCCACATTCTGGCGTTGAATATGGTGAGATTATCTATAATTCTACTGTTGACCAGAGCTATGGTGGGCAGAGAATCAAATCCCTAAATCTTGTAAAGAGCCAAAACAACTCAAATTGGCAATATTCTCAATGGGACATAATATTAATAGGCAATAGGGCATGCCAAGGTACTTGGAAGGTTTGATTCATTAAATTTTCTAATAAAATACAAATAGAATTCCTGCAAGCAGAGTCCAAAATCCTCAGGCAGGTCAACGCTTCTTTGATAGAAGGGTTTAGGTGGTCACTTAGCTCCAAATCTCAATTAGGAGGGGTGAGAGTTTTGATCCCATATCCACAATAACTTGTGAGCTGAAGGGTATTGTGATAGGGTGGGGGCATATAGAGGGTTTCCATCCTTGGCGTCCACAGCCTCAGTGGTAACTTAGATTTTCCTCCTAAGACTTGATATTTGACTTTACAAATGGAGAGCGAATATTTAAGCAGGCATGTTTATTTTTTGAGGGGCTCCTTTACTTTTATTGGTAGTTCAAATATTAATGGAATCTGATACCCTAATAGGGGCAGGCATTTTTCTTTGAAGTTGATGCAGTTAAACTACCGCATCAGTTGGACCCCAATAAGCAACTCATAATTTTAATTTTTAACGTAATAGTGGGGGCAGTAATTAAAAGTTTCTTAAATTGGAGAGGTAAGGCGGAATACGCCCCCAATTGCCTTAGTCATCCAATTTTCTGTCATCCCATATTCAGCTTCATGAATCTAATCTGGTGCCATTTTTATTTTTGGATAATCGAGGAGGATATAACGTTAACCAGTGAGCCAGTATCTTTTATTGCCAAGTCTTTAACCTCATGTACGACTACCTCTACTTAAACCACCAAAGAGCCAAACTGAGAATTAATGGTTAGTAAACTTTCATTGTGAATTTGTAGTGAAGCAAGAGGAGAATTTTGCCATGGCCAAACTCAGGGTTTGGTAAATGCATCTGAAGACTTTATTTGCCAGCGTTCAGCTTTCCATAGAATAGCTAACTTTAAAAATGTGCTTGAGTAGCTGCCCAATATAAAAATAAAAAAGTTAAGATCTTTATTTCCTTGGATAGAAAGGGGTACGTCAACTTCTGCAGGCCCACTAACACAAAGCACTCCAAGGTGCTGGGCATATAACTAGAGCTAGTATAAGGGTCCTGAGGCACTTGATTGTCATCAGCATATGTAACCTCCTTCCCTATACTGAATGATCTTTTGCTGACCTACATTGGAGGATGTGACAAAAGTCTACAATATATTTGGTTCTTTTGCAAAAAGTGCAGAATAATTTGGGGTAGGCGATTTGGGGGTGTAACTGCAAGCACTTGGGTCCAAGGCTTATTATTATTATAACGAGGGGGCCCAGTGGGTTTTATTAGGTAGGCTGGAAACTCCAAATGGCTTCTTTGATATGGAGGAGAGACGTCAAGTTAAACACCGCTTTAAGATACAGTAGGATATTGGGTGAATTTAAAACGCTGAAAATAAGACAGTGACAGCGTCATCTAAAGTAAGAAATTATCCAGCAACCAACGTATGAGCCTCAAGGTAAAAATGGTGAGCAAACTCAGTGAAAGTTAATTCCCTTTTATAAATTCAGATGGTATCATTAGGATCTTTTGTGCTGTTTGTACAGGTCGAACCCACTGAGCAACAGACAGATGATGTGGGGATTGTCAGTCTTTTGGACACACTTGAAAATATACTTAAAATAGTATATATTTCCCCAATTGATTCTTTATACTTATAAATACAGCTACCTTTTGCTGTCCCGTTTCCTCTCTACTATTAATAACCTACCTCTCTCAATTGCCCATCTCACTTATATACAGCGACTTCAGGTGTTACTGCTCTCATGGCTTGAGCTATTCTATTCTGCAATTATCCTCAAATTTGGCTTGTTATTCTTTAATCCTATGTCGCCCTAATTGTAGGTGAATTTACTTCATATTCATCAAATGACGACATTGCCTTATCGCCTTATCACCTTATATAGAGGCAATTTAATAAAAACCCATTATAACCCAATATCGCTTAATCTTGAGGCACTCAAATAATCATAACTTATATTGTTTTCGGCAGATTCTTCCATATCTTTCCCTTAATTATTATCCAGTTATATTAGAAACATGACATTACCCCTTCCTTGACTGTACAATAAGATCCTAATGTTTTTAAGGTCAAAGGAACTTCGTGTGTACTCAGTTAATGATCTGAACACTTGCAGGATCCTTGATAATATAATGTGTTAACTCCTGTTTTCTCTATAACTTTGAACAGACCAATCCAAATACTGGCCATCTTGTGTTTCTGCCCAAATCCATGTTGGTCATGGAAGAGAACCATATCGCCTTACTTGAACGGCGCCAGCCCACTTTGATGTGCCTGAGCAGCGGCCTGATTCCTGATCTTCTTGACTAAGCTGAAGGAATATGCTTCAGTTTGCAATTTGATCAGAATGTTCACAAGGTTAGTCAAATAGCAGCGGGGTTCCATTCCACCAGTATCTTCTACACACAAATAAAGTAATGCCAGAAGATCCAGGTTTCGGCCATATAATAGTTGGAAGGAACTCTTCCCCATGGCAGAATGGTAACTAATGTTATAGGCGAACATGGCAGTGGAAAGGAGAGAGCTCCAATTGGAAGGTTGATCAATTACTAATTTTTGTAGCATGTTCATCAGAGTTCCATTCACCCATTCAACCATTCCGTTGGATTTGGAGTAATATGGGGTCATCAGAACCCTGCGGATTCCCATAAGCTCATTCAGTTTGGGTAGGATGTGCGAGGTGAAGATGGTTTATTGTCAGTGAGAATAAACTGAGGGCAGCCGTGTCGCTGATAATGCATTCCATCACAAACCTGGCCACAGTAACTGCCCCAAATCTCATATCACCCTCACTTCAACCCACTGGGCCTCAAGTGGTCAATAGCCACAAGAATGTACTTACACTGGTTAACTCCTGTTGGCAAGGGGCCAACAACATCAAGGGAAACTTTGTGCCAAGCGAAATAGGGTTTCACTAACTGATATGACGCCAAATGATGAAATGGCTTCTCCACTTAGCACTGATGGCAACAGGAAATAGTTTTAAGCACATCTAAGCTCATACATTCCCAATAGTACCAGAGGCGTAACAACTCAATAGTTTTACGCACTCCACCATACCTGACTGCCTTGTGCATGCTCATAATGATTCCTGGATGTGCTGAGGGGCGCGGAAAATTCACTGTAGAATCGCCAATATACCTGTACAGTTACCCATTCCATTGGAAGCTATTCGTTCACATTTCATTTAACACTTTGATCACCTGGTGCAGTCTTTCATTATATTTTCTGCTGAGCATCTTACCATAGATCACATCGCTGAGGTCTGCTGTCACCGCAATAGTCAGTAATTGAGATAAACAGTCAGCGTTCTGATGCTATACTCCTGGACAATGGAGAATCTTGAAATCATAAGCCTGCAACTTAAGAGCCCATCTAGACAAACAGCTTTCAGGTTCTTTGAGGTTCTGCAACCTGCATAATGACACGTGATCTGTTGAAATATAAACTTTACCCCATGTAGATAGACTCTGAATTGTTTATATGTGTAGATCACTGCTAAGCACTCCCGCTTAGTCACAGTATAATTACACTTGTCACAGTTAAGACTTTGACTACAGTACGCTATTGGATGTTCCTCTCCCTCATCATCGTTCTGATAAGGTACAGCCCCAACAGTGGAGAGGGAAGCATCCATATGAATGATAAACTCCCAATTAAAGTTTGGATATTGTAACACTGGTGTGATGATCAACGCTGTATGGAATGTATCAAAAGTATATTGGCAATGTTCCGTCTATTTAAACACAGCGTCCTTTTTTAACAAATCAGATAGCAGCTTGCCAATACAGCTAAAATTAGGGATAAGCGCTGGTAGTAACCAACCATTCCCAAAAATACCTGCATTTTTCACTTACTATTGGGAGTAGTCATTTTGCTGATGGCCTCCATCTTAGCCAGTTGTGGTTTCAGCCCTTTAGAGTCTACCACAAACCCCAGGTATTCCAGATGATCTTTGAAGAAGTTAAATTTTTGAGGTTCAATTTTAATGTTTGCCTCAGCCAGCTGACAGAATACTGCTTCTAGGTGGTCAATATGCTCAAAAAGGTTTGAGAGAAAACATTAATATCGTCAAGGTATACAAGGAAGCATGACAGTTTCAGGTCACCAAGAATAGTGTCCATGGCATGCTAAAACGTAGCTGGGGCATTGCACAGCCCTTGAGGCATCCGCGTCAGTTGAAAAAGGCCTTTGGAGGTGATGACAGCACATTTTTCCTGTTCTGCTGGGGTTAACTCAATTTGACAGTAACCTGATATCAAGTCCATCACATAAAAATAACGGGCTCCCCCTAGTTAGTCCAAAGCATCATCAATTCTTAGCAAAGGGTACAAATCCTTTTTTGTAATACTGTTGAGCTTCTGGTAGTCTATTACTACGCAGCTAGTGCCGTCCTTCTTTTTTACAATTAGAACAGGTGAAGCATACAAGCTTTTGGATGGCTCAAGCATCCCTTGCTCTAGCAACTTGTCAATTTCATTAGTAACAATGTCTTCCGCTGCCTGTGATTGGCAGATTGGCTGATACCTTATAGGAGGATGATCTCCTGTGTCTACTCAATGGACCATTGTTGGAAATTTTGCCCATATTCCAGGACTGCTAGATTGCCTTGTATTAATAAGGAAAAATTCCCTAAGGCATAGTGAACCAGAAATTGGTTGGCCCGAGTTTTGGAGGAACTACGTTTGGGGGATTTTGGGATATTCGCCTGGTTGTATCTGTCAGGGATCGATCTAGATGAATACCTAAGATCTCATTGGGCAGAGTTGCCGACAAAATAAGGGCATCTGATAGTGATTAACTATCAGGTGTACCAATTTGGATTGGTCAGGTTTCATCACCAACTGATTGGGAATGACTAGCGAGTTGTGAGGCAAGTGATGCCACCTGCAACTAGCGAATCAATTGGTTAGAGAAGTGGCCTGCCATAATGGGTAATAAGTCCCATTACCTAAGCAGGTCGCTAGCCAATTATTAAGGTTCACTTGGATTAAGAGGAAAACTTTAGGGACACGTTTTCTGACTCTTTCCATTTGAGGTCTCAAGGATGTCCAATGATGGAATCCTAGCCAGGATGGGGAAGACCATCGCTGCTGAGATGAGGATGGGTAATTCAATGGCAACGACTGCCATTTCATTGAAGAGGTGTTAACTGAGGGTTAGACAGTCGAATCCTCTACTACATAATTTCCTAGAATTTACTATAATTATAAACATTAAAAACATTATCTATGAAAGCATTATAATCTATAGTAATATTATCAATCTGGTGTATAGTTTGACTATCAGCTTCTATTGTGTCATTCTATCTCAAGGATATTATTGCAGAAGGCAATAATTGGAAGACTCAGAGAGAATAGTAAAGATCCTAGTGGGGATCTAGAGACAAAGGAACCACAATCAGGGATAGCTGCCAACTGTGTGCTTGACTGAGAGAGACTGTCACCACGGTACTTTAAAAAGATCAGGTGGACAAGAGTATAGGGGAACGAATTTCCTCTGAGTATGACTTACAGAGTATTTAATAAGGTATACTGGCCGAGCGTTGGGCCATATAATAGTTCAATCTCAGCTATGGATAATAGTCTCCAGACTATTATCAATTAATACATTCTATACAACGTGACAAAGTGCACAAGGAAATCAAACATGTGCACTAAAAAGGTTACTGGGTTGACGGCCAATAATCAATCCTAAGTAAATTTTTACAATTTGGTGCTCACTACAGGAGTAGTTGAGAAAAGAATCTATTATAATGTCATATAAAGAAGAACTACATAAGCTGTGGACTAAGATCGCCACTGTGAATCAGAATGCCTTAAACTCAGTGGACCATTGGGAGTTTGCAGACTTGGAAGAATGAGTTGCCAAGGTGGAGGAAGGAGTAGAGAACTTAGCCAACTTTAATAATGAGTTACTCAGCAAAGTAAACTCATTGAAGAAGAAAGAAGGGGACCTTGTTCGAGAGATCCTATACCTGAAAACAGAGTGAGAAGCGGATCGCATTTGTTTAAGAAAAATTGGTGCAGATATCAAGAAATTAATCAAACAAGTGGAGGAACTTAAAACTCACAAATGTGCTTGTGAGCCCAATATGGCCAGTAATGCTGAAGAGAGAAGTCCTCGCACAATACTTGGGAAGTCAAATACCACAAGAATATACCACGTTTTTTCAATGCCATTTCAGAGATGACGCCCAAAGGCACTCCACAAGTTAGCCGTGTAGCTGAACCAAGAGAATTGGCCAGAAATGACTCAATGAATTTAGGGCAACGCCAAAATTGCCAACATTCCATTGGGATAATGCCCCAGCATTTTTCCGACTGTTTGACATGACTATGAATGGCTACGGAAATTGTCAAAAGGTGTTGAAGGTAATGAACTTCTTGGACAATAACTGTCAAACTTAGTGTTAACCCACTTGGAGGGGGAAAGCTGGTCATATGCAGAGGCAAAGGCGGCCATCATGTTGGAGTTCAGGAGTTTAACCCACATGTCAAAACGCAAGCAAGAATTTGTAAAAATTCAGTTCCATAAAGATGAGTCTCTTGCTAGCTTCACAGATTGATTTTGCCAGGAGTCGCAGATCCTGTCTGGAGAGAAAGTATTGGATGACTTTGTTGCTATAATTTGTTTGCAAGCGAGCCTTTGGCCCTATTGCAATTTGCATCATATGATGTCCTCTGTGTTTGCAATGGAGATAATTACCTCGCAAATGTTAGACAGCCTGAAGATTTTGGGAGTGACGTTTGATGCCCCAAATAGAAGCTTCACGTCTAATCTAGTACAAAATCTGAATCCTATGAAGGGAAACGAGGGAGCAAAGGAGGCTACCAATCAAACCGTGCCAGGAAATAAGCCCAAAGGATTCAGATGGTTAATCAAGAAATAGAAGGTCTGCTATTATTATGACAGGAAAGGACATTTCGCCATACACTGCAAAAAGCAGAATGATCAGATTAACATGGTCCATGTCAAGGAGACAGCAGCCACCAAGGATTCAGGAAAAGGGCCCGCCGCCTAGATAAGGAACAGTCTAGAGCGGCGGAGAAACCTGTTCCTCCCAATATTATTGATGAAGAAATAGACATTAGCAATCTGTTTGTAGACGATGAGCAGGATCAGCTATACCATGTGGTCAATATGGATGTGAATGCTGTGACCAGAGCCAGGGCAAAGAGAATGGACCCTGAGATAATTCATATAGTTGCCCGGACATACGCCTGACAACTGGCGGAGAAGATTTGAACTGCCAAAAATCCTGAAGAGTTATCAGACGTCCGTTTAGATGAGGCCAATATGTCTATCCCCCTCGGCGCAATAAAGGAATCATTTCCTGAATTATCAGTGCAAATTATTCACACCCTAGATTCAGCTAATAACGCCGCCATTCACTCAGTTAATACTATATTGCAATACTCCAAATGTATGTGTATAGATATACAAGTGAATCAAGTGAGGGTGGGGGTGATTGTCAACAGCGGAGCGCCCATCAATATTGTGTTGACTAAGCTGGTAAAAAGCATGAAGACCTTGCCAGACTTGGAACACAAGAGAGAATGTGGGACAGCTGGGCCAAACACCACCATTTCCTGTGGAGCGTTTAGCGCTGCCACTATGATTTGGGTTGTTGGTGGTATCTGCACCAGCGATAGTTTTGGCAAACCAAAACTATGATATCCTGATCAGAATGGAGTTTCTATGGAAGTATGGAGTTAAATGTAACTTCGAGGATAATAAATTGACCATCCTGGGTCAGAAGTTACTATTGGTATACCAGAAGGATGTTGAAGATCCGTTGAATCAGAGAAACAACTTCATTAGTTTGATATACAATGACATCATTGTACCAATTTGATACCAATTAGTTGGTAGGAAGCAACGCGAGATGCTGGCGGAAATCCTAGAAAACTGGGGAATTCTATTAAGGATCAAGAAAGAGAGGACCATACTGGCCGGATCACAGATAATAGTTGACACAGGGTTGGCTTTAGAGATTCCTGAGCTGTTGTATGTGGAAGTCTAAAGCCCCTGAAATTAGTCCAAGGTGGAGCCAAGGGTGGCTCCTGGGATAATAATGCTGGGCCATGGAGAAATTCAAGTTCTCCTGGCGAATTTGAGCTAAAAACTGATGAAGATCAAGAGGAATCAGATCATCACAAATATTCATTTAATTCTGATGGCTGAATTGAGCCAATTCAATGATTTTGGGTCTCTAAATGAAATGGGATTACCAGATAGGGTAGCCAAAAGCATCAACCTATTTGTTGATCGAGAGCAGCTCACTGATCTGCTGGAAGGACAGCAGGAGGAGGTTCATAAACTATCTGAGAAATATCAGGAAGTGTTTGCTCAGGACAACCACAATTTGGAATGTGCACAAGGCATAAGTCACAAGGTTGAAACCGGGGAAAATTTACCAATAAGGATGAGACCAATCTGAAGATTGAAAGCCACCAATGTGGTAGTGGAGGATGAGATCAGCAAACTAGTGAAGCATGGGCTTCTAGTTCCGTCATTAAGTCCCTGAGCAAGTCTGATTCTGATTGTGAAGAAGAATGATTGATAAAACTGGGTGGTGATTGACTACCGGAGGCTGAACAAAATCATGAAGAAGTATTTGTATCCCCTACCAAGGATTGATGATGTGCTGGATCGTCTAGGAGAAGCGAAGTTTTTCTCTGCACTGGATCTAATATCAGTATATTGGCAGATTGACTTTCCAGAAGAAGACCAAGAAAAATGCGCAATTATTACCGAGCAGGGGTTATTCAGCTGACAAAGATGCCCCAGGGTCTCTGCAATGCGCCTGCGACGTTCCAGAGGGCCATAGACGTGATATTAAGCGACCTGAAGTTGTGCATTCTGGTATATCTGGACGATAACAATGTGTTCAGTAGAACGTTTACTGATCACTTGCACCACTTGGAAGAAGTTTGTAAGAGACTGTCCGCGGTTAACTTGAATATCAAGCCAAGGAAGTGCCACTTCTTCAAAAAGAGTTGGAATACCTAGGATTTGTAATCAACTCAAGTGGATTGCAGCCGCAAACTCAGAAGATAGCAGCTATAGAGCATATGGCTGTACCAAAGAGTGTCCAAGACATCTAAGTATTCCTTGGGATGGTTGGATACTATAGAAGATTTATTTGGGACTTCGCCCAGTTAGCTGAGCCATTATTCCAATTATTAAAGGATCTGAAAAAAGGATTTGTATGGAGTGAAGAGGCCCAGGTTTTTTTGATGAGTTATGCCAGTATTTGATAGATTTGCCAATTCTGAATAACTGAATTTCAATCGGGATTTTATCATTCAAACTGATGCTTTGCTGATTGTGATTGGCGCTGTACTGAGCCAAGTAGATGAACTTGGAGATGAGCATCTGGTGGCGTATGTGAGCTGGACACTCTCAGCCGCTGAGAGAAACTACACCATGACTGAGCGTGAATGCCTTACGGTCATTTACACATGTAAGCAGTTTTTGGTGTATGTCCATGGAATGCACTTTAAGGTGGTAACAGACCACTCTTTGCTGCGTTGGCTGCACAATCTAAGGGAACCAGAAGGATGACTGGCCCGTTGGCACTTAAGCTTCAGGCTTATAATTATTAGATAGTTTATCAAGCAGGGGCCTCTCACCAGAAAGCAGATGGCTTATTGTATTTGCTAATGGTCCAGTTGGTATACCCGCAGGCAGATGAGCTATTCCAGAGAATGGTCAAAGGAAGAATCAGGAATGAGACCTGAGAAATCCAAGGTGTGCTTCAAAAAGTGATGGAATACACCGAGACAATGGATGGACAAGTATTCAAGATGATCAACGGGAAGCAGCTATTATTCCCAAAACTGTCAGAAAGAGCAGCGATAGTACAAGCAACTTACAAGGTTGTTGGGTATGGAGGCCTGAGGAAAACAATCAAAAATATTATCCAGTATTATTACTGGGAATCAATCAACTATAATGTCGCAGATCATCTGGCTTGTTGCGTGGAGTGTCAGCTGCATAAAACACACAAAATACAACTGGATACTGACTGGTCCGCCCTGGATTCGCCTGGCACATGGTGTCCATTGACATAATGGGACCGCTGACAATTAGCACAGGGGGAGTCAAGTACATCATAATTTGCCATCAACCATCTGATGAGATGGCTCAAAAAGAAGGCCCTAACCAGAGTAGATGCTAACAGTACTGCGAGATTCATCCTGGATCAAGTAGTATACTGGCATGGATGTCTGCAAGTCCTGATGAGTGACAATGGGACCAACTTCATGTCTCATGTGATCCTGAGGTTAAATTAAATAATGGGGATCTGAGGAGTCATGTCAGTACCATACTGGTTGGAGATAAATGAGCTGGTAGAACGGGTCAATGGGACGCTGGCCGCGATGCTGAGGAAGCTAGTCACAGGGAGAACTTCCGCGTGGGGAATATTTCTGAGTTCAGTGATATTTGTTTATAACATTAGTCATCATACAGCGATGGGAAAGATGCCATTTGAATTATAATATGGAAGAAAGGCCGCGTTGCCGCTGATTTTACACCTGGTGGTGGAACCTAAGTCAGGGATGAGTATCAAGCGATACTTGAACTGACTGACGAGTATTTTGATTAATATGCAATTGCAAGCATTTGATACAACCTTGAAGAAAAGGATACAAGCGAAATTGAAGGATGACAAAAACTGACCAACCTTAGAAGAATACCAAATAGGGAAAAGAATCGCCTATTACAATACACATGGTTTTAGATGAAGAAACAAATTAGATGCATTGTGGTTGGGTCCATTAAAAGTAATTGCCAAGACGGCGACCAATGCTTACACCATCAAGATTCTCTTGGATTGAAGAGTTGTAAATCAAAATCATACTAAGTATCTAAAGCGTTGGATTGAGGAAAAAAATAAAAGAGTTCCCAAAGGACCAATGACCATTAAGTTGGTCATGTCCTGATGATTAGGTCAAGTCCAAAACAAAGGACCTCTGAACCAATCTAGATGGTTAAGTCCGAAAAAAGGACCTCTAAACCATGAAAAACTGGCATGTTTAAGTACCCAGGACCCAGTTTGGAGGAAAAGATGAACCTCTGAACTGAAACAAGGTCAAGTCCCATAGAAAAAAAAATAATAAAATAAAAAAATCGATAAAATATATTAAAAAAAGATCATAAAATGCATAGATAAAAAAGCCAATATATTTTTATAATTTTTATTTTTATTGATCTTCCTCAGTATGGGGATGATTCTGCCTATATCACCTCTTGGGGGAGGGAGGATGGATTGCTGTAGGAATGAACATACTGTCAAAATTGATATGTGATTGGACGCTTGCAAGGGCGAGACCTACATGAAACCACATTTGTTGAGCGGATGCTGAGCCCTGAGAAAAAGCGACTAGGGGAAGGGAAATTGAGATGTTAGAAGATGCCAATTGTGAAACCCCAGAGTGGGGAGGGAAGCGCAGTATAGAAAGAGGCAATTGGCGAATTACCTTAAGTAATCCTAATATGGCACTAGAGCCAGAAGATTTGTCCTGAGCGCCTGCCGATGGGCTTCATCAAGGACACCAGACATGTGGGCTGGCAACAAAGAAGGAATACTTGATGGGGGTTGCCAAATCATGCCCCCTATCAACGCCATCAGCAGAAGATACTGATGGGAAGTGCCGGAGAAGAGATAGTTGTGCAGAGATTGGATTGCATCCTGCAAGCGGTGACTACAGGCTTTGCAGAAGCTAAAGCTGAACAATCAGTGGAAACCAGGCGAGACTGGAAGCTTCGTAGACCAGCTTCAAAGAACTTGGCTAGCAAAGCAAAGGGCATAAGTGGCAGTATCCCAATCCAGAAGGTTGTCCAGATCAGAGGGATTCAATGCTAATATCAAAGCCTCTGTGACTTGGGCCCAGAGTTCAGCATAGGGAAGCTCAAAGTGTATGCTGTTCCCGATTGAGAGCTCAGAAACCAGTACAGAGGGTTTGTAGAATTGACCGAGTTGGAAGAGGACTCACGGAGCAAGTCCAACCCAGCCAAGAACAAACAATCCAAAGCAACTGGAATGATCTCCAGAGCATCGATGATGATGTTTAAAGCATCAGTGAAAGGAGCTGAATCCAGGAGGGTTTCAAAGTCCAATTTGGGAATTGACTGCAAAGGAAGAGTCAGCTGAGAGTTGTTCAAAATGATGGCAAGCCTGATCTCAGAGGGGTTAATTACTATTTATAGTAATTTGACAGAAGGACTAGCCACTGGTGCCAGACTAGGCGTATGAGTCCTGGAAGGACCATAGAAGAGATTCTGTTGATCATCTTGACTCATCTGCTGAAAGAGATGGAGGTCTGGATCAGATAGACTATTGAGGAGCTGTTGGTAGCAAGCTTTGGAATTTGACATATGAGCTGGATGAGAGGGGGGATATTGGACTTATATAGAAGATTACATTATGCGCTTTATAATACATAAAGCTCCAATTTGGGGAAATTAATCTCAAAATTAATGAAATAAGCTTTCTGAGAAAAGAATTAAGGATGACTTACAGCCAATAGGTTATGAGTGAAATATCAAGGGCGAATAAGAAATAAATATTCTTAGTTAAGCTACATATCAAACATCAATGGCAAGAGTCTCCTTTATAGGATGAGGAGAAAATCAGGAAATTAAAATGCCGGACCAAGAATCCTGAATATGATAGCAGGTGATATACCCTGGTGGGGGAAAAACTGGATCCCAGGAATAATATCATCATGAGTAAATTGATCAGCACGGCATGACAGAAGGTTGTGGGAACCGCGCTCTGAGAAGGTGGTAGCAAGGAGGAAGAGGAAGAACGCTGTATGCCAAAGGTCATCCCGAGCAGCGTTGAGTATTGACAAGTGTACTCCACTTGAACCAATGAAGTATTTAACCAAGTGTAAAAAGCTGTGTTTTCATGCCCTGGTCCTTTTCTTGCTGGAAATCTAGGTAAGAGGGGGATGTGTTGGGATTTTTGCCCATATTCCCAGCCTGCTAGATTACTTGGTATTGCTAGGGTAAAATTCCCTAAGGCGAAGTGAATCAGAAATTGGTTGGCCCAAGCTTTGGATGAACTACGTTTGGGGGATTTTGGGATATTCACCTGGTTGTATCTGTCAGGGATTGATATGGATGAATACCTAAGATTTCATTGGGTGGAGTTGCCAACAAAATAAGGGCATCTGATAGTGATTAACTATCAAGTGTACCAATTGGGATCGGTCAGGTTTTATCACTGACTGATTGGGAATGAATAGCAAGTTGCGAGGCAAGTGATGCCACCTGCAACTAGCAAATTGATTGGTTGGAGAAGTGACCTGCCATAATGGGTAATAAGTCCCATTACCTAAGCAGGTTACTAGCCATTTATGGTTGGTTCTCTTGGATCAAGAGGAAAATGTTAGGAGATGTTTTACAACTCTTTCTGTTTGAGGTCTCAAGGATGTCCAATGATGGAATCCTGCCAGGATGGGGAAGACCATCGCTGCTGAGACAAGGATGGGTGATTCAATGGCAACAGCTGCCGTTTCATCAAAGAGGTGTCAACTGAGGGTTAGACAGCTGAATCCCCTACTATATAATTCCCTAGGATTTACTATAATTATAACATTATCTACAAAAGCATTATAATCTACAGTAATATTATCAATTTGGTGTATAGTTAGACTATCAGCTTCTATTGTTTCATTCTATCTCAAGGATATTATTGCAGAAGGCAATAATTGGAAGACTCAGAGAGAAGAGTAAAGATCTGAGTGGGGATCTAGAGACAAAGGAACCACAATCAGGGATAGCTGCCAACTGTGTGTTGGGCCAAGAGAGAATGTCACTGAGTTATCTTAACAAAGATCAGGTGGACAGGAGTATAGGTAACAAATCCCTACTAGTATGACTTATAGAGTATATAATTGGGAATACTGGCCAAGTGTTGGTCTGAATAAAAGTTCAATCTCACCTATGGATAATAGTCATCATAATAGTATTGATTAATACATTCTATACAACGTGACGAGTGCACAAGGAAATCAAACATGTGCAGTGAAAAGGTTACTGGGTAGAGGGCCAATAATAAATCCTAAGTAAATTTTTACAACAAACCCCCTGAGCACACCCTAAGTCATGATTGTCAACAGCAAAAATCCTTTTTACTTCTGAAATAAAGCTATTGCTTGGTCTTTCTGTTCTTCTGCTTGTCCTATTAAATTACTCCGCCATACCACCGTTAGTATGTTGGCAGGTGTCTTGGCCGGTAGACCAAATTCATCCAATGACCCAAAATCATGAACCTGATGGACCTCGTCTATTGGAATCAGATGTAAATACACTATAATTTGGTGTTGGCAGATTCGCATTGGTTCACTCTGGAGGTTTGCTAGAAAAACCTTAATCTCCCATGTCCCAGAAGTATACTCCCTGGAGCCAAATGCGGCTCAAACCATGGTTGATGATAGAGCCCAATGACTTACCCATATAGCCCACTAGGCACTTCAACCTCTAACTCAGAGTTCACTAGGCCTTAGTGTCCAGAAGGTATAAATATGGGCCCTGATGCTCGAAGAGGTATCCCTTGATATTTGTATATCTTCTGGGGAAGGGGCCAATTCTTGCGCTTTAGTCAGTGATAGCAAACTGGAATTGCCCGTCACTATAGGCAAGGTTGATATGGCTCATATACACCAGATCCTTCAGTACTCCACTAGTGGTGAAGTAAATTGGGATCCGCTAACCCTGAATGGCGAGGGTCTCCTCCATCATACTAATGACAGCCCCAAAACGGCGCAGGAAAGTGGCCCCAATTAAAAGGTTGTAGTTTTTGTTTGGAAGCACAATTGCCGGGGCTAGAATGAAAATGGACCCAAAGTGCAGAGGTAGCGCACTATAAGCCCCCTCAGAGATGGTGCTTACTGCTCAGCAGTTTCATACACCATTTGATGGTCCACATTAGGTTTTAACGTCAACTTTGCCATCAATTTATTGGAAATTATGTTGACTGGAGCACCAGTATCTATTATAGAGCGAACTCTATTTTTTGCTACAATAATATCACAGTATGTACACTCAGAATAAGAAGAATATTACTATTTAATATGTAAACATTTATGGGCTCTCTTTTTCAAGAAAACTCATTATCCCCTCACTGACTTGGGGGTAATCTTTGACAATGGCATCTAGCGGAAGGGTGACGTTTACTCCTTTCAGAGTTGGCACATCTGTGGCAGAATCAAGTTTGTCCAAGGAAGCTTGGTTAAGCATTTGACAGGCATATGGCTTTGGTTGTTCTGGGGACTCTTCTTCCGCTGCCACCTTGGATTGAGCTCAGGTTACTAGTTTACTCCTCCATCTGGCTGCTGATATAAAAGTCCATCATTGTACTGAGGGACTTCTGCAGGGTATACTACTATTGATTCAAGGACGTTTTGAGTTGGTATTGCAGAGGTAGAGGGTCTCATCTCTACTCCGCTCCATCTTTTCCCTGATAGTATTGATCTTGGTGTACATAGTTCACATGGCGGTTATGGCAGAATTTTGCAAAATGACCAGAGCGACCGCATTTGTAGCAGTTAACCCCATAAAAGCCACGTCCTTGATTATAATAAGAGGTTCCATACTGGAAAGTTTGGGGTCATTCAGCGTATCCAGCCCCAGTTCAGTAAGCTGGTTGTTGATGGATAGCATAGCTAGGTCCTGATCGATAACTGGGTTGCTGACAGGTTTTATGGCCAGCCCATTGTTGCTGATTGAACTGTTGAGTATAATTCGGCCAAGGAAGAGGCGCAAACTTATAAAAAAAGCTGTTATTACTAACCAGAGCTGGAGTCAGATGAGAATATTCTCCTGAATAAGATGGTGCAGTAGCAGCAGTAGTCTTCCGTTCCATATTTGGTGGCAGAAAGTTATGGGATACATGACACAAAAACTGTATAATCTTGAGCAGAGGTACATCATCATCCAGAAATGGTGAAATAATATTGTGAAGTTTGCGATATTGCTTCACCATGGAGGTCATGGCAATGCACATGTCAGCTTCCACTAAGTACCCAGCTCCAATCAGCACATAGGCTTCTGTTGTGAATCGTTTAGTGAACTCCAGGAGAGTCTCATTTTCATGGAATCTGATTGTGAAGAATTCTGCTTATTGCTGCAACATCTTTGAAGTACCCCCAAACAGGTGGAGTACGGTATCCTTTATGTCCTTATAGGTGACAGAGCTACTTTGGAGGTAACAGGTGACCTGATTGGCACTTCCAACATCCAAGGCAGATAATAACAACTTAGCCTTCCATATATTAGATGCACCTTCCGCTGCAAACTCAAACCATCTGAAGAACAGATGAATGTTCCCATTGCAGTCAAATGGAGGTAATTTTTTGATATTAACCTCCTCATCCTGTTCACAGGGTTTTGGGCCATACTGAGGAATGGTTCAAGATCCAAAAGCAGTTTCTCAATGAGGATCTGGATTAGTGTAAGTTGGGATGTCCACCGCTTCAGGGGTAGTGTGACCTTCTGCCATGGGTGGTACTGCCATTACTTGAGGGAAGTGTCATTCTGACTCATATTCATATCTGTTACTACCATCCTGGGTGTAGTAGCTTTGACCAGCGTCATATTCTTCCTCATATGATGCCCCCTCTTGATGGTCATCCTTGTACCAGTGAGAAGACTGAGAGGTATTGGTCAATCTTCATTATGCGCACTGAAGCCATTTGGTGGTATCATTCAATCAGTTGGCAGGTTCTTTGTTTTGTTGTCCCAAAATTTTCATTTGGCTAAATGTACTACCAAGTTGGTGCATGACAGCATCTCGTCCTTGAAGAAGTCCATCTTGGTTTTTGAGCACCACATCTAAGGTAAGTTTGAGTTTCTCATATCTAGCTGGTGCGGTGTTCCGTGAAGATTCCCTAGCAACACAGCTTGTGTAAGCCATGTCTGGCGACTGGAGTTTTGGAGTATAAAGTGATTGATCAATGGGCTCCCTGTAGTGAGCACCAATGTTATAAATTTGGATGGTATTGTTAGGATCTGTTGTTTTATTCATACAGGTCAAACCCACTGAGCAACAGACAGACAATGTGGAGATTGTCAGTCCTTTGGACACACTTGAAAATTTACTTAAAATAGTAGAAATTTCCCCAATTGATTCTTTATACTTATAAATACAGCTACCTTTTGCTGTCCCGTTTCCTCTCTACTATTAATAACCTACCTCTCTCAATTGCCCATCTCACTTATATACAGCGGCTTCAGATGTTACTGCTCTCATGGCTTGAGCTATTCTATTCTGCCAACTCTCCTCAAATTTGGCTTGTTATTCTCTAATCCTATGTCACCCTAATTGTAGGTGAATTTACTTCATATTTATCAAATGCTGACATTGCCTTATCGCCTTATCACCTTATATAGAGGCTATATTAATAAAAACCCATTATATCCCAATATCGCCTCATCTCAAGGCACTCAAATAATTATAACTGACATCATTTTTGGCGGATTCGCCCTAACTGTCCCATGATTATTGTCCAGTCATATCAGAATCACAACATCCCCAATTAAGGCTTATGCCCATAAAAAACTACTTTTGGTTGGATAAAGTTAGGTCACTCCCAAATTTTCTGAAGAAAGGCAGTTCTGGCGTCATCCTATGTCCAGCAATGCATTAAATGAGATACCATAATGTCTTGTGCTATGCGACTAAGACAGTTAATTAGGAGTTTGAGCTATTGGGTGTCAGTGACTTCTTCCATAGCACTTTTATAACAAAACAGGAAAGAGAAAATGCTCCCTTTTCCTGAGATGTAAATCTCTTTGAATGATATTTTGAACTTGCCACTGGGGATTGAACGGCAGAATGACATGAACTGAAACGGGGGACGTTTTCATCTAAAGAGAAACTACTATCTCTGGAAAATTGTGAGGGTGTAGGGTGTCTACTTGACTTTAAGGCGTTATTATCTTCAATTATTGAGTCAACCCGATCATGGGTGGCACAAAGGGCCGATTTTGTGGTAATAAGAGGGGTTAAATGCCAAATTTCGCCTTTAAGATTGTTAGTTGCATCTTGAAGTTTGAGTTGGTGTTGCTCAAAGGCTAGATTCTTTGCTTCATCCCACATATCACATGGGTTAATTTCGCCAAGACTAGGGCGTTCCTGGTCCAGAGAGGGATCTGACGCCAAATTACTATTGCTTGATGTAATAAAAGTTGCACTGTGAACTCACGATATACCTGGCAGAAAGCACCAGTTTTGTCAAAACTAAGGGGTTTATCCCACTTGTCCTTTTATCTTAAGGCCAGGAAACACAAAGTTCCTGGGAGCTGGATTATTCTTTTTTCTTTGGATGGAAAGTCTTCAATCAGTATAAAGTTTTTTGAATGGTAAATCCTAACTATATTTTCATCCCTAAATAAGTAGAGGTAGGCCAAATAAATTAAATGACAAAAAGAGAGTAAAATTTATTTGTTTAGTACATGATTATATGGGAGGTTAGGGAGTTTTTCTTGTTAAATCTCCAAGCGTTTTAAGCTAGGATCAAATCCATTCAGCAATCAGAGATTCCGTGACAGGTTGTTCATTTCTATCAAATGGGATTTGATTGCCGTATAAAGTGTTTGAACCCCAATTTTAGGGGGTTCAGGTAAGTACTTTTAAATAGTCCAAATTGAGGTTTATCTCCAATATTTACAAACCTTGAAATTCTTTGGGGATTATCCCCAAAATAATTGTTTCATTTATTGTATTATGTTGGGTTCAATTCTCATCATCTGACTTATGCAAATCTCTGATTCAGGCAGGAATCCCAACAAGGGCTTTCAGAAGATCTGATCTTCTCCACAATCTTTTAAGCGTACAGTCAAGTAACATCCTTCACATTTTTGGGGTCAGTCTTCTTTGCTTATGCTCATGTAATTGTGTTGACATTCAAATTGACCACCTGGTAACGCAGATCAGGTGCCTTATCTTCCACAAATAGATCAACAATGCCTATATTGTCATTCATGATGTCAAGAGGAATAGGTTTGACAGCAGTAATAGATTGTCCCTTATCTAGACTGCTAATCCTTATCCTGACTCTGTGCTGATTTCCTTTTCCTTAGTCTGAACAAAATTAAGTGCTCCTTTAGCTTCTTTTCCCAACATCAAGAAATCACATTCCCAAGTTTCTAACAATAGAAACAACAGATTGTCAAGTTATTCAATCATTTTTGTCTCAAGTTTATTTTCCAGTATGATTCAATTCTCAGGTTTCTTATAGGTTTAGCAAGTTTAACGATAATATGAGCCTTCATCTGTATTACTTTATAAGCATAATTGGGAACTTAAAGGTCGCTCTATGGAATTTTTTGATGGCCACCATTTTTAGGCTCAAAGTTTGATTCACCAGCGCTGATGCCATAATCTGATGCAGTCCACAATAGGGCTGAAGTGCTGATTGCATAGCTATATATGCATTAAATCTGAAACTACTTTTGCCACAACAAGATCTGTGACTCCTGATAAAAATGATTGGTGAAAACAGCCAAGAATTTACCCTTTTAGAATTGTATACCCATAAATTCTTACTTTCTACTGGCCGTTATAGTAGGACTTCCAAATTTGATCATGATTGCTTCCTTATCTTCAGAATATTCCCAATTACCCCCATTAAGATGATGCAACACCAGATTCTGACAATTGCCGTCAAGGCAATTCATGACAATTACCACTTTTTGGTGGTCCATCAAACCAAGCATCATCATCTTAAAAGAGGGAAGATGCCATAGCGTTCTCTTAATAGAAAGCGGGAAATTTTGGTGTATCATGAATTTTTTGGTCACTCCACTGACAGGAGACTTCTTCCTGCCAACTTGATTACCCATAGACATCTTGAGTAGTCGTTTCTGGAATGGCAGTAAATTATTTAGTCATATTTCTCAGCAGGGCTTCCTTCATGACTAAAGTTTAGTACTTATCATCTTTGGCTTAGTTCACCTTTGGTTGAGCGCAATTACACTTGTGATCTTTTAGCTTCTCAATATTCTCCACATTTTTGCCATATCCTTATAGATGAGGCGAAGCTGTTCTTGATACGCTTTAAAAAAATATTTGAGGTGGGTTGACCTTGGGACAAGTATGCTACACCAAGAATGTTTTCTAGCCAGTACAGGTTTTGTACTCAAAACCTGCACTAGGGGTGGAAGCAGTTTACCCGCTCAGCTAACCACCTTTGATATGCTTTATGTTCAGACTTTTGAAATAAGATTTTAAAAAATAATTAGCCCTTTTTATTACTTCAAAGAGGCAACCATTCCGCAGAGGACATTATTAACTTTCCCAACCTACTCAATCTCCTCTTTGTCTTTAATTACATGCTCTTCCATGCAGTAACATTAGCTTGTGATGCCAAGCTTAACACGTTCTGGTTAACAGTGTCCAACTCTATCCAGAGCTTCCAAAGTTTATTCTTATAAAAACACTAATGATTATATTTGGCTTTTGAAAACCCAACTATCCCTATGATGAACACCAAATGGGAAAATCAGGAAAATTGACACTTTGAAAATTTTAACTCACTTTTGCTCCTTATTTAACTTGACAGATTCTTAATATGTTGCGCTGATTAAATAAATTACATAAATTTTGGCAATATTAGTATAAAGATTGATTTTTAGTTAAGCTCTTTAAGCCACGTTAATTATATTGTCTAACGCTAAACAGGTGCTTCTTCCTCTTGATAATTCCTTAAATTGGTAGGTGACTCTTCCTTATTCTTTTCAAGCAGAACCAGGAGGAGATTTGATTATAGACTAAACACCCTTAAAGATATCTGATCCTTGCGCTCTTATCTCAATAGCAAACTATATAATTAAAGCATAAAAAAGTAAGTTTTTTAAAATTAAGATCTTCTTTAATATTAAAATAGTGGGGGATTTATAGTGCAACAGGCGCACAGCTTTTCAGCTGTTCACTGGATATGGAATAATTATTTTCCAAAAGGTTTTGACCTGTAAGATTAACTTCTGAGTAGTGGCGGATCCTTTTGCCTTGGTTAATCTCCAGTAAGAAAATCTTCATAGTTTGGCACTCATTTGTTGGTTTCAGGAGCTAGACATCGATTCCATGAGGGCTGTGTTATCTGATTGCGCATACTACCACTGAATAAGCATCAAAAATGCTTTTTTTAAAAAACACCTTAAACATTTGATTATAATAAATAATCATAGTAACCCAACTATCCTGTGTTAATCCCTCATTGAATCACTTATTTTTATTTTCAGTGATAATCCATGGTAAAAACTAATCAAAAACAATCATCAGATCATATTGCTGATTATATATGACGTATATTTAGTTGGCAATCATCGCCAAACACTAATTTGTGAATACACTCTTCCTTTTTTTTTCTCTGTCAGTGAGATGTATAATATGGTCAACTGAAATTTCAATAAAAGTCAACATATTTTAAAAAAAGCTAACATAAATATTCAGGATCACAATGAAATATAGGTCATTGCAAGAAATATGAAACTGTCAGGCCCAACACTACCATGTCACTAGGAGCTTATAGCTCATTAATGCTGTGGTTTGGCCTCATAATAGTGCCTATCTTAGCCATATTTTTACCAAAAAAGTCATGATATGAATAGTGGGACTCTTCATGAGTGCATCTGGGATCAAATCTATTTTAAGAAGATACATTGAGAATACTAGGACCATCTTTTTTACCATACCACAATAGGAAGAATTACCCACAATCCAATCCTTGACTCCTTTGTTTGTGAAACTTGTGTACAAGGAAGACATAGTACCAATAAAATATAGTAAATAGGGTACATATGTACTATAAAGTTTTATACCCAAGTTTAGGAATTAAAAGTAATTCTAATGCAATCTGATCAGAGCCTAATTATTGCACCCAGTGTTGGGTTTTAGGCGGGGAAGATGCTCGCTGGTGCCTTTTTTACATAACTTCCAACAATTCAATTCAGGGGATTTCTGCAGCACTTATAAAAAACAAAACACTAAGAACAACTAAAAGGTTGGTTTTTTATATGTTTTATTATAAACAACGATGGGGCCAAAAGAACCCTGTTAATTTTTACTGCTTAGTATTTAAATTAACTTGGGCTCAGACCAAGATAGGCATAGATTTGATATTAACTTCAATCCTATTTAGGAAATTGGTTGTAAACCCATAAAGCTTTTAAACTCACCTCACTTCTTTGAACTGGCTGATGGATGGTTAATCGTAGGCATGACAAACCCATGAGGGAATGATTTGATATACTTTAACCAACGACCATGAGAGAAAATAGTTGCACCTTGGGGGACCCCTGCTAAACCTATAAAAGGGTGTGGTCCCCGCTTTAGTGTTTAAATTAAACTATATGTGGGCTGGGGAGGAACCTCTGAGGGACTCCCCTGATTTCGCTGCATAGTCAGTAAAATTCACTTACCGGAACTATTGTTGTTTGAATGAGTATTATTAGTAAATATGTTGCCCCAATTCAAAGGGTTCCACTGAGAGTCAGCAGGGGTCTTTTGGCCTGTTTTATCCTTACTTTCGTCCTTATTTAGAACTGATAGACTTTTATTAGATATCATAATTGTAATTGTCCAACATTACCCCCTTCAAGAGTGATAAGGGGGTAATAAGGGCGCAAGAACCTTCCATGGACTTGGTTGATCATAACTCTGGTAGCAAGGGACTTAATGGATTTTCCTCCTCTTGCTTATAAGTGACTACAAAAGAGCCTTCCCAAATAGACCCAAGCTTTTTACTTCTGGGAGTGATACGGTTTTTGTCAATACAACGCCAATTCTGAAGCTTGAAAGAAAGGTAGGGGCTTTCTATGCTCATTTGCGGCTCCCCCTTCTATTGTTACCATTTTTGCTAAGTTAGTCACGGCATCAGACTGCAGCTGGATAGTGCGCTGTGACAATCTTTTCATGGCTTTATCAGGATCATCTGTCCTACTAGAGAAGATGTCTTTTGCTAGCAGAGCTGGTACTCCTGGTTCCCAACCATTTAATATGTGGAAGGGAGACATTATAAGGATTCAATGGTAGCTGATATGGTAGGCCATGAGGGTACTAGGTAAGGATTGATCCCAGTGTAGGGAATCTGAGCTGGCCATATTCCATAATATAGAAACCAGGTGTTTCATTTGCTCTTTCCACAATACCGTTTGTGGAGACATTGTAGAGGGCTGAGAAAAGTTGCTGCGTTCCCATGGAAGTAGCCAAAAGCCCTACCACCCGCTAGGTGAAATTTTTTTTCCATTACCACATAGTAGGACCTGAGGACAACCATGCCGGGTGAAAATATGTTATTGGAGGAAGGTGGCAGTAGCTTTTGATGTCTGGGAAGGAATGGCAACTTCTTTAACCCATTTGGTGAAGTGATAAATGCCTACCAGGATATAGAAAATTCCGCTGGTATTTAGGTAGTGGATCTACCACATCCAAGTTTATAGTATATAATTGCTGTTAAAGCATGATGGGTTGGTATTTATACTTGGGTTCGTAGCTGGAATGCTTCTTACAGATTATGCAGGCATCCAGCACTTCAATAATAGACTCCATAATTCCCTCTCAGTAATACCAATACTTCACCCATTCATAAGTTTTACGCACTCCATTGTATCCTACATAGAATGGACCTTTATGATCACGGGAACTCGCTCTGAAGGTCGGATATAAGGCAACCAATTCACTCCTATTATCTTATACAATTTCCCGCTTTCCACCTTGGTGTTGCGGGAGTTTCAAGCTAACATATTTTGGATAGGTTCATTCTTGTCTTCCCAGGCATCAGGAGTCATAAGGAGGTCATGCAGCCTCTCTGCTTCATTATTGTCCAGGTGAAGAATAGGCAGCTATTTTAAGCCACCAACATTCTATGCTGGGTTTCAGCTCAGTGCTCAATCTTCATATCATAGTGTTGGAGCTTTAACGCCATCGAGCCAACCATCCCATGGGGTCCTTCATATTCTGTAACCACTTTAAGTATGTGTGGTTGGTAGCTACCATAAAGGAAGTCCCATATAAGAGGTGGAGTAGTGTTTTATAGCCATCAGGACTGCAAGGCACTCTTTTCAGTAACACTGTGATTGCATTCAGCCTTGGACAACGTCTTACTGAAATAGGAGACAGGATGATCCATACCATTATCATTCAATTGAGCCAGGATGGCTCCAACAGCGTAGTCAGAGGCATTTGTAAAAAGAAGGAAAGGTTTATTATAATCAGAGTGACGCAGGATAGGGTGCTTTTGTAACAACTGCCTTATCATCTTGAAGGCCTTTTGTTCATCCCCCCAATGAAAAGGGACGTTCTTAGCCAATAGTCGTACAAGAGGCTCACTTAGCTGGGCAAACTTGAGGATATATTTTGTGGTGATACCCCATCATACCCAAGGATACCTTGATATCGCACAGGGTTTTGGGAGCAAGCAAACTTGGATATAGCTTCAACCTTGTCTTGGGGGGGCTGAATCCCATCCTGGGAGATGTCGTGTCCAATGAAATCTAACTTTTTTGGAAAAAGTGCACTTGGAGGGCTTTAAATTAAATTTGGACTGACGTAAGCTTTAGAAGTCTTCTGTCAGGTGATCAAGGTAATTAGTATAGATCTTAGAAAACAGAGTAATGTTATTAAGATGAATGATGACGCAACTTAAATTGAGGTCCTTCAAGATGTGGTCCATGGCTCGTTGAAAAGTTGCAGGAGCGTTGCACAACCCTTGAGGTAATTGGGTAGGTTGTAATAGTCCCTCGCTGAAAATCAGATAGCATTTATCCTGACCTTGGGGAGGGAGATCCATCTGCCAATAACCACTGGTTAAGTTTATTGCCGAGAAGAACTTAGATTTAAAAGGATGTGCTAGAGCGACATCAATGTGAGGGATGGGATAGCTATCCTTCTTTGTGAGGTTGTTTAGACGGTGGTAGTCCATCACAACCTTATGCCCACCATTTTCTTTTTTATAAGGAGGAGAGGGATGACTAGGGGCTTTGTAAAGGTACCAATAGGCAAACGTCTAGTAGTTGTTTGAGTTCCGTCCTCATCAGTTGCTCTTCAACTTTTGATTTACAATAAGGTTTGGATTGGATGGGACTAGCATCCCCAACATCAATGGTATGACTTTAACCCTCCATATGACCATAGTCAGTAAGTTTAGTTTTAGAGAATATTTTGCTATAGGATTCCAATAATTATTAACTTTTTTAAGCTCGGCAGGGGTTAGATCATTGGAGATATGAACATTGGGCAATGTACATAATGATTTGTCAGCAGGTAGGCCCATATCTGACATAGACCCAATGAAGTGGAACTGGGTAATCTCCTTAACTGGTATCAAAAGATCTTTATGGATATCCTGGTGTTTTTTATGACAATATCCTTAATGGTAAGATTCCCAAGTAGAATATTGATAGGGCGTTGATAGGCTGTATTTACTTTGCCTGGTAATACTTAAGGTTCTAAGGGACTGATTCCATCAATGCTAGTTATGTGCAGCAGGAAGTTAAGGAGGATTTGCAGGGTAAATTTTTAGTGTCAATCACCCTTTGTTCACCCACTTTATTCAACACCTCTTCAGCTGCATAAAACGGAATTCCTTTGAGGGAGTCCACTGATTCAGGAAACATCTTAGTATTCCAGCCTGCCATTGTGTAGTGTAAGGATAAGACGGAGAAAAGATACTCAACCATACAAGAGTATTCCTTTTTTTAATCTCATTGTGGTCCAAAATCAGGGGAACCTCATAGCTAAGCAGGGAGATATAGCTCTGCTTCAGATTGATAATCCCATCATACTCAAGTATAAACTGGGCACCAATGAGCATGTCAAATGTATTGTTGGCTAAGGCCACCGTGGGGTCCAAGAAGAGGAGTTTCCCATATCAGATGGGTAAAGATGAGTAGGCCCCAATAGCGTGGGTGTTTGTCAGACAAACAGTGCCAAACTCCTGAGTATAGTCAAGGTCATGGGCCAGCTTAATTTTTTATAAGCTTTGATGATACAACGTTCACAGGAAACCAGTATCAAGGATAGCAACAACTTGTACTCCATTGATAACAACCTCCACTTTGGTTAATGTTCCCCAATTAGGGGAAAAGAGCGAGGACTTCCTTCAACCCAAGAGTAAAAGCAAGGCGTTTAACAGTTTCATGGAATTTATCCCAGATAGAATGCAGTGTATACAAACTCTGAGTGGATCAGATCATTGTGGCAATGATCTGGTCAGTGTCACTGGTGGTATCAATAACCTCCAGGCCTCTCAACACCTGATAAAGATATGTTCAGTGGGGTACCTAGCCATATCCACTTTTCTCATAATCAACCTGTCAGGTACCTCCACTTAACCTGGGGCTCCGAGAACATAGTGACCAGCATCTTCACAATCCCCTTCAGATTCATCGTCAGAGGGGCCTTTAATGCACATCAGAGGGTCACTAGGATGGGGTATGTTCAGGGCAATCCTTGTTGCAAGAGAGGCCCTGAGGCCGCTCCTCAACCCTGATCATTTTTGGATGAGGCGCTGTATTTGTCATGGTTCTAATTTTGACCTTTAAAGTAGTGGGTTTTGACTGCCCCATGGCTACAGGTTTTGGATTAGAGTTGGCTCAAGGAGATAGCGTTGTGGAAGTGGATGCTTTAACTACGCCAGCTTTATGTTGATCAGCAGTTGTGAGCCTTGGGGAAACAGACAGTTTAGGTTATGTGATCTGGTCATTTATCTTATTGGTGGAGGTGACTGTCATCTGAGAGAGGAGTTTAAGCTTAGGAGCAGGCGTAAAGGCCACTTATAGAGGCTCATTGTCTGATAAAAGATGAACTTGGTGACAAGGTGGGGGCAGGAAGCGCGGCCTTATTGACTAAGATGTACTCAAACTTACTGGATTTAGAACCTTAGGTTTCTTGGGCGGAGGAATATCAGGTTTGAGCTTCGCCACAGGTGCTGGACTCAGAGTAGTAACCAACGTAGGAGGGCCAAGTGATCATCATAACCTCCGTTGGCAGGGTACAGTTGAATAATTTATAAGGTCAATACCTGGGAAGTTGACCCAACACCTGAAGTAGCTTCAGCGCTATACATATCTGCAAGCTCCAACAGAGCCTCCTTGATAGCTCATATGGTCCAGAGGTGGCGCTTTACATAAATTGGATGCCAAGCTATAGAAGGACAAGACGTCATCCCGCTCAGAATGGCAGCAATGGCGTCATCAAGAGAAGCATTTTTGGCAAGCATCAGAGGTTGAGCTTTCCTTAGAACTGCTCCACAAAATAGGTGATCAATTCTCCACTTGAAGACTAAGGCTCATAAAGGCCTGTTTTTGTTGTTGTAAACTCTGCTGGGAGCCAAATTCGTCAATAAGCAGTTGTTTAACCTCCAACCAGGTGCTGAGGTTGATCATGGGGGAATCATTAGTTCTTGAGCTAGGCTACTCAAGCAAGGGAGGATGTACTGAGTTTTTTGTTGGTCAGTGGCTCCTTACATAGCAGATTCATAAACGAAGAAAAAGAAGGCGATACTGCTCTCACATGGGGTGAACTTATTTCTGAAAGGGGTTTTGGAATAGAGTGCTGCTTCAGATTTTTGAGGCGATACAAAGCACTGGCTATATGGTGTTCCAAAGTGGCTAGCGTAGGGTTACTTTCTGCGGGGAAGTTGTGAGGGTTGGATGACCTACTAACCTCCATTTCGTTTAACGTTATTTGTGGTGTACAGGTGCCCCTGTAATGAGCATCACTTGTTGGATTTTAGGAAAGGAAGATGCTCGCTGGTGCCTTTTTTAACTAACTTCAAACAAATCAATTCAGGGAATTTCTGCACCACTTATAAAAGTAACAAAACACTAAGAACAACTAAAAGGTTGGTTTTTTATAGGTTTTATTATAAACAGCGATGGGGCCAAAAGAACCCTGTTAATTTCTACAGCTTAGTATTTAAATTTAACTTGGGCTCAGACCAAGATAGGCATAGATTTGATATTAACTTCAATCCTATTTAAGAAATTGGTTGTAAACCCATAAAGCTTTCAAACTCACCTCACTTCATTTAAAAAGGATGATAAAGGGTCATTTGTAGGCAATACAAACCCATGAGGTAATGATTTGATATACTTATAACTAATCACCATGAGAGAAAATGTTTGCACCTTGGGGGACCCTGAAAAGCCTATAAAAGAAGGTGGTTCCCGCTTTGGCGCTTGAAATGAATTATAAGTGGGCTGAGGAGGAACCTCCAAGGGTCTCCCCTGATTTCGCCGCATAGTCAGTGTTCGCTTACCTGAACTATTGCTGTTTGACTTAGTATTATTGGTAAATATGTTGCCCCAATTCAAAGTGTTCCACCAAGAATTGGCTAGGGTCTTTTGGCCAATTTCATCCTTATTTTTGTCCTTATTTAGAACCAATACATTCTTATTAGATGATTGAACTTGTAATTATCCAACACCCAGCCACCTTTCCTGGTGGTAAAGGATATTTATAAAAAAATAAAGTATTATATGCATAAGTTTATGCTAAGCCGCCGTCCCAAATGGACCCAATTGATGCACTCAAATCTATTTATTCTGATCATGAAGAAATTTAAGATACTATAACAAACTCATACTTACACCTATCCATGTAAAGTGGCTATAATTCAACGCCTTCAATTATTTTCTTTCAGTTTTTGTATTAAAAGACAGTGAAGACTATGAGGATTTATGTTATTGATTACCTCACAATAGTAAATCGAAATTAAGGAACAAAAAGAACATTAGGTTTGTCTTACAAATCAGTGCTGTGATGGCAAAAAACAGACTATTAAGTGTTGTATAACAAAGAGCAACAATCACTATCCAGCTTCTTTGTGGTAGTGCTGGTGCTTTACAATTTAAATAATAGAGTTGCAAGGAATAAATTAGCTAAATTCTAATTGACTAGTTTTTTATTATTTTTTGGTTAGTTTAATGGGGTAATATGTTTATACTTAAATTGACCACTATGAACATAAATGGTATTATTTATATATCATACTTTTTCTATTTTTACAAATGCTTTCAATTGATACCTTACCATCTTTCCAGTGTTAACTAATTTATATCTTCCATCAATTACCCTTACCGCACACTGGCATATACTTATATCAAAATTAGATTAATATTTATCTCTCCTCAATGCATGCATAAACTTGTTATTCATTTTTCTTTTATATTAAAGATAAATTTCCATCCTCTTGATTTGTAAATTGATAGATACATACAGTTTGTTTTGTCCTAATTTCATTGTATTAGGCCTTAATTACTTACTGGAACATATGCTGATCTATCAAATTCCAAAAGCGCTTTTACCAATTCACTGCTAGCCTTGAAATCTTCAAAGATTATGTTAACTAAAGACTAACAATTTAGAAAGCGGATCTTACCTTATATTAGCTTTTTGAAAAACACATTATGACCACAAAAACTAACCATCACTGGAAATACTTGTAATACTACACTGGTTGAGAAACTTCCTATTACAGTAATATTAAAACCAAAGTAATTTCTGCTTTCTTATCACCAATATTATGTATACATGCTGATCACTAAAATTAGTACACTAGATTTGTTTTACAAAATGGAATGGTTTTGTACCAGTGTTTTTATAAAAAGTTTTGATTGATATAGACTTTAAAATCCAAGATAAAGTTTAGTCATACCAAATTCTCTTCAAACTAATGCCTACTTAGTAATAGCTATTCCCTAGTACTCATGCTTTATTATGTATTTATACCTCATTTAGTGTCAAAGATAAACTATAATATTATCTTTATTTATATACTAGAAAAAAATTTATGCTTATTTTTGTCTTATAAATATCTATTATAGTAGAATCTTGTGTTATTTATTGAATATAGTAACAATACAACCTATACCTGTGCACAGTTCTAAGTATGTGTGATTATCTTGTAAATTGTGGTAAAGATTTTTTGTTCAATTTTTTGTTATAAATTTATAATAAAGTATAATATTTCTATATTTAGAAGATAAAATAACTAAAGTTTCCTGTTTATTCAAATTGGAATGATCTACACTACTGTTCCAAAGCCAAATAAAGTAAGATTTATTAAAAAATTATCTACTCTCAACCATTTAGAGATAAATGGCTGATAGCTTTTAAGTCCACTGCTAATATGTTTCATTTTTCTTAAAAAAAAATTATATAAAAAAGAATTAAATTTTTTAAAACATTTACTTTGAAGAAACTTTTTGTATAGGCGAATCCTTAGTGTTTTATAGCCTTTTGCACCAACTGAAGAGAGCCCCATCTGATTGGCAAGACTCTCCAGGTAGGTTCACTTTCCTTTATTATATTAAATATGTTAGAAATGTTGACTAGATTTGAAACAAACCAAACACTTTATTACTTATTTATACAAAGCCAAAGACTACAGTTTTTGTATCTAGATTGGACCTATCAGCCCTACTTTTGATAGTCTAAGGTTATGTGATTCACTTTAATTGAAGCTATTGGCTATCAAGAAGGATAAGCTACTGATTCATAATAGATTTATTGCTCTCAAGAATTATATTTTAGTTATCAATAGAATTATAATTCTTAAAAGTTGGTTTTGAGCTTGCCACGTTATCAGCACACCTAAAATTTCTTGTCTCTGACTCCCTTTTGATAAAATTATCAGACTTGAGAAATTATGTTTAAAATATAGCTTGAATTATCACTAAGAATCATATTCAAGTTCATCATATCACTGGCACACCCAAATTGCCTTTTGTCAAATTCTGACAATTTTACATTAAGAAATAGCATCCAAACTTTAGAAGATCGCCAGAATACCAGATTATCTTTTGGACTTGCTTTCCCAATAACTGAGTCAAAATGATGAATGATTGACTCTAGACAGTATTATAACGCTCATAAATCTGATCTGAGATTTATAATGTTGTCATTTACATAGATTGCCAACAAACTCTCCAATTTAGCAAATTGAGATGATCCCAAATTTAATATAGTCTAATTATAAAAAGGGGATTGACCAGAATCAATAATAATAAATTCAGAACTGTTATGAAACAATTGCTGTTGGGGGTTGACAGATTGAACTCCAAAATGTGATACAAACCAAGAAAAGGTTAACAGTTTATAGATAAAAACAAAATTTAAAACAAATAAAGTTTTTGTTTAAGTTTCAGTTTTTGATTTTATTATTGAGTTTTGCTTTGGGTTTTAGTTTAAGGAAGGTTGACTGTAGTTCAATAGGCATGGGGCCACCTCATTTAAGGCAAAGGAACTAATAGAAGGATCTACCTTGACCTGGACTATCTGCTTCTCACATCTCCAAAACGTGAGAACCTATAACCTTTGATAATAAAAATAACCTGTGTAAACCCAATTTTCAAAGATTACTTCAGAAAACATCTGTTAATGATGTGATAAAACCTACACTCTAGGTCACCTCTTGTAGCACCCTTATTTTTATGATATTTCTAAAAATGTCAGTTGGACTACTCTTCTTTTAGGACTTTTAAAAGTACTTCTTAAACAAACAAATACTTGTCTAATCTAAAACCTTAGCCTTCAAGATATTTTAAAGAGATAAAAAAACTTCCTGTGTAAGTTATAACATAGTTTCTTGTTCTTTTATATTTATACTTCTTTTAAAAATTAGATTTTAAACCCTTCTTAGTTTAGTTTATAGGTCTTGCTGAAGGTTCTATGGGTCTCTGGTAGTCTATGGCTCTTGTGTCCACCAGGAGACCTCCACCTGAGCTTCAAGGCTCCTAAAAATGATAAACTCACCATTTCTCATGCTGACAGTACAACAAACTCCAAGTAAATGAAAGCTTTGTATTTGGCACTCTATTATACATAATGTAATTCCAAAACTATATATAAATATTACTTTGCATTACATATGAAAATATTTTCAGCATTGTACCAGTACAGCTAATATTTTTGAGTGTTCAAAGTCATATCCTATATGTCATTATGACCTAGTGTATAATTTTGTTGATTATTCTGTGAATTTAATTTTGCAAAAATTTGGTAAAAGCAAATCCTTAAAACAAATTTGAGAATATAAGTCTAATATAACTACTTAGGATATCTTCATCTTGCTTGTAAAACAAATGCCATATAGTAAAATTTATATTTCTATAAGTCTGTTTGTTTTGTTTTTATAGAACGGCCTTAGATAAATATAATAGTACATGACTAAATGAGCATATAAATTTAATTTTTGCCTTTTTAATATTTCGTTTTTTAGTTTTCATTATCTAAAAATTACTTTATATTTACATAGTCTTCCAATTAGATCTGAATATGAGCATCTTATTTATTTAGGGGTAAGCTGAGCAGGAGATGGCATTACAGATGTTCAAAAGAGCTAAACTAAAAATAAAAGTCTAAAATGAGACAGGTTGGATTACTTGAAATGATTCAAAAAAAAATTAAACTAACCAAGTTGTAAATAGTAAATCACCTTCTGACCATGGGAGAAGGTGAAGGAATATTGGTAGGCTCTTTGTCCTCATCTGGGGTGGCCAGGGTGTGGCACAAATCTGAGATCATGGGCACAGGCGCATTGTGTATATGGGGTTGAGTTAGCAGAGTAGTGCTTGCAACTTAGCTTTTCTGAGTAGGTTGGAGATGTAATTGTAAAGGGCTTTCTCAGCTTCAGGCATACTTTGGGGATTTTGGAAAAAATGATTTTGTTGCAGGTGATGTGGGTCTTTGGGTCAGATTTTGTGACTGCTAAAACTTTTTAATTTTCTTTACCAGCCACCTGCTGGAAACTGAGGTGTTCATTTTTGTGGTTTAGGTGCATGTGTTGGATTGGACAGGAGGTTGGGCCCTCAGCTAATACTGTTACTTAATTTATAAAGGCTTTGCTGAGGGTTGAAATTAAGGGGAAACAACTGTCTCTTCAGATAATTTGTGATCACTTTGTAACAGGCTGGCATCAGGATGGGGTGTATAATGACAAGTTGGGAACTGGGTAGCATATATGGCATTGAAGTACAATAAAATAAGCCTGGGCCTCAAATAAGTCTGGGGCAAGATTTCTCAATTTATCAACTTCCTCTTGATCATCCCATAAAATTTTTATTAAAAATGAGTTTATGTCAGATTATGGTTGGGCTGTGGTTAGTGGCTGGTTAGAGTTTTTATAATTTATTGGGGTCTGTTGCGACTTTGAAATCCTCACATGTGGTACTATACTAGTGTTTCAAGCCCAAAGTATGAAGACTTCTGAACTTTCTGTTTTACCTTCATTGGCTACCTTTCACTAAAAGTACACAGCAGCAACTCCCTGCCACCTAATAGCCAGCATACTTCACCCTTAAAATTTAACTACATCAGTAAGCCCAGAGCCCTACACCCTCCTGAGCATCCCAGCTCTGTCCTATCCTCAATCCCAGGACATCAGGTTACTCGCCCTTAGTCCCTTATCATCAGTAGCCAGTCAGGTAAGTCTGTGTGGGGGTTCCTTGTAGCTCCAGGTATTGGAGTGACAACATCAACCACTCCAAGGACCTCTAATCCTACTCTTTAATTTAATGGTAAATCCCAGCTTAGAAAACAATGTAGGACGAAGAAAGGTCTTGATTAGAAGACAAATTGGGTATCTATACTTTGACGATGAATTGCATTTAAATTCCGCCTATCAAATATACTTGGCAATTATTTCCAGCAAACACCTTTACAATCATCCTTGGCATTGATAACTATTAAATCACGATAAACATCATTATTATTAAATAGGTTTTGTTTTTCTTAAATCTATTGATATCAACCCTAAATTGAATCTTTTTTCATACTAGTGGTGCCCAACATAAAAGGGAGAGCCACCACACATATATTTGCAGATGGCCAAATAAAGGAATTATCACAAATAAAAATTATCTAATATGGTACCTCATCTAACAGCCTAAAAAGCCATATAGGATGGTGAATAAGATTTGGAAAAAAATTTCTGGTGCCCAATTTAGCTGGAAAACCATGGCAGACAACATTGGGGTAGGGGCATCAGCAACGTGTGGCATAAGGAGTATAATTGTGAGATTTCTTCATTAATTAGGCCAGTGATGTCCATTGCCTCAACGTATTGAGCAATTTGATGCTCAGCAAAAGTGATGAAAGCAGGCACACAAGTGAACAACTTGATGCGCCGGTACTTTTGGGATAATTGGGGTCAAAAAGAGAAATTTTTGCTGCATTAATGCAAGCTCAGCTTTCACCAAAAGCAAGCTTCTCAAATTCATACTTTACATCTTCCTCAAAATCACAGGGAAAGTTGTAGATAGAAATACCCCCAACAAGAGCCACATCGCCCCATGAGGATGCTGGCTAAGTAGGGTGTTAGTAGGGGCAGATGCAACCTCAACTGCCATTTTATTAATATTTTTATAAATTGGAAAACTGTTTTGTGGGCAAAAATGGCAGGGTTGCAAATTGGGAGGGTTAACAAAGAACTCCCTCAAAGCAAAATCTGGCTTTGCATGGTACAGCCATTTGTCCTCATCAATCCATTTTATGGCCTCAAATGGATTTATCTCAGCCAACGCGGGTTCAGCCGACAGAATTGGAGAAGTTTCAGAAGCTGATTGGTTGCAGACAGTCAACCATGGCAGCTCAGCTGAAACTGGTTCAGCCATCAACTCAGAATTCAGTACTTCTGTCAAATTATTTTAAATTTTTGAGATTTGTTTTTTGATTGGGTACCACTTTGGGAGAAGGGCCAAATTTCCCCTAAGGTTGGGGGCGGGAGGATCAAGCCCCATTTTGAAGAATTGGGGCGAAACAGCTATCAGCCCAACGCTGGAAGGAGAAGTGGTGGAGTGGAAGCCATGGGGCACCTGCACTTTCATTGGTCAAGCTCAAAACAGAAGGGGCAAATGGCACAGCCATTTTTGACGCACGCCCAGAATGGGTGATCAGGGGCAGATGTGATCATGGTGCGTGGGGATTGCAAAGTGGGAATGTTAAGGTGGGAATTGCAATGAAATGGGTGGATTGTTACAAAGGTGCGAGGTCCTTCCAGACAATCTGCCCCATTTCTATCCTTGAACTGCAACATGGGGTCTGCGCTGTAAATGACCAAACCTTCTGTGAGCTTGTGGCGGAGGCATTTGGGGGAAAGATGGGAGGGCAACCCGGTAAACTGTACCACCAAAGTGGCCTCATCTGGAGTTTCATGTGAATGGGGGAATAGGGATTTTAAAAAAATGATTGGCAGCTTAGATGCTGCCAATGCATCAGCTTCAGAGCAGAATCCAAGGTTAAAGTACCCCTTAAAGGGGCAGTAGTCAATATATCTAGTGGGTTTGAAAACCGCCATGCCATCTTGTTGATGGCTGCACTCATATATGGGAAGAGATTCCCATATTCAACCCAGAGGCCAAAATTTAAATTGCTCTGTGGGAGCATCAAAGGGCTCTGGAGCACCACTTGAGAGCTTGTGAGGTGGTGGGCTAAGCCACAAAGGGGAAATAACGTCTGGTAGCATTGGGAGTACTAGAAGAGCCAGCCTGGGTGCACTTTGTTGGCAGCTGAAATACGCCAGATGGTGATGCACCACAACCCCAAGCTGGTGTAACAGGTGTTGATTGTATTGATGGTGGTAAGTTTTGGCTCAATTGAAAAGTCATTTTTTATATTAAAAAGTCTGAATTTGGCTTCAATTAATTTATTGAAGTGAAAGAGAGATTTGTAAACACCATAAATTGATTATCCTTAGCATCAATTGCCATTAAATCTTAAAACTATCATTTTTATGGCATTTATCTTGCTATTCATTTGGTAATCATAAAAAATACTAAGAGCATATATACTTATCCTTGGCATCAATTACTGTTGAATTGGAATACAAAAAGCTATTAGCAATTTATCCCAATACTTGCACTATGCTAGAAATCAAAAATAGCTAAACTTGATTGAATCAAAAAGCTAAAATTGGAACTAAAAAAGAAATTCATCAAACCTATAAAACTAATTGGCAATTATATTGAACTTATTTAAAGCGCAAATCTTAGAAACTATAGTATAAAGTAATCTGTTTAAATTTTAACATATCCTATAATTTCACCAGATGATTCTTTTGGGATGGCTACTGCATCCTTGGTAGGTCAGGCAACATTGATGCAATGGAAGAGAGTGTTGAATGGTTGACTGGATCTAAATCATTGGTTATTATAAATCAAAAATATCTTAAGTATATCCAAACTTGGGATTTGTGGCCTAGCAATTTCAAATAATAATATTCAACTTTGATAACATGGGCTCAAAGAGCTTTGTAGGTTAGGTCAGACTTAATAATAATTGACTTAATGACTTGGGCACATGGGCTTTTTTGGTCTATGTCAAAATTAGTTTTTAATGTTGGTCAAGTTTTTGATCAAATTAATTACTAATTAGTGGTAAAAAGCCTTGGTATATCTGCCAATTGCTTGTGAAAGAGAATCAGTTCAGCCATTTGCAGAAGCATCTGAAACGCCATTTGAGAATATTGGCATTATCTACACTGACCCTGAGGCTGTGTGAGATGCCCCGAGTCAAAGTATTTGTAGGCTTTAAATGAACATTTTACATGTTCCTCTGGCCAAGTGCCATTGAAAATGAGATGTCATGGGTAAGATGTGGTGAACATGAAACCCTATAAATTATCTCCAAGTTGATACTAATTTAGGAAAATCAACTATTACCACTAGAAGGGGGTGGAAGGCGAGTCAGTAAGGGCATACAGCTACCAACCTGAAGGTTGCAGGTTTAATCCCGCCCTTTGCACATCGATTGGGGTGCCAGCCAAAGGAAGCTATTGGCGGTTAGTAGGTCTAATAACACAAAAACCTTACCCATGACGTAACCAGAAAAATTTGAGTCCCAATCTGGAGGTGGAAAGACTTTCTTTGATGGAGTTGACCCTGTTCATGTTTCATGTCTTCTTTATTTCATTTCTTTCATTCAGTAATGCCTGTCCCCTGGTTGGCTTGCCTCAGTTAAAAAAATAATAACTATTACCACTAGAGGGGCCTGCAAAATGAACCGCCTTTCTTTAATAATTTCAAATATTCAATGTAATTGGAGCTGTTTATTAAAGTTAACATGGGATGGTATAAATGTTATTGCCTTACTCTTAAAAAAACTATTACCACTAATTAATAGTTTAACTTATAAGCTTTTTGTGTTTGATACTTTACTTTGTTTTAGTTGAGGATAAACTTAGGATCAGGGCAGCGTGCCATCGTCCAAGTAATGACAGGAGAATACAACTTTAAAGTGCTATTACCAAGGAGTTATATCTCGAACTATAGTCACCATCTAGTCTATTGTCGCCATACAATAGATGTATGAAACTCCACCATACCACAAAAGAAGAACCAGCCATCTGAAGAAGATCAAAATTCAACAGAGAGGTTATTGGTACCACGTTCTATCTCCAAGAGGCATCAGAAAACAACAGGAATGGTGGTTAAATCACCTCTTAAGTTGATAGCTATGATCAACAAACCAATGATGTCAAGTAAAAGGAAAGTGGCAGAATTCTTTGCCAAAAATTGCTGACAGATTGCACAAAGTTGGTAGTGTTGCCCATTTCTAGAGAAATTGATTGCAGGTTGTAACTGCAATATCAGTATTTAGAGCTGGAAAAAAAGGAAATGATGACATTTAACCACTCCTAACAACTTAACATTTTGCCTCTGGCTAGTCAAGCAGCACACTAGCACAGCCCCCTTCAGTGAGCACCAATGTTTCAAATTTTGTAATCTGAACAATTGTTTCTCTGCTGGTGTGCCAGTCCAACAGTATGAAGACTGCTATCCTTTCTTTTTTGCCTTCATTGGCTACCATTCACTACAAGTTTTTGGCAGAAACTCCATGCCACAGCATAGCCAACATCTTTATCCTTGGCTTTATAACTAAATTAGTAGGCCCAGAGCCTTACACCTACCTTGGATCAGTTTTGTCCTAGCTTGATCCCAGTACTTCAGGGTTAATTTCCCAAAGTCCCTCATTGTCAGTAGAAAGTTTGGATAAATCCAAGTGGGGGTTCCTTGTTGCTACAGCTATTGGATTGTTACTGACCACTCCAGGAGCCTTTAATCCTTCCATTGAAATGTCAAGGATAAAACTCAACTTAAAGCAATAAAATGTAGGCGTGAGAAAAGGTTTGTAAAATTTTAAATCTTGGTAGCTATACTTAGCAATGAATGGCAATTGTATTCCCGCCTATTAATTATCCTTGGCAACAATTTCTGTAAACAGTCCCTCAAATATCATCAGCATTAATTGCCATTAAAACATAATAGTTTAAAAAATTTTGAAAAAAATCTTTTTTTCTTAGCATCAATTGCTGGTAACCATAAGTTGATTATCTTTGGCATCAATTGCAGTAAATCTTTGAAACCATCATTGAATGTAACATTCATAATGCTATTATTTGGCAATCAAACCTAGTAATAGGAAATTATTGTTTCACCTTAACATTGATTGTTGGTAAAGATTAATAGTAAATCTTTTGGCAATTTAAATTGTTATTATGGAAACGTCTGAAAACAGAGATAGATAAATAAATTAAATAAAGGAGATAATTTGAACTAAAAAAAATAAAGAGTAAATTAACAAAACTAGAAATTTAATCTGCAATTATCCTCACTTAATTTAAACCACAAACATTAGAAACTTTTAGAAATAATCTGATAAATTTACAACAGGGTCCAATCTAGCCAATGATTGGCTAGGTTCAGAGAGAGGTCTTAGAAAGAGGGCTCCTGATTGGTGGAATCAGGGGTATCTGCAGCTACCATCTTATGGAGGAGGAGGTAGGATTGTATCCCACTCAAAGAAAGTAGCTGGATTGGAAATGGGATCATCATTATAGAGAAGTTGGTGTGTGGACCCTGGCTCAGATAATGGATGGTCAGCACCATTTTGAAGGGTCCAGATAAAACAGGGGGGGCAGATGGTGCGCTCTATATCCACTTGGGCTAAAAAGGATGATTGGGGGCAGTTATAAATAATGTTGCAAGGAAGAATTAAAAGGGCGACCTCAGTTGAAGCATAGCATATAGTACAATGTCACAAGGACCTATAATTCTGGTGGCTCCATTGAGAACTTCAAATTGCAGGATGGAGTTGAAACCATATGCCAACAATCTAAAGATTAGTTTTATATGTAAAATCTTGTGTGAAAGGTGGGGGAGGTCCGAAAACTGAACCACAAGGGTGGTATCAGTGGGCAACTAGGTACAAGTGGTTGGGAGGGGGTGCTCTGGTATACCAGGGGATTGGTAGCTACAAGTTCAGTGTCACTTTCACTCAAGAATCTAAGGACAATTTATCCATTAAAGGGGTGGAAGTCAATGAAGCTGACTGGCTGTATAATTGCCTGATCTAATATGATGATAGATTTATCATTATAAGGTAATACTTGTCATATTCAGCCCAAAGGCCAGATATTATGTTATTCCTGGGGAGCACAAGGGAGTTGTAAGCACTTCCCAGGTTCATGCAAGATGGAAAGCTAAGTCCTTAGGTAGGACAAAGAAACCAGTAGAATTGGGAGGGTAGTAGATCCAGACTAGGCACATTTTAGCAAGGCTGAAAAACACTGGGGAGGTGGCGCATCACTGCCCCACAGTGGGACAGCAGGCGTTGAGCTCATTAATATATGGTTATTTGGAGAGTGTGATGACAAGTGGACTTGCTTATTAAATCAAACTAAGCTTTGACCAAAAGTTGTGGAATCAAGAGAGAGAAATGCATACAAGTAGCTTAATCTAATAAAAAATGTAATTATAAAAAATGAAGCCACAATCATGTAAGTTTTATATATAGTAAAGAAAATTTAATTAGAGTTCAAAAAGTATACTTTGTAAATTTATAAATCTTTTCTAAAGCCTTATAATATTTTAAGAACAGTAACTTATATTTTTGAGTTCTATTTGTAAGTAATGTTTAACTTATTTATTTAACTGAGGTAAGCCAACCAGGGGATGGACATTACCAAACTAAAACTAAATATCATACTAAAAAACGATTCAAATAAAACGCCCACAATAGATGGATTGATTGAATCATACATATCAAATTACCCAACCAGGTGGGCAGTGGATACTGCTATCCCTCCATGGTGGATGGGGAGGGGGATCAGGGGCTCATCTTCAGCTGCATCCATCTCATCCCAGAGTAGGGTGCATGTTAAGGCAAACAGTAAGGGTGTTGGGGCATTGGCGGTATGGGGTTTGATATTCTTGATGACTGGAACTTCCAAATAGTTGCCAACCATAATAATGGCAACAATGTATTTGGCCAAAGCATCTTCAGCTTTGAGGCGGGCGTCTGGGAATTGAACAAACGTGGCTATGTTATTTAGGTAATCTTGGCTTTCAGATTCCGCGCTACTGTTACCACGTTCTGGATGGCTTCAGTGACGTTTTTGTGTAAAGATTTTATGTTGATCTTACTTTGTGTAGTAAGATCCTTGGGTATAATGGGAGGTGGAATTCCTCCTGCAAGCGCAACCACAGATTTGGTGGCAGCTTTGCGGAGCAGACAGCAATCTGGTGTGGCAGCTGCTTCTACTGCAAGCTGGTGGTCGCTATAGATCAGTTTGGCATTAGGTTGTGGGGCATATTTATAAGGCGGGAATTTTGCATCCCATTCTGCGTTACAGAACCTGTCAATTTGCAGTGATGGTTCATCAATGACGTTACCTTATTCATCAATTTCATCTAATAATTCCCATAAGTTTTAGTTGAATTAGATTGGGGAATCACCATACAGTTGAGGTTTGTTTGATTCATTTGCAGAAGCATGGGATCAAACTGGGATCCAATCCAATGCTTGATTGGAGGAATTATTTTTGGCATTGGGGTGAGGAGGAGGCTGATTGGTGGCTGCAGGTGTAGCTGCAGCAACAGGCTTTGGGGGTGGAGGAGGTAGTATTGTGCCCCATACCTGAAATTGTACAGGGTGGGCAGCGGATTGGAAGTCAGCAGATGAGTTGTCCAATCCATCTGAAGTGGTTGAGTAGGGCACTTGCATTTTGGTGGTCTAACTTGAAACATGATAGACATATTGTCTGTCTGCCCTCAACACGGGCCCAAAATGTATGGTCAGGCGCTGAGGGAATAACGGTGCGCAGTGTAATTGCCACCTCAATTTTACTAAATTTGGGGCTTATCATGGCATATGCCCAAGGCCCAGCAAGTCATGTGGCCCCATTTGGGACCACAAATTGTAAGATGGGGTTGGAGCCATAGGCTGCCAAACCATCCATCAGCTCCTGGTGGAGCACTTTGGGGGGAGGTGGGTGGGCAGGCCAGAAAACTGGACCACCAAAGTGGTGTCCGCTGGGAGCCAAGTCCAAGTTGTGGGGAGAGGGGTGCCCTGGAATACCAGGAGCACAGTTGCTGCAGTGGCAGCATCAGCTTTGCAGGTGAAGCCAAGGTTGAAATACCCCTTGTAGGGGCAGAAATCAATAAATCTGGCAGGTATCATCACCACCTGTGCCATTTTGATAATGGCTTGGTCATGGTATGGGAATAATTTTCTCATATTTGACCCTTAGGCTGTAGCACATGTTGCTCTGGGGGAGCACTAGGGGGCAGTGTGGTACTTCTTGGGTATGAGCAAGGTGGGAGTCCAGGTCCTTGGGCGGAACAAATCAGCCCATAGGTTTGGAATGACTGGGTGAACCAGTCCTAGCATGTTTTTGCCGAATGGAAAATGGTGGGGAAGTTTTGCTGCTGCCCCACACTGGAGCAGCTGGCGGAGAATCCAAGGACACTGGAGCAAAACTACTGTGGGCGAATTTGATTTGTTTATAAATTTGTGTAATTTGGCTTGGAAAGTTACACTGAGTGGAAAGAGAGTAGTAATGTTTAACTTAAAACTATAATGAATAAACTTTGTTATTTTCATTTAAGGAAGTAAATATCTACTCTATAGTTATTTTTTCATAGGAACATGTGCTTTTTTATGTGTATATAAGTGTGACTGGGACTTTTTGAGCTTTATATGTATATATATTCAGGTGTGTAATATAAGTATAGAAAGTATAAAACCATATTTAAATCTGTAATCATATTTTCCTTCTTTTTAGTTATCTTATGGATTATTTGCAGTAATCTCCTAAAAACATCCATTCATGAATAATGATCAAAATGAAGTTATGTTACAAACAAAAAAATATATTCATTTATCTAAAATAGGATCTAATGGTTCTAAAGTAAAGTATCCTCAAATAGTGTATATCATAAAAATCTCTGATATAAAAATAGATATTACTCTAAATGAAACACAAAACTTGTATAAATTTTCCACTATTATTATATAAATCTTAGATTAAGGAGTATGTTATAAATAACATGCTATTTTATTATATCTCTAATAGAAGTTCATTGTTTACTAGCCTCTTTATCTTTTTGAAAAGCTAAGTCAACTTCACATTATAATAATAACTTCTAGTGAGTTATATATATGCCAAAGTATTGGAATTCTAAACAAATTATGTCTTTTCACTATAGTCCAATACTAGTGCTTTGATTAATTAGGCACAATGCTAATTTTTATATCATTAGGTTTGATGACTTTTAGAATTATAATCTGGGAGCTATGATTTAGATTCAATCAATCATAGCTATTTTATGACTTTTAGGCCTCCAATAAGAAAAAGCTCCAAATTAACAATCATGTTAATTTAAAGATCCATTATAGCTAATTTAAAGATCAGATTTTAAAAGTTAACAAGTCGAGTTGCCAATAACTTTGGTTTTTTAAACTTTCAGGCAAAGATGCCAACATTCTAAAATTTTATTGATGAAGGTTTTGACCAATAGCATGACAGTGCTGCAGGTCAATGAATAGAATTAAGGTTATTCTCCAGCAACCAATACCATTGATTTCTAAAAGGCGGAATTAAATTTCCTTTGAGTCACCTATATATAAATAATATTCCTAATAATAAGCCTTGTTCTCATCTTACTAAATTTTAAATTATTATTTTTAGTTTATTGCAGGAAACATTTGCCTAAGTATTTTGAAGTAAATAAGGTCACATTTCTACATGAATCATTATTGACTCAGATTGCACTTCTTGTCATTAAATATGAAGCCTTGTTTTGTTAAGTGTTATAAACTCTGCAAGCTGTTCAGTCACCGCTTCTTAACAAGAAATGCTCACTATAGGGGGCTTCAGAGCCAACGTTGTCTTTCAGTAATGAAATCAACAGTATTAGTGGCAAACTGTATATGAAGGGGGAAATGGCTAAGTTGAGGTAGGTGATTGCAAGACCCTCAAAGTAGTGGACTTAGAGTAAGCTGATAAAGACTGCCGTGAATTTTTATGAGTTAATACATTATATATTAAAAATAACAAAGATGCTAAAGAGAGTATCACAAACTGCAACTTCTAATTATTAATACAAAACGTCTGAACCAGGATGACGTTAAAAATTTTAAGTCAAAATTATCATTAATCAAAGCTCAAGTTTTAAGCTCTGTATTCATTAAGCAAGAAGCAGTTCTTGACAGATAGAGTTGATGTGGAAAATTTTATAATGAAACATGGTTCCAACATGATCAAATTTCTAGATCAAATCACATATTATTGGAATCGTTAAGAAAAACTGCTGAAAAACTTTCATCAACTTACAAAAAAGTTAGCTGAAGTGCGGTGCAAGAATCAGAAGTTGAAGGAATATAAGTTGAGCCAGAAGATATGGGAGAAGACCATTAATGATTCTCTATTAAATTGGAAGGAACTGCATGTCATTGTCAAGTGATCCCCAGTGGCAGATCTAACTATTCAGAGTGGTTCCTCATTTGTTGATGATAAACCTGATGAATAGAGTCATTAAAAACTAAAAATGCGCCTAAAAGCCTGGATGCTTATCCAGTATGGCGTCCTGCATCATCAGCTATAGTTTCTGGTCATAGGGGAATTACTAACAACATTCCACTAAAGTACATGGAATTTCTACTAACTCTAAAGATGTCAGAGTTCCAAAAAGAATAATGTTCCTGCGTTTTTAGACTTTTTGAGATGACCATGTGTTGAAATTTAGGAATTTACTTCTCATTCACGAATATTAACCCCTAAACAGATAACTGCACAGGTTCAGTTTGTGCACTCCTTATGTTGTCTGATAAGATATGATATATTATTGATATTAGTATAAAGACTATTATGCATAATTGAATAGATAACTAGTTTCTGGTCCAACGCTTGACTGGTATTTCTCCTCAAAATACTCTAGATGTCCTCAGTATGGATTTATACCCTTATCCGCCTAACTTGATCCATGCTAAGATCCCTAATTTATGGCATTTCCTCTATTTGCAGAGTCATGTGGAGTCTACAGCAATTCTTATCCAAGCTCAGCTTCTTCTTGAGGATCCTCAATCCTTACTCTTTATCCTACTAGAGAGTTCCCAATTAAAACACACAGCAATAATTTTCTATAAATGAATTGAACTAAAACTTACTAATGAATTCTGCTAAAGTCTGGTTTTTATTGTGAATTATCAGGGGAATTTATAGAGGAAATTCAGCTCCCAACCCTCAGTTGACACCTTGACCATGAAATGGCAGCCGTTGCTTTTGAATTACCCTTCATTGTCTCATTAGTGATGGTCTTCCCCATCCTGGTTAGAATTCCTTCATCAGACATCCTCAAGACCTAAAATGTAAATAGTTAAAAACGTGTCCCTAACGTTTTTTACTTGATCCCAGTGAACCAACCATATTTGGTGAGTGACCTGCTTAGGTAATGATACTTGTCACCCTATATGGCAGGTCATGAACCAACTGATTGATTTGCTAGTTGCAGGTGGCATCACTCACCTCGCAACTTGCTCCTTAAATTTCCAATTGGTTGGTGATGAAACCCAACCAATCCCAATCAGTACACCTGATAGTTAATCATCAAAACTATCAGATTCCCCATTTTGTCAGCAACTCTGACTGACAAGATCTTAATCATTCACCCAGATCAATCCCTGATGGATCTGAACCAAGCGAATTACCTAAATCCCCCCAAAAATTAAAAGTCCAAAATCGGGGTCAGCCAATATCCAATTCACTTGCTATAGGGAAATATCCCCTAGAAATCCATGGTAATCCTAATGGCTGAAAATTGGGGAAAAATGCCAACACCATGGTAGGATGTTAAGACTGTCAAAAGAAGATTATCATGATCAACTTACTTAAAAATCATAATTTAAAATCTCATACTACCCAAATTAGCTGCTGATGAGTGGACTTATGCAGATGCAAAAAAATGCCATTATAGGTGAGTTTGGTAGCCTTGAAAACATTGCCAAATAAAAACAAGAATTCATGGGCATCCAGTTCAAAAAACGAGACCATCACTACCTTTGCTGACCTTTTTACCAGTGTTGAAGCTTTAGTCTACTTCGAATTATCTAGTTTTTCTTAGATAAATCGGATTTTTGAACGCCTATTATATGGAGGCATTATACCAGACTTTGATAGTGATTGAGCTATAAACTTTTTATGAATAACACTTCAAGGCTGTACTCTCTTGTCGTTTACTTGTACAATGGCTCTTTGCCCTAATCTTCCTTATCCCAAGTAATTCCTTGACTTAGTATAATGGAAAAGTTATAAAATACAAAAAGCTCATATTTCAAATTATCAATAGATTATTGGACTATTGACTTATTAATTTATCTGTCTAAAGTCAGGGATAGTTTTATAGGGCTTGATATATACCACACCTTACCCATGACACCTCGCCTCACATCGCCACTTAACCAGTGGATCATGATAGATACCTCAGATGGTCTACAAACTATTAGGCTCTGTGGTAACTCAGCTTGTACTCATGGTCAATGTCTTACTAACAATTATTTCAAGATAGCGTTTCCTCTGAAGTGTCTTAAATTTGCTAGATTTTACTCCTCTCAAGCAACAGTAGCACATATCAAGGCAGTTCATACAACTAATTAGTAAATAATCCAATTAAAAAATTGATCAACATTAACAACTAGTTTTGACATAGACCAACGAATTCCACGAGCCTGGGCCATAAAGTTGGCTATTAAATAGTCTGACTTAACCAAAAAGCCTCCAAGCCCATGTCATCTAGTTGAATGTTATTAAGTGGAACTGCTAGGATGCAAATACCAATCCTTGAATATATTTAGGGTAATATTTGGTCCTTCATCACCGACTATTTAGATCCACTCAACCACTTCAAAAACCAGGAAAGCATAGATATTTGGTGTTGTAGTAGCCTTGACCAATATTGATGCTCAGATTGCAATGAATTCATCACTTTGGCCCTATATGGATCTTCATTGGGCCATGATTTCCGCCTTAAAATTTATATTTAAGTACCACACAGATGACAGAGTTCTTAAAGATTTATGGGATAATATCTATTTTCCCTAAAAAGTTACCAGAATGCCAATACAGTCAATACCAGAGCCAGTATCACTTCAGATAAGAAACCCTAAACTGATTGATGTAAGAATTGGGTCACCTAATTAAAGTGCAGCAAGGAAGGCCATGTTTTAATGTAGTGAAAAATAAAATGGACAAAGTTAACTGGGCTTTACTACAGCCAATCATGTTTCCTATTTGGAAAATGACCAGGAGGAATAGACCAGGAACAGTCTACCTCTGCCTATGCTTAAGTTTCACCAGATTTGGCAAACAAACATACAGAGAACACTTTTCTAATTATTAAATACATGTTGTTACTCATTTATAATTAAAGATAACAATCTTGAAATGATTGTAAAAGGTGGCGTGGCCATATGTGAAGCAGTCTTGATCCAGACAAACGAACATGGAGATCAGTAGCAGAGCTTTGGACAATGTTAACATATTGATTTTGATGTCCACCATTAAGGAGAGATTCCATAAATATAGCTGAACTGCTTTCCCAAGCCCTTGCTTTGGATAATGATGCCACAAATTTATAAGTAGAATATACTTCCTATTTTTTGATTACAATTACGCTGGTATATCAATACATTGAGTAAAGTTCTGAGCCATCATTGACAGTGGAGCTCCAATTACTATTAATTCAACAAAGTTGATAAAAATTAAGGCTCACGCCTAATGTGGACCATTATAAAGTTTATAGAATGGTGGTCCTGAAAACTATTACTTCTAGAAAAGCAGATAATACCTTACCTCTATGGTTTGGATCATCCTTGTTACAGTAATGACAATAGTTTTATCCAATCAGAATAATGAGATATATTTGGCACTAACTTCATGTGACAGTATGGAGTACAGTGTGATTTCCAAGAGAACACTCTCAAAGTTCTAGGACAAACTCTTCCACTGTTTTATAACTGGAAAGGGGATCCACCCTGGAGTAAGAGAAACAATCATGTTATTCTGACATATGCGTATGGGATCAAACCAATAAAGTATTTTTAGATTGTTCAACATTTTAGTAATCCACCTGATCAAATTTATGAGTGTTGGGGGTTTCCCTTAGGGCGTGAAGGCTAATGATTGTAAATTTGAAAGGGTTTTATTCCATATGAATTGTCCTTATTTTAACTTTTCTTTTATTATGAATGCCAAAGTCCATGCACTATGGTTGAAAGTAGAACTGAACTCCGTGTTGCACTTGGGATTTTAGCCCTGGTCATGGTGAAATTCTGGTACTGGTCGCCAACATTGAACAGGCCAATACAGATAAAACATAATCAAATAGAGGCCTACAATCACTTAAATTTGCAACGGAGCTTTTAATCTTCCATGTCTTTAGACAGATGAATATGATAAAATTTTCAGATGTCCCAAACTCTAAGGCAACCTTTATCATATTTATCAAGTTAAACTTATGAGGATCTCAGAGGAGTATAAGAATCAAGTCTGTCATGAGAGTTTCTGTAACTCTTTCATTACCAGAGAGGTGGTGCGGGATACACAACTACACCACTAGGGAACTAGTCTTTAGTAATATTGGGAACAAGGCACCTAGAAATGTCAGAGCACAGGGGACCCAGGCACAGGGTGTACAACACAGAATATATAACTAAACACTAATAACAATGTCAGAATTTTAACCAGATGGATTCCTCTAATGATTAATCTTTATTTGGGATAAAATGGCCAATCTCTGCAGAATGGCTTATTGACTGAATTACTTGGTTATTTATATAATTGCTTAATAGTTTATCCCGATGTGAGTTGAGCTGAATCTAGTATTCCACTGAGATTGGATGCAAGGAGCAGTTGGGGCCAATAACTGGCCTGAATTGGGTTTAAGGATCGCTGGTGACTAGTAGCCAAGGATGATACATTTATATTGTTGAAGTAATGTCAGCGGAAACTGACATTCCCAAGCTTGATGCGGCTGAGGTTATTTCTGGCGCTTCATATATAATAATTAGATATATTTTAAGAAGGTAAGTTCACCAAATAGTTTACTAGAGAGTCAAAACGTGTCATCAGTAAGAAGCTAAGAAATCCTGAGTTAACAATCAGCCAAAGGTGTCTTCAGTGCATATTAATTTTTGTCAAATCATATTTGATATTAATCTATATATTTAATAATTATATGGCTCACCAGTGACTGAATGCTGAGGATGAGCTAATCCTAATATTTGGACATCAGAAAGTATGGGGTGAGAGGGTTGACAACAGGGAAGTGAGAAGCGCAGTGGTAATGAGAGAGAGGTTGGCTGAAAGATCCAGCAATGAGCTGATAGGTTGATAAGGGGAACAGTAGCTCATTGTACATATAAATCCCTGGTTCTTCCCTTTCAATAAATATCTCCCTTTGCCTAATCTCCCTTTATTATAAGTTTATGTTTACTCTTGTGGGTTGGGGTTAGGCTGAGGGATCCTCAAATGGTGCAATTGATGCGCCAAGGGGTCAGCTGGTGCTGCTGGCCCCACACCTAAGGCAAAGCAACAAAGGTCAGCCAGTCTTTATACTGGTTGGCATGTCAACCAGCATAGCCACTGTCACTGGAAAAGCGATTTTCTGACAAATGATAGAACTTGGATAGACCTCAAGAAGGAGTCCATAAACAAGTGCAGATCAGTCTCATGGTGCTTTGGTGCCTCAATCTAGAGGTGGCCAGGACGGCCTAGTTTTGCACCATATTCTGTCATTAATTTTGATTAAATAAAATGTCATATGTTGTTGAAGACCTCCTTGAGGAGGTCCGCGCTCAGGTTTGCCCAAGGGACCATGCAAAAGATGTAAAATTAACTGGAATTTTATTAAGAAAGTTGATTAAAAATGAAGGTTGGTCTCAAGGAATCATTAATAAACACTGGGGGAGAATCACAATTTACAGAAATGGTACTAAGCCTGAACGAACCAATAAGTGCACACTACTATCAGCCATGATACTTTAGCTCAAGTAAGTTTAAGCTCAAGTTATTGAATGCAGCTAAATTCTTCTAAAATTTGGCATTATTTTAATTCAAACATTTTTTTAAACCATATTCTCCAAGCAACCGTAATGAACTGTCATTATTAGTAGCAAAGCTGGTACATTCTAACGCCTTCAATATAATGCTGGGCTGACCATCATGCGCACTCCCAGGATCAACTTGGACATATATTGCCTATACCCAGCGTTGGTCCAGGGTATGCTTCAGGTCTGGAAGGCCTGCCAACTTTTCCTTTTTGGCCTCCTCTTTTCTAGCCTTGTACCTACAACCTGTACCCTCAATTGTGCCATGTAACCATGAATTAGTCCTTAAATTTTTGGTATATCTTCTAGGGTGTGTGCATAAGATTCTTATGACCTCAGTTGCGCCAAAGGTACAGTTCATAAAGTTGATGTTAGGGATCAGCTGCTGATTTGTATGAGGTCAATTGGACATTCATGGGAAAGTGAGGCCATAGCTGTTTGTAAAGTTCCAAAGTAATCACCCATGGGTTATTGGTCCCATATTCAAGCCCTTGGGAAAGCCCAATTTTAATTGTAAAAGATAGATGGATCCAATCAAGTTGCATATGACTATTGGTGGCTGAACAAAATAATGAAAACGAAGACATACCCACTACCATAGATAGATGATGTTAAGGGTCGCCTAAGGGGCTTTTTGAGAATTTTTCATTGTCAATAATAGGTGACTCCATTAGTGTGCCAGGATAAACAGTATGAAGACTGCTGGCCCTTGCTCTTTCACAATCGTCAGTGATCTTTCCCTATAAATTTGCAAGGCAACCCATCAACACAGTAGATCAATAACTTCTCCTTATGAGGCTTGACCATCATTATGGCTCAGAGGTCCTCTTTGGGACTTGTCCAACGATTGTGGTTCAGCGGCCTCTATTGAATCCATCAGGGTTTCTCCCCTTCAATCTTTCTAGTTCATAATTGTTGTTGATAGTTGCCCAAGTTCACGCAGGGTTCCATCTAGTTCAAGGTTGGGAGTTGGTTGCACCCACCACACCTGGTGTTTTATCCCAGCACCTAACATCTGGGAATCTTAAGTCCCACCTCTACAAGCTAAGTAAAACTCTGTTCATTAATCACTTAATAAAGATGGGAAATTTAAGTAACAGATTTGAAGATATTTTTATTAAGAGGGGGATCAAACTTTATATAGGCATCTCTTGCCTGTCCACATCATTGGCATCTATTACCAGCATCATCATCACTTACTGGCAATTCTCCCTGCTTAGTATTCATTGGCACTCTCACTGGCAATACTCATCATCCCTGAATGTCCATGACTTCATTGATTTTCAATTTATCATAATCAAAATTAATTAAATATATTGACATCCTCAGCATAAGTTGCTAGTATCAAATTAAACCAAAATGCTGTTGGGTATTATTCCCAAAACTTTTGAGAAGTCAAAATAATGTTTTGACTTATTTAATTATTATTAATTGGCTTGACTTCCTCAGAATAAGTCATTAATGTCAAAATTGACTAAAAAGTCTATTGGGATCATTTCCCAATACTCTTGACATTAAATTTAAACAATATGCCATCTTGATTGATAAAACTAATTATCTTGACATCCCCAGCCTCAATCACTGGTGTCAAAATTGACTAAAATCTCTATTGGGATAATTTCCCAAAACTCCTAACATCAAATTTAAGCAATTTGCCATCTTGATTGATAATACTAATTATCTTGACATCCTCAACCTCAGTCACCATGTTGAGACAAAACAATTCCTTATCAGGGATGATCCCCAATACTTTCTTGATCTTTGGATCAAGACAGCCTGGCACATCCAAATGGGGAGCACAAATTAGGGTATTATTATAAAATAATAAATAGAAATTAGCAAACTAATTGGCAATTATCATTGATTAATATTACACTAATTTTGTTAATATGTGAGGAATATCACCTAATTAAAAATCCAACAGGACTCATATTTTCAGCTATAAATTTTATATCCAGGTACTGGCGAGGTGAATATCTAAGAAGGATCAAGAAAGATGTACAAAAATTACTTTCTAAGGCTATACCAACTGATGTGGATGCCTCAAAGTCTTTGTAGTGTGACAACAACGTTTTAGTGACAATGGATGCCAAGTTAGGTTATTTAAAATTGTAATGCGTTCTCATCTACCTAAAGAATATCAATGTTCTAGTTGCACCTTTACAGATTAATTTGAATACTTGGAAGAAGTTTTCAGAAAAAATTGTAGGCGGCAAATCTGAAGATTAACCACCAGAAAATGTCACTTATCCAAAAAGGTTATTATTACTTAGGTTTTATTGTAAAAGCTGATGGACTACGCCCTCAAAAACATAAAATTGAGGAGATTTGAGCTATGTCTTTTCTAAGAATGTTTGAAATGTGCAAGTATTTTTAGGAATGGATAGATATTATCGCCAGTTCTTCAAGAAATTTGTTTCCATTGCCAAGCCACTTTTTCAGATTTTAAAGAATCCTAAGAAAGCTTCACATGGAATGAGGAAGCTCAGAAATCCTTTGATGCACTTAGAATGACTTTAATGATGGGACCAATATAATATCCAATTTTGTTTGGCCATTTATTGTCTAAACATATTCATCCTTAATATCAGTCAATGCCATGTTAAGTCATGTAAACAAAGTTGGAGATGATATCCATGTAGAGTAGTGAGCTATACTATGAGCAAGCTGAGTGAAACTACATCATGATTAAGTGGGAATGCCTTGCAGTAATATACGCCTGCATGCAGTTCATAGTGTCAGACATTTACCTTTGCAGACTAGAAAACAGAATGCCGTGGGTCAAGTTCTGCCAAAAAAGGGAAATGTTGGCCATTTGTGATATGATGATGTTGTTAAGAGTTTGGCTAATTATAATAAAACTGCCAAAGTCAATGAAATTGGCCAAAAGTCCCTGGCCAATTCTCAGTGGAACCCCAATAATTGGGGAAACACCAGTTCAAAAACCTGTATGGGCACTAGCAAAATCGGCTGGTCAGATTACTCTGACCTCACCATGGACTTCAGGGTTACCATCAAAAGTCACACCCTGACCCCAACAAAGTTCTTCAATGCACCTTCACGGGGACCCTCCCCTTTTATAGGCTTGGTGGGGGTCCCCCAAGGTGCAAGAATTTTCTTGGGTGGTGATTGGCTCAAGTTTATAAAGACATTACCTCATGGGTATGCTTGGGCCAATCAGAATTCCTCTTCCTTCACTCCGCTGCCCTGATGCAAGTTCCCAAACCATGATATGCTATTCCTGCATATTTCCTAATTTAAACTCATACAGGCTATTCCAAACATGTTCCCAAATTCTCCCTTGGCCTATAAAATTACTTCAGATACTAGATAGTTGGAGGTCAAGGAGTATCATTTTTTCCTTATCATGTGCTTAATAAAAACATAAAACCCATCTTTATTAGCACTTATTTATTTATTAAATTTTTTATAAGATCTTTGTGGAATCCAGCTGGCATCTAGCACCAAATGAGCACAAATTAGCTGGATTCTCACACATAGTATAAATCCAAAGAGTCCATTTTATAAGAGTAAAAATTTTATCTCTCTGATATGAATGCATAACTTAGTGAGCCTGAAGGGAGGTTGGACGATGGGCCTTAAAATTGCAAGAACACAATTCTGAGATTTTGCACCAGGCAGGTACTATACATTAAGTTACTCATGGCATATTGCAGTTGCCAACTGTTCTGGTTCTACAGAGTGAAGAAGATATTCTTATATGAGAAAATATTTAATGATAATTTTAAAGACTGACCACCATAATTTAAGTTGGTGTTAACCAAGGAATTATAAATATGAAGCTTTTTAAGAGTAAAATTTTTCTAAATTGTCAGGGAAAAATCTATACTATTTCCAAAGCCATCTGAAAGCACTGCAATTATCAATGAAGCTCATAATGTAAATATATTGAAAGCTTACTAAAAAACCTTAGAGCAGGTTCAATGGGAGTACCATTGGTAATCCCTTAATTTTGATATTGTGGAACATCATGCTCATTATAATATGTGTCAGGCTCATAAGATTTAGAAAGAAGGCAATCACTTTTCAACTAGTGAAGTCTGAGTTCACTTGGCACTTGATCTTGAGAGATATGATAGGGCCTTTAACCATAGCACTGATAAATCCCATATGTTATTGTGGTTATTGATCAATTGACTCATTTGGTAAAATTGAATGCTTTAGCTAAAGTATATTCCAGTAATACTGAAAGTATATAATAGAACATTATTTTTGTTGGTATAATTACCCCAGTTAATTTTAATAGATAATGGAAGCAAATTACCACACATGTCATCCCAAAACTGAATAAGTTAATGGGAATATGATTGTAAGTCCTGTTGAGCACCCCCTGAACATTAACAGGGAGGATTATCCCTTCATAACCAAGAAGGGAAAAAAAGCCTGCTCACCCTCTCTACAACCAGAACAATCTAGTCCATGTTGTTGATGAGGGATGGGTGACAACTTATCCCCTGAAGTTTGTTCATTTTCTTCTCTTCTCACCATCAAGTAATTAGCAGTGAAGATTAAGTGGGTGTGTCATGAGGTGGTAGTGGCCAAAAGACATTGCCAACAGCAAGGGTGTTACTCCCCATCTGGCCATGAGGCTTTCCCCATAATTCAAATTTTAATAAAGTGTAAGTCATTATTGAATGATATTAAATTATTTAAATCAACCTCAGGCTCTAGGTTATCTATCTAACATTTCCCCTATACCAGTGAAGGGGAGTCCAACCCTAACAGGTTTGGTTGGGCCAAACCTATTTAATCAAAATGGGACTGCCTGTACCCGCTCTGGTCTTGGGCTCATCCTGTCAGCTGTCACACAAATTTTTGCCAGTTTCAATACAGAAACATGACACAGAAATCCTTAATAAAAAATTTGATATTAATCTGACCATTTGGGCTAAATCTAAAGCAGCATCTTTAGCCATTTAGTGTGTCAAGCTGCCATTATTATATCACAATGATATTACCAAGCATTCATGCAACCTTTATTTATTCTCCATAGGTTAATCTAATAAGACAGATGTCCCCAACAGGTGCTGCTTTTGCTCCATTTTTACTTATTTCTTTTTCTTTGTTTTTTATCCAAATAAAATTAAAAAGTTCAAATTTATTTATTAAGCTAAGAGTCTTTTGGAGTATTAGCAGTTTTGATGCCCAATTCTAGGATTTCTTGGCTACTTTACTACTTTCCCTTCTCATCTTGCATAAAACAGTGTGGGTGGCTATACAATCTGTATTCAGGAGGTTGCTGGGATGGTAACTCATCCTGATAGTCAGCTCAGTCTTATTATCAGCAAGCTTTAAGACAGTGAGGAGTACTGATGAAGTCTTATCATACAAAAACAAATGAGATAATTGAAAGGATAAATGTACTCTGGCCACTACCTTGAATAAGCTTGTAGTTGGTAAGCCTTCCAGCTGTGTGATGTACATATCAGCAGAAATTTTTAAGGTAATTTAAGATATCATTCATCAATGGTAAATCTCCTTTTGAACTACTGTATTGGTGTTGGGCTTGCTTTCCCCCAAATTTATATTCTTCTCTTAACCTAGTCCAGAAATGAAACCCTTTACAATACTTGGAGTGTTTGACAAAAGTTTTGATAAAATTACATTTCTCTACCTATGCCAATACTCTCAGTTAGAAAATCAATATCAAATAGTATATAAATTTTAAATTGGCCAGCTCTACTAATTTTTGATATTGGTGATAAGGTTAGTATCATGACACCCATGGTTTTGATGATGGAATAAATTAGAAAAGCTCTGAGATTGACCCTTCAAGTTTATTGATAAGTTGTCATTGGATGCCTATACTATTAAGGACCTTGACAATGGAAAAATCATGAAAAGGATACATGCTAAGTTTTTAAGACATGGAAATAACTATCAAAATTAAGGAAAAGGAAAAATAGAAAATCAAAAGCACAAAACAATTTCATTGATTTTCTTTTTACTTGTACCAATAATTGACTGTTTAATTGACTTAGATTGGCAAAAAGCTACCAATTCTTTATCAATGAATGGCATTTTGTTACTTTCAAACTCTGTCTTTATAATTTCAATGATGCATGCAGACATTTCTCACTGAATTTTGGATGTGGGGTTTTTTGACAAGGTTTTATGTCAGATCAATTATGAGTTATGTTAATTTGGCGCCATGACCACTATCTTGTCATCTGAAATGGATCTTGTATATGAAGACATGTTAGAAGAAAAAATAATCTTATTAAGCTGAAGGATGTATTAAGATCTTAAACCAGGGTATGCCTTTTCCAACATGTTTTGATACTAGTGATTCAATTAATTAACCTTAAATGCTAATTTTAATCATTAGTTTAATGGCTTTTAGGCTTCTAAAAAGGGATATAAAATTTTAAATATGTCAATTGATGTTTATATATGGCTAATTTAATGATCATACTTCTAAGAGTTATCAGGATAAAGTTGGTGATAACTATGGTTTACCAAACTTGAGAGTATAGTAGCCCCTAACTTTTAAGAATGTTAATGAAAGTTCTGAAAAATAGCATGGTAAATGATACATATTGATAAATAGAAGCAAAGGTATTTTTGGAAAATAATTATTATGATTATTTATAGGTGGGCATAAAATTGACATGAATTATCTATATGTGTGAAATAATATCCCTAATAAAAAAG